>CM075870.1:32800535-33124040 GCA_038021265.1 Cyprinella venusta | reverse complement strand
TGAAATATCGGATGTCAAAGTTTTGACCCGAAAAAAAAAACATAAGGGGTAACACTGTCGTTTTTGGCCGAAATTTTGACCCCCTCCGATCTTCTTGAAACTCTGGATTCTGACAGAGGGCCACGAGACTTCGACCAGCGCGCAAAAATGGAGGCTCTAGACCCTTCCAGAGCCGAGATATCGGATGTCAAAGTTTTGACCTGAAAAAAAAAAACATAAGGGGTAACACTGTCGTTTTTGGCCGAAATTTTGACCCCCTCCGATCTTCTTGAAACTCTGGATTCTGACAGAGGGCCACGAGACTTCGACCAGCGCGCAAAAATGGAGGCTCTAGACCCTTCCAGAGCCGAGATATCGGATGTCAAAGTTTTGACCCGAAAAAAAACATAAGGGGTAACACTGTCGTTTTTGGCCGAAATTTTGACCCCCTCCGATCTTCTTGAAACTCTGGATTCTGACAGAGGGCCACGACACTTCGACCAGCGCGCAAAATCGAGGTTCTAGACCCTTCCAGAGCCGAGATATCGGATGTCAAAGTTTTGACCTGAAAAAAAAAACATAAGGGGTAACACTGTCGTTTTTGGCCGAAATTTTGACCCCCTCCGATCTTCTTGAAACTCTGGATTCTGACAGAGGGCCACGAGACTTCGACCAGCGCGCAAAAATGGAGGCTCTAGACCCTTCCAGAGCCGAGATATCGGATGTCAAAGTTTTGACCTGAAAAAAAAAACATAAGGGGTAACACTGTCGTTTTTGGCCGAAATTTTGACCCCCTCCGATCTTCTTGAAACTCTGGATTCTGACAGAGGGCCACGAGACTTCGACCAGCGCGCAAAAATGGAGGCTCTAGACCCTTCCAGAGCCGAGATATCGGATGTCAAAGTTTTGACCCGAAAAAAAAACATAAGGGGTAACACTGTCGTTTTTGGCCGAAATTTTGACCCCCTCCGATCTTCTTGAAACTCTGGATTCTGACAGAGGGCCACGACACTTCGACCAGCGCGCAAAATCGAGGCTCTAGACCCTTCCAGAGCCGAGATATCGGATGTCAAAGTTTTGACCTGAAAAAAAAAACATAAGGGGTAACACTGTCGTTTTTGGCCGAAATTTTGACCCCCTCCGATCTTCTTGAAACTCTGGATTCTGACAGAGGGCCACGAGACTTCGACCAGCGCGCAAAAATGGAGGCTCTAGACCCTTCCAGAGCCGAGATATCGGATGTCAAAGTTTTGACCTGAAAAAAAACATAAGGGGTAACACTGTCGTTTTTGGCCGAAATTTTGACCCCCTCCGATCTTCTTGAAACTCTGGATTCTGACAGAGGGCCACGAGACTTCGACCAGCGCGCAAAAATGGAGGCTCTAGACCCTTCCAGAGCCGAGATATCGGATGTCAAAATTTTGACCCGAAAAAAAAAACATAAGGGGTAACACTGTCGTTTTTGGCCGAAATTTTGACCCCCTCCGATCTTCTTGAAACTCTGGATTCTGACAGAGGGCCACGAGACTTCGACCAGCGCGCAAAAATGGAGGCTCTAGACCCTTCCAGAGCCGAAATATCGGATGTCAAAGTTTTGACCCGAAAAAAAAACATAAGGGGTAACACTGTCGTTTTTGGCCGAAATTTTGACCCCCTCCGATCTTCTTGAAACTCTGGATTCTGACAGAGGGCCACGAGACTTCGACCAGCGCGCAAAAATGGAGGCTCTAGACCCTTCCAGAGCCGAGATATCGGATGTCAAAATTTTGACCCGAAAAAAAAAAACATAAGGGGTAACACTGTCGTTTTTGCCGAAATTTTGACCCCCTCCGATCTTCTTGAAACTCTGGATTCTGACAGAGGGCCACGAGACTTCGACCAGCGCGCAAAAATGGAGGCTCTAGACCCTTCCAGAGCCGAAATATCGGATGTCAAAGTTTTGACCCGAAAAAAAAACATAAGGGGTAACACTGTCGTTTTTGGCCGAAATTTTGACCCCCTCCGATCTTCTTGAAACTCTGGATTCTGACAGAGGGCCACGAGACTTCGACCAGCGCGCAAAAATGGAGGCTCTAGACCCTTCCAGAGCCGAGATATCGGATGTCAAAGTTTTGACCTGAAAAAAAAAACATAAGGGGTAACACTGTCGTTTTTGGCCGAAATTTTGACCCCCTCCGATCTTCTTGAAACTCTGGATTCTGACAGAGGGCCACGAGACTTCGACCAGCGCGCAAAAATGGAGGCTCTAGACTCTTCCAGAGCCGAGATATCGGATGTCAAAGTTTTGACCCGAAAAAAAACATAAGGGGTAACACTGTCGTTTTTGGCCGAAATTTTGACCCCCTCCGATCTTCTTGAAACTCTGGATTCTGACAGAGGGCCACGACACTTCGACCAGCGCGCAAAATCGAGGCTCTAGACCCTTCCAGAGCCGAGATATCGGATGTCAAAGTTTTGACCTGAAAAAAAAAACATAAGGGGTAACACTGTCGTTTTTGGCCGAAATTTTGACCCCCTCCGATCTTCTTGAAACTCTGGATTCTGACAGAGGGCCACGAGACTTCGACCAGCGCGCAAAAATGGAGGCTCTAGACCCTTCCAGAGCCGAGATATCGGATGTCAAAGTTTTGACCTGAAAAAAAACATAAGGGGTAACACTGTCGTTTTTGGCCGAAATTTTGACCCCCTCCGATCTTCTTGAAACTCTGGATTCTGACAGAGGGCCACGAGACTTCGACCAGCGCGCAAAAATGGAGGCTCTAGACCCTTCCAGAGCCGAAATATCGGATGTCAAAGTTTTGACCCGAAAAAAAAACATAAGGGGTAACACTGTCGTTTTTGGCCGAAATTTTGACCCCCTCCGATCTTCTTGAAACTCTGGATTCTGACAGAGGGCCACGAGACTTCGACCAGCGCGCAAAAATGGAGGCTCTAGACCCTTCCAGAGCCGAGATATCGGATGTCAAAGTTTTGACCTGAAAAAAAAAAACATAAGGGGTAACACTGTCGTTTTTGGCCGAAATTTTGACCCCCTCCGATCTTCTTGAAACTCTGGATTCTGACAGAGGGCCACGAGACTTCGACCAGCGCGCAAAAATGGAGGCTCTAGACCCTTCCAGAGCCGAGATATCGGATGTCAAAGTTTTGACCCGAAAAAAAACATAAGGGGTAACACTGTCGTTTTTGGCCGAAATTTTGACCCCCTCCGATCTTCTTGAAACTCTGGATTCTGACAGAGGGCCACGACACTTCGACCAGCGCGCAAAATCGAGGTTCTAGACCCTTCCAGAGCCGAGATATCGGATGTCAAAGTTTTGACCTGAAAAAAAAAAACATAAGGGGTAACACTGTCGTTTTTGGCCGAAATTTTGACCCCCTCCGATCTTCTTGAAACTCTGGATTCTGACAGAGGGCCACGAGACTTCGACCAGCGCGCAAAAATGGAGGCTCTAGACCCTTCCAGAGCCGAGATATCGGATGTCAAAGTTTTGACCTGAAAAAAAAACATAAGGGGTAACACTGTCGTTTTTGGCCGAAATTTTGACCCCCTCCGATCTTCTTGAAACTCTGGATTCTGACAGAGGGCCACGAGACTTCGACCAGCGCGCAAAAATGGAGGCTCTAGACCCTTCCAGAGCCGAGATATCGGATGTCAAAGTTTTGACCCGAAAAAAAACATAAGGGGTAACACTGTCGTTTTTGGCCGAAATTTTGACCCCCTCCGATCTTCTTGAAACTCTGGATTCTGACAGAGGGCCACGACACTTCGACCAGCGCGCAAAATCGAGGCTCTAGACCCTTCCAGAGCCGAGATATCGGATGTCAAAGTTTTGACCTGAAAAAAAAAACATAAGGGGTAACACTGTCGTTTTTGGCCGAAATTTTGACCCCCTCCGATCTTCTTGAAACTCTGGATTCTGACAGAGGGCCACGAGACTTCGACCAGCGCGCAAAAATGGAGGCTCTAGACCCTTCCAGAGCCGAGATATCGGATGTCAAAGTTTTGACCTGAAAAAAAAACATAAGGGGTAACACTGTCGTTTTTGGCCGAAATTTTGACCCCCTCCGATCTTCTTGAAACTCTGGATTCTGACAGAGGGCCACGAGACTTCGACCAGCGCGCAAAAATGGAGGCTCTAGACCCTTCCAGAGCCGAGATATCGGATGTCAAAGTTTTGACCCGAAAAAAAAACATAAGGGGTAACACTGTCGTTTTTGGCCGAAATTTTGACCCCCTCCGATCTTCTTGAAACTCTGGATTCTGACAGAGGGCCACGAGACTTCGACCAGCGCGCAAAAATGGAGGCTCTAGACCCTTCCAGAGCCGAGATATCGGATGTCAAAGTTTTGACCTGAAAAAAACAAAACATAAGGGGTAACACTGTCGTTTTTGGCCGAAATTTTGACCCCCTCCGATCTTCTTGAAACTCTGGATTCTGACAGAGGGCCACGAGACTTCGACCAGCGCGCAAAAATGGAGGCTCTAGACCCTTCCAGAGCCGAGATATCGGATGTCAAAGTTTTGACCTGAAAAAAAAACATAAGGGGTAACACTGTCGTTTTTGGCCGAAATTTTGACCCCCTCCGATCTTCTTGAAACTCTGGATTCTGACAGAGGGCCACGAGACTTCGACCAGCGCGCAAAAATGGAGGCTCTAGACCCTTCCAGAGCCGAAATATCGGATGTCAAAGTTTTGACCCGAAAAAAAAACATAAGGGGTAACACTGTCGTTTTTGGCCGAAATTTTGACCCCCTCCGATCTTCTTGAAACTCTGGATTCTGACAGAGGGCCACGAGACTTCGACCAGCGCGCAAAAATGGAGGCTCTAGACCCTTCCAGAGCCGAGATATCGGATGTCAAAGTTTTGACCTGAAAAAAAAAAACATAAGGGGTAACACTGTCGTTTTTGGCCGAAATTTTGACCCCCTCCGATCTTCTTGAAACTCTGGATTCTGACAGAGGGCCACGAGACTTCGACCAGCGCGCAAAAATGGAGGCTCTAGACCCTTCCAGAGCCGAGATATCGGATGTCAAAGTTTTGACCCGAAAAAAAACATAAGGGGTAACACTGTCGTTTTTGGCCGAAATTTTGACCCCCTCCGATCTTCTTGAAACTCTGGATTCTGACAGAGGGCCACGACACTTCGACCAGCGCGCAAAATCGAGGTTCTAGACCCTTCCAGAGCCGAGATATCGGATGTCAAAGTTTTGACCTGAAAAAAAAAACATAAGGGGTAACACTGTCGTTTTTGGCCGAAATTTTGACCCCCTCCGATCTTCTTGAAACTCTGGATTCTGACAGAGGGCCACGAGACTTCGACCAGCGCGCAAAAATGGAGGCTCTAGACCCTTCCAGAGCCGAGATATCGGATGTCAAAGTTTTGACCTGAAAAAAAAAACATAAGGGGTAACACTGTCGTTTTTGGCCGAAATTTTGACCCCCTCCGATCTTCTTGAAACTCTGGATTCTGACAGAGGGCCACGAGACTTCGACCAGCGCGCAAAAATGGAGGCTCTAGACCCTTCCAGAGCCGAGATATCGGATGTCAAAGTTTTGACCCGAAAAAAAACATAAGGGGTAACACTGTCGTTTTTGGCCGAAATTTTGACCCCCTCCGATCTTCTTGAAACTCTGGATTCTGACAGAGGGCCACGACACTTCGACCAGCGCGCAAAATCGAGGCTCTAGACCCTTCCAGAGCCGAGATATCGGATGTCAAAGTTTTGACCTGAAAAAAAAAACATAAGGGGTAACACTGTCGTTTTTGGCCGAAATTTTGACCCCCTCCGATCTTCTTGAAACTCTGGATTCTGACAGAGGGCCACGAGACTTCGACCAGCGCGCAAAAATGGAGGCTCTAGACCCTTCCAGAGCCGAGATATCGGATGTCAAAGTTTTGACCTGAAAAAAAACATAAGGGGTAACACTGTCGTTTTTGGCCGAAATTTTGACCCCCTCCGATCTTCTTGAAACTCTGGATTCTGACAGAGGGCCACGAGACTTCGACCAGCGCGCAAAAATGGAGGCTCTAGACCCTTCCAGAGCCGAGATATCGGATGTCAAAATTTTGACCCGAAAAAAAAAAACATAAGGGGTAACACTGTCGTTTTTGGCCGAAATTTTGACCCCCTCCGATCTTCTTGAAACTCTGGATTCTGACAGAGGGCCACGAGACTTCGACCAGCGCGCAAAAATGGAGGCTCTAGACCCTTCCAGAGCCGAAATATCGGATGTCAAAGTTTTGACCCGAAAAAAAAACATAAGGGGTAACACTGTCGTTTTTGGCCGAAATTTTGACCCCCTCCGATCTTCTTGAAACTCTGGATTCTGACAGAGGGCCACGAGACTTCGACCAGCGCGCAAAAATGGAGGCTCTAGACCCTTCCAGAGCCGAGATATCGGATGTCAAAGTTTTGACCTGAAAAAAAAAACATAAGGGGTAACACTGTCGTTTTTGGCCGAAATTTTGACCCCCTCCGATCTTCTTGAAACTCTGGATTCTGACAGAGGGCCACGAGACTTCGACCAGCGCGCAAAAATGGAGGCTCTAGACCCTTCCAGAGCCGAGATATCGGATGTCAAAGTTTTGACCCGAAAAAAAACATAAGGGGTAACACTGTCGTTTTTGGCCGAAATTTTGACCCCCTCCGATCTTCTTGAAACTCTGGATTCTGACAGAGGGCCACGACACTTCGACCAGCGCGCAAAATCGAGGCTCTAGACCCTTCCAGAGCCGAGATATCGGATGTCAAAGTTTTGACCTGAAAAAAAAAACATAAGGGGTAACACTGTCGTTTTTGGCCGAAATTTTGACCCCCTCCGATCTTCTTGAAACTCTGTATTCTGACAGAGGGCCACGAGACTTCGACCAGCGCGCAAAAATGGAGGCTCTAGACCCTTCCAGAGCCGAGATATCGGATGTCAAAGTTTTGACCTGAAAAAAAACATAAGGGGTAACACTGTCGTTTTTGGCCGAAATTTTGACCCCCTCCGATCTTCTTGAAACTCTGGATTCTGACAGAGGGCCACGAGACTTCGACCAGCGCGCAAAAATGGAGGCTCTAGACCCTTCCAGAGCCGAAATATCGGATGTCAAAGTTTTGACCCGAAAAAAAAACATAAGGGGTAACACTGTCGTTTTTGGCCGAAATTTTGACCCCCTCCGATCTTCTTGAAACTCTGGATTCTGACAGAGGGCCACGAGACTTCGACCAGCGCGCAAAAATGGAGGCTCTAGACCCTTCCAGAGCCGAGATATCGGATGTCAAAGTTTTGACCTGAAAAAAAAAAAACATAAGGGGTAACACTGTCGTTTTTGGCCGAAATTTTGACCCCCTCCAATCTTCTTGAAACTCTGGATTCTGACAGAGGGCCACGAGACTTCGACCAGCGCGCAAAAATGGAGGCTCTAGACCCTTCCAGAGCCGAGATATCGGATGTCAAAGTTTTGACCCGAAAAAAAACATAAGGGGTAACACTGTCGTTTTTGGCCGAAATTTTGACCCCCTCCGATCTTCTTGAAACTCTGGATTCTGACAGAGGGCCACGACACTTCGACCAGCGCGCAAAATCGAGGTTCTAGACCCTTCCAGAGCCGAGATATCGGATGTCAAAGTTTTGACATGAAAAAAAAAACATAAGGGGTAACACTGTCGTTTTTGGCCGAAATTTTGACCCCCTCCGATCTTCTTGAAACTCTGGATTCTGACAGAGGGCCACGAGACTTCGACCAGCGCGCAAAAATGGAGGCTCTAGACCCTTCCAGAGCCGAGATATCGGATGTCAAAGTTTTGACCTGAAAAAAAAACATAAGGGGTAACACTGTCGTTTTTGGCCGAAATTTTGACCCCCTCCGATCTTCTTGAAACTCTGGATTCTGACAGAGGGCCACGAGACTTCGACCAGCGCGCAAAAATGGAGGCTCTAGACCCTTCCAGAGCCGAGATATCGGATGTCAAAGTTTTGACCCGAAAAAAAACATAAGGGGTAACACTGTCGTTTTTGGCCGAAATTTTGACCCCCTCCGATCTTCTTGAAACTCTGGATTCTGACAGAGGGCCACGACACTTCGACCAGCGCGCAAAATCGAGGCTCTAGACCCTTCCAGAGCCGAGATATCGGATGTCAAAGTTTTGACCTGAAAAAAAAAACATAAGGGGTAACACTGTCGTTTTTGGCCGAAATTTTGACCCCCTCCGATCTTCTTGAAACTCTGGATTCTGACAGAGGGCCACGAGACTTCGACCAGCGCGCAAAAATGGAGGCTCTAGACCCTTCCAGAGCCGAGATATCGGATGTCAAAGTTTTGACCTGAAAAAAAAACATAAGGGGTAACACTGTCGTTTTTGGCCGAAATTTTGACCCCCTCCGATCTTCTTGAAACTCTGGATTCTGACAGAGGGCCACGAGACTTCGACCAGCGCGCAAAAATGGAGGCTCTAGACCCTTCCAGAGCCGAGATATCGGATGTCAAAGTTTTGACCCGAAAAAAAAACATAAGGGCTAACACTGTCGTTTTTGGCCGAAATTTTGACCCCCTCCGATCTTCTTGAAACTCTGGATTCTGACAGAGGGCCACGAGACTTCGACCAGCGCGCAAAAATGGAGGCTCTAGACCCTTCCAGAGCCGAGATATCGGATGTCAAAGTTTTGACCTGAAAAAAACAAAACATAAGGGGTAACACTGTCGTTTTTGGCCGAAATTTTGACCCCCTCCGATCTTCTTGAAACTCTGGATTCTGACAGAGGGCCACGAGACTTCGACCAGCGCGCAAAAATGGAGGCTCTAGACCCTTCCAGAGCCGAGATATCGGATGTCAAAGTTTTGACCTGAAAAAAAAAACATAAGGGGTAACACTGCCGTTTTTGGCCGAAATTTTGACCCCCTCCGATCTTCTTGAAACTCTGGATTCTGACAGAGGGCCACGAGACTTCGACCAGCGCGCAAAAATGGAGGCTCTAGACCCTTCCAGAGCCGAGATATCGGATGTCAAAATTTTGACCCGAAAAAAAAAACATAAGGGGTAACACTGTCGTTTTTGGCCGAAATTTTGACCCCCTCCGATCTTCTTGAAACTCTGGATTCTGACAGAGGGCCACGAGACTTCGACCAGCGCGCAAAAATGGAGGCTCTAGACCCTTCCAGAGCCGAAATATCGGATGTCAAAGTTTTGACCCGAAAAAAAAACATAAGGGGTAACACTGTCGTTTTTGGCCGAAATTTTGACCCCCTCCGATCTTCTTGAAACTCTGGATTCTGACAGAGGGCCACGAGACTTCGACCAGCGCGCAAAAATGGAGGCTCTAGACCCTTCCAGAGCCGAGATATCGGACGTCAAAGTTTTGACCTGAAAAAAAAAACATAAGGGGTAACACTGTCGTTTTTGGCCGAAATTTTGACCCCCTCAGATCTTCTTGAAACTCTGGATTCTGACAGAGGGCCACGAGACTTCGACCAGCGCGCAAAAATGGAGGCTCTAGACCCTTCCAGAGCCGAGATATCGGATGTCAAAGTTTTGACCCGAAAAAAAAACATAAGGGGTAACACTGTCGTTTTTGGCCGAAATTTTGACCCCCTCCGATCTTCTTGAAACTCTGGATTCTGACAGAGGGCCACGACACTTCGACCAGCGCGCAAAATCGAGGCTCTAGACCCTTCCAGAGCCGAGATATCGGATGTCAAAGTTTTGACCTGAAAAAAAAAAACATAAGGGGTAACACTGTCGTTTTTGGCCGAAATTTTGACCCCCTCCGATCTTCTTGAAACTCTGGATTCTGACAGAGGGCCACGAGACTTCGACCAGCGCGCAAAAATGGAGGCTCTAGACCCTTCCAGAGCCGAGATATCGGATGTCAAAGTTTTGACCTGAAAAAAAACATAAGGGGTAACACTGTCGTTTTTGGCCGAAATTTTGACCCCCTCCGATCTTCTTGAAACTCTGGATTCTGACAGAGGGCCACGAGACTTCGACCAGCGCGCAAAAATGGAGGCTCTAGACCCTTCCAGAGCCGAGATATCGGATGTCAAAGTTTTGACCCGAAAAAAAACATAAGGGGTAACACTGTCGTTTTTGGCCGAAATTTTGACCCCCTCCGATCTTCTTGAAACTCTGGATTCTGACAGAGGGCCACGAGACTTCGACCAGCGCGCAAAAATGGAGGCTCTAGACCCTTCCAGAGCCGAGATATCGGATGTCAAAGTTTTGACCCGAAAAAAAAACATAAGGGGTAACACTGTCGTTTTTGGCCGAAATTTTGACCCCCTCCGATCTTCTTGAAACTCTGGATTCTGACAGAGGGCCACGAGACTTCGACCAGCGCGCAAAAATGGAGGCTCTAGACCCTTCCAGAGCCGAGATATCGGATGTCAAAGTTTTGACCTGAAAAAAACAAAACATAAGGGGTAACACTGTCGTTTTTGGCCGAAATTTTGACCCCCTCCGATCTTCTTGAAACTCTGGATTCTGACAGAGGGCCACGAGACTTCGACCAGCGCGCAAAAATGGAGGCTCTAGACCCTTCCAGAGCCGAGATATCGGATGTCAAAGTTTTGACCTGAAAAAAAAAAACATAAGGGGTAACACTGCCGTTTTTGGCCGAAATTTTGACCCCCTCCGATCTTCTTGAAACTCTGGATTCTGACAGAGGGCCACGAGACTTCGACCAGCGCGCAAAAATGGAGGCTCTAGACCCTTCCAGAGCCGAGATATCGGATGTCAAAGTTTTGACCTGAAAAAAAAACATAAGGGGTAACACTGTCGTTTTTGGCCGAAATTTTGACCCCCTCCGATCTTCTTGAAACTCTGGATTCTGACAGAGGGCCACGAGACTTCGACCAGCGCGCAAAAATGGAGGCTCTAGACCCTTCCAGAGCCGAAATATCGGATGTCAAAGTTTTGACCCGAAAAAAAAACATAAGGGGTAACACTGTCGTTTTTGGCCGAAATTTTGACCCCCTCCGATCTTCTTGAAACTCTGGATTCTGACAAGCCCCTTTTCCACCAACACATTTTGAGAGCCGGTTCGGAGTCGGTGCCTGCGCGCGAACCAGTTCCTTGTGTTTCGACAGCCAAAGAACCGGTTCGCAGCCGCGAGAACTGGTTCCAAAGCGGCACCAACTCTTTGCTGGACTAGAACCGTTCTTTTAGCACGTCATGTTTACGTCGGGGGCTGGGGCGGCTTCAGATGTGTTCTAAACATATTTTCTGACCATCGCAAAGCCATGAGAAACTGCAGAAACACGCAAGCGTTTTTATTTATTTATTTATTTAAACATAAGCAAAGAAGAAAACAGTCGCGATTGAACAAATAAATGGAAAGAAAAAAGACACAAGACATGGGTACATAACTTATCAGAAAAGATTACATATCAAACGAAAAGATTAAAAGACTTGTATATTTCAATTGTTTTTAAAGTTTTCTTGGTACACGAGTTAGAGATAATCCCAAAGCAATGTAGCCTACTTGCAAGCGACGTAAACAGTGACGTAACGACGTCGTTCCCTGGGCGCTCTAGTCAGTGGAAAAGCAAACAGGTTCTGAAAGGGTTCGCAAGTTGAACCAGCTCCGAACTAACTTTGAACCAGCACCAGTTCCGAACCAGTTCTTTTTTCGGTGGAAAAGGGGTAACAGAGGGCCACGAGACTTCGGCCAGCGCGCAAAAATGGAGGCTCTAGACCCTTCCAGAGCCGAGATATCGGATGTCAAAGTTTTGACCCGAAAAAAAAACATAAGGGGTAACACTGTCGTTTTTGGCCGAAATTTTGACCCCCTCCGATCTTCTTGAAACTCTGGATTCTGACAGAGGGCCACGAGACTTCGACCAGCGCACAAAAATGGAGGCTCTAGACCCTTCCAGAGCCGAGATATCGGATGTCAAAGTTTTGACCCGAAAAAAAAACATAAGGGGTAACACTGTCATTTTTGGCCGAAATTTTGACCCCCTCCGATCTTCTTGAAACTCTGGATTCTGACAGAGGGCCACGAGACTTCGAACAGCGCGCAAAAATGGAGGCTCTAGACCCTTCCAGAGCCGAGATATCGGATGTCAAAGTTTTGACCCGAAAAAAAAAAAAACATAAGGGGTAACACTGTCGTTTTTGGCCGAAATTTTGACCCCCTCCGATCTTCTTGAAACTCTGGATTCTGACAGAGGGCCACGAGTCTTCGACCAGCGCGCAAAAATGGAGGCTCTAGACCCTTCCAGATCCGAGATATCGGATGTCAAAGTTTTGACCTGAAAAAAAAACATAAGGGGTAACACTGTCGTTTTTGGCCGAAATTTTGACCCCCTCCGATCTTCTTGAAACTCTGGATTCTGACAGAGGGCCACGAGACTTCCACCAGCGCGCAAAAATGGAGGCTCTAGACCCTTCCAGAGCCGAGATATCGGATGTCAAAGTTTTGACCTGAAAAAAAAAACATAAGGGGTAACACTGTCGTTTTTGGCCGAAATTTTGACCCCCTCCGATCTTCTTGAAACTCTGGATTCTGACAGAGGGCCACGAGACTTCGACCAGCGCGCAAAAATGGAGGCTCTAGACCCTTCCAGAGCCGAGATATCGGATGTCAAAGTTTTGACCTGAAAAAAAAAACATAAGGGGTAACACTGTCGTTTTCGGCCGAAATTTTGACCTCCTCCGATCTTCTTGAAACTCTGGATTCTGACAGAGGGCCACGAGACTTCGACCAGCGCGCAAAAATGGAGGCTCTAGACCCTTCCAGAGCCGAGATATCGGATGTCTAAGTTTTGACCTGAAAAAAAACATAAGGGGTAACACTGTCGTTTTTGGCCGAAATTTTGACCCCCTCCGATCTTCTTGAAACTCTGGATTCTGACAGAGGGCCACGAGACTTCGACCAGCGCGCAAAAATGGAGGCTCTAGACCCTTCCAGAGCCGAGATATCGGATGTCAAAGTTTTGACCTGAAAAAAAAACATAAGGGGTAACACTGTCGTTTTTGGCCGAAATTTTGACCCCCTCCGATCTTCTTGAAACTCTGGATTCTGACAGAGGGCCACGAGACTTCGACCAGCGCGCAAAAATGGAGGCTCTAGACCCTTCCAGAGCCGAGATATCGGATGTCAAAGTTTTGACCCGAAAAAAAACATAAGGGGTAACACTGTCGTTTTGGCCGAAATTTTGACCCCCTCCGATCTTCTTGAAACTCTGGATTCTGACAGAGGGCCACGACACTTCGACCAGCGCGCAAAATCGAGGCTCTAGACCCTTCCAGAGCCGAGATATCGGATGTCAAAGTTTTGACCTGAAAAAAAAAACATAAGGGGTAACACTGTCGTTTTTGGCCGAAATTTTGACCCCCTCCGATCTTCTTGAAACTCTGGATTCTGACAGAGGGCCACGAGACTTCGACCAGCGCGCAAAAAATGGAGGCTCTAGACCCTTCCAGAGCCGAGATATCGGATGTCAAAGTTTTGACCTGAAAAAAAAACATAAGGGGTAACACTGTCGTTTTTGGCCGAAATTTTGACCCCCTCCGATCTTCTTGAAACTCTGGATTCTGACAGAGGGCCACGAGACTTCGACCAGCGCGCAAAAATGGAGGCTCTAGACCCTTCCAGAGCCGAGATATCGGATGTCAAAGTTTTGACCCGAAAAAAAAACATAAGGGGTAACACTGTCGTTTTTGGCCGAAATTTTGACCCCCTCCGATCTTCTTGAAACTCTGGATTCTGACAGAGGGCCACGAGACTTCGACCAGCGCGCAAAAATGGAGGCTCTAGACCCTTCCAGAGCCGAGATATCGGATGTCAAAGTTTTGACCTGAAAAAAACAAAACATAAGGGGTAACACTGTCGTTTTTGGCCGAAATTTTGACCCCCTCCGATCTTCTTGAAACTCTGGATTCTGACAGAGGGCCACGAGACTTCGACCAGCGCGCAAAAATGGAGGCTCTAGACCCTTCCAGAGCCGAGATATCGGATGTCAAAGTTTTGACCTGAAAAAAAAAACATAAGGGGTAACACTGCCGTTTTTGGCCGAAATTTTGACCCCCTCCGATCTTCTTGAAACTCTGGATTCTGACAGAGGGCCACGAGACTTCGACCAGCGCGCAAAAATGGAGGCTCTAGACCCTTCCAGAGCCGAGATATCGGATGTCAAAATTTTGACCCGAAAAAAAAAACATAAGGGGTAACACTGTCGTTTTTGGCCGAAATTTTGACCCCCTCCGATCTTCTTGAAACTCTGGATTCTGACAGAGGGCCACGAGACTTCGACCAGCGCGCAAAAATGGAGGCTCTAGACCCTTCCAGAGCCGAAATATCGGATGTCAAAGTTTTGACCCGAAAAAAAAACATAAGGGGTAACACTGTCGTTTTTGGCCGAAATTTTGACCCCCTCCGATCTTCTTGAAACTCTGGATTCTGACAGAGGGCCACGAGACTTCGACCAGCGCGCAAAAATGGAGGCTCTAGACCCTTCCAGAGCCGAGATATCGGATGTCAAAGTTTTGACCTGAAAAAAAAAACATAAGGGGTAACACTGTCGTTTTTGGCCGAAATTTTGACCCCCTCAGATCTTCTTGAAACTCTGGATTCTGACAGAGGGCCACGAGATTTCGACCAGCGCGCAAAAATGGAGGCTCTAGACCCTTCCAGAGCCGAGATATCGGATGTCAAAGTTTTGACCCGAAAAAAAACATAAGGGGTAACACTGTCGTTTTTGGCCGAAATTTTGACCCCCTCCGATCTTCTTGAAACTCTGGATTCTGACAGAGGGCCACGACACTTCGACCAGCGCGCAAAATCGAGGCTCTAGACCCTTCCAGAGCCGAGATATCGGATGTCAAAATTTTGACCCGAAAAAAAAAACATAAGGGGTAACACTGTCGTTTTTGGCCGAAATTTTGACCCCCTCCGATCTTCTTGAAACTCTGGATTCTGACAGAGGGCCACGAGACTTCGACCAGCGCGCAAAAATGGAGGCTCTAGACCCTTCCAGAGCCGAGATATCGGATGTCAAAGTTTTGACCTGAAAAAAACAAAACATAAGGGGTAACACTGTCGTTTTTGGCCGAAATTTTGACCCCCTCCGATCTTCTTGAAACTCTGGATTCTGACAGAGGGCCACGAGACTTCGACCAGAGCGCAAAAATGGAGGCTCTAGACCCTTCCAGAGCCGAGATATCGGATGTCAAAGTTTTGACCTGAAAAAAAAAAACATAAGGGGTAACACTGCCGTTTTTGGCCGAAATTTTGACCCCCTCCGATCTTCTTGAAACTCTGGATTCTGACAGAGGGCCACGAGACTTCGACCAGCGCGCAAAAATGGAGGCTCTAGACCCTTCCAGAGCCGAGATATCGGATGTCAAAGTTTTGACCTGAAAAAAAAAACATAAGGGGTAACACTGTCGTTTTTGGCCGAAATTTTGACCCCCTCCGATCTTCTTGAAACTCTGGATTCTGACAGAGGGCCACGAGACTTCGACCAGCGCGCAAAAATGGAGGCTCTAGACCCTTCCAGAGCCGAGATATCGGATGTCAAAGTTTTGACCTGAAAAAAAACATAAGGGGTAACACTGTCGTTTTTGGCCGAAATTTTGACCCCCTCCGATCTTCTTGAAACTCTGGATTCTGACAGAGGGCCACGAGACTTCGACCAGCGCGCAAAAATGGAGGCTCTAGACCCTTCCAGAGCCGAGATATCGGATGTCAAAGTTTTGACCCGAAAAAAAACATAAGGGGTAACACTGTCGTTTTTGGCCGAAATTTTGACCCCCTCCGATCTTCTTGAAACTCTGGATTCTGACAGAGGGCCACGAGACTTCGACCAGCGCGCAAAAATGGAGGCTCTAGACCCTTCCAGAGCCGAGATATCGGATGTCAAAGTTTTGACCCGAAAAAAAAACATAAGGGGTAACACTGTCGTTTTTGGCCGAAATTTTGACCCCCTCCGATCTTCTTGAAACTCTGGATTCTGACAGAGGGCCACGAGACTTCGACCAGCGCGCAAAAATGGAGGCTCTAGACCCTTCCAGAGCCGAGATATCGGATGTCAAAGTTTTGACCTGAAAAAAACAAAACATAAGGGGTAACACTGTCGTTTTTGGCCGAAATTTTGACCCCCTCCGATCTTCTTGAAACTCTGGATTCTGACAGAGGGCCACGAGACTTCGACCAGCGCGCAAAAATGGAGGCTCTAGACCCTTCCAGAGCCGAGATATCGGATGTCAAAGTTTTGACCTGAAAAAAAAACATAAGGGGTAACACTGTCGTTTTTGGCCGAAATTTTGACCCCCTCCGATCTTCTTGAAACTCTGGATTCTGACAGAGGGCCACGAGACTTCGACCAGCGCGCAAAAATGGAGGCTCTAGACCCTTCCAGAGCCGAAATATCGGATGTCAAAGTTTTGACCCGAAAAAAAAACATAAGGGGTAACACTGTCGTTTTTGGCCGAAATTTTGACCCCCTCCGATCTTCTTGAAACTCTGGATTCTGACAAGCCCCTTTTCCACCAACGCATTTTGAGAGCCGGTTCGGAGTCGGTGCCTGCGCGCGAACCAGTTCCTTGTGTTTCGACAGCCAAAGAACCGGTTCGCAGCCGCGAGAACTGGTTCCAAAGCGGCACCAACTCTTTGCTGGACTAGAACCGTTCTTTTAGCACGTCATGTTTACGTCGGGGGCTGGGGCGGCTTCAGATGTGTTCTAAACATATTTTCTGACCATCGCAAAGCCATGAGAAACTGCAGAAACACGCAAGCGTTTTTATTTATTTATTTATTTAAACATAAGCAAAGAAGAAAACAGTCGCGATTGAACAAATAAATGGAAAGAAAAAAGACACAAGACATGGGTACATAACTTATCAGAAAAGATTACATATCAAACGAAAAGATTAAAAGACTTGTATATTTCAATTGTTTTTAAAGTTTTCTTGGTACACGAGTTAGAGATAATCCCAAAGCAATGTAGCCTACTTGCAAGCGACGTAAACAGTGACGTAACGACGTCGTTCCCTGGGCGCTCTAGTCAGTGGAAAAGCAAACAGGTTCTGAAAGGGTTCGCAAGTTGAACCAGCTCCGAACTAACTTTGAACCAGCACCAGTTCCGAACCAGTTCTTTTTTCGGTGGAAAAGGGGTAACAGAGGGCCACGAGACTTCGGCCAGCGCGCAAAAATGGAGGCTCTAGACCCTTCCAGAGCCGAGATATCGGATGTCAAAGTTTTGACCCGAAAAAAAAACATAAGGGGTAACACTGTCGTTTTTGGCCGAAATTTTGACCCCCTCCGATCTTCTTGAAACTCTGGATTCTGACAGAGGGCCACGAGACTTCGACCAGCGCACAAAAATGGAGGCTCTAGACCCTTCCAGAGCCGAGATATCGGATGTCAAAGTTTTTGACCCGAAAAAAAAAACATAAGGGGTAACACTGTCGTTTTTTGGCCGAAATTTTGACCCCCTCCGATCTTCTTGAAACTCTGGATTCTGACAGAGGGCCACGAGACTTCGAACAGCGCGCAAAAATGGAGGCTCTAGACCCTTCCAGAGCCGAGATATCGGATGTCAAAGTTTTGACCCGAAAAAAAAAAAAACATAAGGGGTAACACTGTCGTTTTTGGCCGAAATTTTGACCCCCTCCGATCTTCTTGAAACTCTGGATTCTGACAGAGGGCCACGAGTCTTCGACCAGCGCGCAAAAATGGAGGCTCTAGACCCTTCCAGATCCGAGATATCGGATGTCAAAGTTTTGACCTGAAAAAAAACATAAGGGGTAACACTGTCGTTTTTGGCCGAAATTTTGACCCCCTCCGATCTTCTTGAAACTCTGGATTCTGACAGAGGGCCACGAGACTTCCACCAGCGCGCAAAAATGGAGGCTCTAGACCCTTCCAGAGCCGAGATATCGGATGTCAAAGTTTTGACCTGAAAAAAAAACATAAGGGGTAACACTGTCGTTTTTGGCCGAAATTTTGACCCCCCTCCGATCTTCTTGAAACTCTGGATTCTGACAAAGGGCCACGAGACTTCGACCAGCGCGCAAAAATGGAGGCTCTAGACCCTTCCAGAGCCGAGATATCGGATGTCAAAGTTTTGACCTGTTGAAAAAAAAAACATAAGGGGTAACACTGTCGTTTTTGGCCAAAATTTTGACCCCCTCCGATCTTCTTGAAACTCTGGATTCTGACAGAGGGCCACGAGACTTCGACCAGCGCGCAAAAATGGAGGCTCTAGACCCTTCCAGAGCCGAGATATCGGATGTCAAAGTTTTGACCTGAAAAAAAAACATAAGGGGTAACACTGTCGTTTTTGGCCGAAATTTTGACCCCCTCCGATCTTCTTGAAACTCTGGATTCTGACAGAGAGCCACGAGACTTCGACCAGCGCGCAAAAATGGAGGCTCTAGACCCTTCCAGAGCCGAGATATCGGATGTCAAAGTTTTGACCTGAAAAAAAAACATAAGGGGTAACACTGTCGTTTTTGGCCAAAATTTTGACCCCCTCCGATATTCTTGAAACTCTGGATTCTGACAGAGGGCCACGAGACTTCGACCAGCGCGCAAAAATGGAGGCTCTAGACCCTTCCAGAGCCGAGATATCGGATGTCAAAGTTTTGACCTGAAAAAAAAACATAAGGGGTAACACTGTCGTTTTTGGCCGAAATTTTGACCCCCTCCGATCTTCTTGAAACTCTGGATTCTGACAGAGGGCCACGAGACTTCGACCAGCGCGCAAAAATGGAGGCTCTAGACCCTTCCAGAGCCGAGATATCGGATGTCAAAGTTTTGACCTGAAAAAAAACATAAGGGGTAACACTGTCGTTTTTGGCCGAAATTTTGACCCCCTCCGATCTTCTTGAAACTCTGGATTCTGACAGAGGGCCACGAGACTTCGACCAGCGCGCAAAAATGGAGGCTCTAGACCCTTCCAGAGCCGAGTTATCGAAGGTCAAAATTTGGACCTGAAAAAAAAACATAAGGGGTAACACTGTCATTTTTTTTTTGGCCGAAATTTTGACCCCCTCCGATCTTCTTGAAACTCTGGATTCTGACAGAGGGCCACGAGACTTCGACCAACGAGCAAAAATGGAGGCTCTAGACCCTTCCAGAGCCGAGATATCGAAGGTCAAAATTTGGACCTGAAAAAAAAACATAAGGGGTAACACTGTCATTTTTTTTTTTTTGGCCGAAATTTTGAACCCCTCCGATCTTCTTGAAACTCTGGCTTCTGACAGAGGGCCACGAGACTTCGACCAGCGCGCAAAAATGGAGGCTCTAGACCCTTCCAGAGCCGAGATATCGAAGGTCAAAATTTGGACCTGAAAAAAAAACATAAGGGGTAACACTGTCATTTTTTTTTTGGGCCGAAATTTTGACCCCCTCCAATCTTCTTGAAACTCTGGATTCTGACAGAGGGCCACGAGACTTCGACCAACGCGCAAAAATTGAGGCTCTAGACCCTTCCAGAGCCGAGATATCGAAGGTCAAAATTTGGACCTGAAAAAAAAACATAAGGGGTAACACTGTCATTTTTTTTTTTTGGCCGAAATTTTGACCCCCTCCGATCTTCTTGAAACTCTGGATTCTGACAGAGGGCCACGAGACTTCGACCAGCGCGCAAAAATTGAGGCTCTAGACCCTTCCAGAGCCGAGATATCGAAGGTCAAAATTTGGACCTGAAAAAAAAACATAAGGGGTAACACTGTCATTTTTTTTTTTGGCCGAAATTTTGACCCCCTCCGATCTTCTTGAAACTCTGGATTCTGACAGAGGGCCACGAGACTTCGACCAGCGCGCAAAAATGGAGGCTCTAGACCCTTCCAGAGCAGAGATATCGAAGGTCAAAATTTGGACCTGAAAAAAAAACATAAGGGGTAACACTGTCATTTTTTTTTTGGCCGAAATTTTGACCCCCTCCAATCTTCTTGAAACTCTGGACTCTGACAGAGGGCCACGAGACTTCGACCAACGCGCAAAAATGGAGGCTCTAGACCCTTCCAGAGCCGAGATATCGAAGATAAAAATTTGGATCTGAAAAAAAACATAAGGGGTAACACTGTCATTTTTTTTTTTTTGGCCGAAATTTTGACCCCCTCCGATCTTCTTGAAACTCTGGATTCTGACAGAGGGCCACAAGACTTCGACCAGCGCGCAAAAATGGAGGCTCTAGACCCTTCCAGAGCCGAGATATCGAAGGTCAAAATTTGGACCTGAAAAAAAAAACATAAGGGGTAACACTGTCATTTTTTTTTTGGGCCGAAATTTTGACCCCCTCCAATCTTCTTGAAACTCTGGATTCTGACAGAGGGCCACGAGACTTCGACCAACGCGCAAAAATTGAGGCTCTAGACCCTTCCAGAGCCGAGATATCGAAGGTCAAAATTTGGACCTGAAAAAAAAACATAAGGGGTAACACTGTCATTTTTTTTTGGCCGAAATTTTGACCCCCTCCGATCTTCTTGAAACTCTGGATTCTGACAGAGGGCCACGAGACTTCGACCAGCGCGCAAAAATGGAGGCTCTAGACCCTTCCAGAGCCGAGATATCGGATGTCAAAGTTTTGACCTGAAAAAAAAAACATAAGGGGTAACACTGTCGTTTTTGGCCGAAATTTTGACCCCCTCCGATCTTCTTGAAACTCTGGATTCTGACAGAGGGCCACGAGACTTCGACCAGCGCGCAAAAATGGAGGCTCTAGACCCTTCCAGAGCCGAGATATCGGATGTCAAAGTTTTGACCTGAAAAAAAAACATAAGGGGTAACACTGTCGTTTTTGGCCGAAATTTTGACCCCCTCCGATCTTCTTAAAACTCTGGATTCTGACAGAGGGCCACGAGACTTCGACCAGCGCGCAAAAATGGAGGCTCTAGACCCTTCCAGAGCCGAGATATCGGATGTCAAAGTTTTGACCTGAAAAAAAAAACATAAGGGGTAACACTGTCGTTTTTGGCCGAAATTTTGACCCCCTCCGATCTTCTTGAAACTCTGGATTCTGACAGAGGGCCACGAGACTTCGACCAGCGCGCAAAAATGGAGGCTCTAGACCCTTCCAGAGCCGAGATATCGGATGTCAAAGTTTTGACCTGAAAAAAAAAACATAAGGGGTAACACTGTCGTTTTTGGCCGAAATTTTGACCCCCTCCGATCTTCTTGAAACTCTGGATTCTGACAGAGGGCCACGAGACTTCGACCAGCGCGCAAAAATGGAGGCTCTAGACCCTTCCAGAGCCGAGATATCGGATGTCAAAGTTTTGACCTGAAAAAAAAAACATAAGGGGTAACACTGTCGTTTTTGGCCGAAATTTTGACCCCCTCCGATCTTCTTGAAACTCTGGATTCTGACAGAGGGCCACGAGACTTCGACCAGCGCGCAAAAATGGAGGCTCTAGACCCTTCCAGAGCCGAGATATCGGATGTCAAAGTTTTGACCTGAAAAAAAAAACATAAGGGGTAACACTGTCGTTTTTGGCCGAAATTTTGACCCCCTCCGATCTTCTTGAAACTCTGGATTCTGACAGAGGGCCACGAGACTTCGACCAGCGCGCAAAAATGGAGGCTCTAGACCCTTCCAGAGCCGAGATATCGGATGTCAAAGTTTTGACCTGAAAAAAAAAACATAAGGGGTAACACTGTCGTTTTTGGCCAAAATTTTGACCCCCTCCGATCTTCTTGAAACTCTGGATTCTGACAGAGGGCCACGAGACTTCGACCAGCGCGCAAAAATGGAGGCTCTAGACCCTTCCAGAGCCGAGATATCGGATGTCAAAGTTTTGACCTGAAAAAAAAACATAAGGGGTAACACTGTCGTTTTTGGCCGAAATTTTGACCCCCTCCGATCTTCTTGAAACTCTGGATTCTGACAGAGAGCCACGAGACTTCGACCAGCGCGCAAAAATGGAGGCTCTAGACCCTTCCAGAGCCGAGATATCGGATGTCAAAGTTTTGACCTGAAAAAAAAACATAAGGGGTAACACTGTCGTTTTTGGCCAAAATTTTGACCCCCTCCGATATTCTTGAAACTCTGGATTCTGACAGAGGGCCACGAGACTTCGACCAGCGCGCAAAAATGGAGGCTCTAGACCCTTCCAGAGCCGAGATATCGGATGTCAAAGTTTTGACCTGAAAAAAAAAACATAAGGGGTAACACTGTCGTTTTTGGCCGAAATTTTGACCCCCTCCGATCTTCTTGAAACTCTGGATTCTGACAGAGGGCCACGAGACTTCGACCAGCGCGCAAAAATGGAGGCTCTAGACCCTTCCAGAGCCGAGTTATCGAAGGTCAAAATTTGGACCTGAAAAAAAAACATAAGGGGTAACACTGTCATTTTTTTTTTGGCCGAAATTTTGACCCCCTCCGATCTTCTTGAAACTCTGGATTCTGACAGAGGGCCACGAGACTTCGACCAACGAGCAAAAATGGAGGCTCTAGACCCTTCCAGAGCCGAGATATCGAAGGTCAAAATTTGGACCTGAAAAAAAAACATAAGGGGTAACACTGTCATTTTTTTTTTTGGCCGAAATTTTGAACCCCTCCGATCTTCTTGAAACTCTGGCTTCTGACAGAGGGCCACGAGACTTCGACCAGCGCGCAAAATGGAGGCTCTAGACCCTTCCAGAGCCGAGATATCGAAGGTCAAAATTTGGACCTGAAAAAAAACATAAGGGGTAACACTGTCATTTTTTTTTGGGCCGAAATTTTGACCCCCTCCAATCTTCTTGAAACTCTGGATTCTGACAGAGGGCCACGAGACTTCGACCAACGCGCAAAAATTGAGGCTCTAGACCCTTCCAGAGCCGAGATATCGAAGGTCAAAATTTGGACCTGAAAAAAAAACATAAGGGGTAACACTGTCATTTTTTTTTTTGGCCGAAATTTTGACCCCCTCCGATCTTCTTGAAACTCTGGATTCTGACAGAGGGCCACGAGACTTCGACCAGCGCGCAAAAATTGAGGCTCTAGACCCTTCCAGAGCCGAGATATCGAAGGTCAAAATTTGGACCTGAAAAAAAAACATAAGGGGTAACACTGTCATTTTTTTTTTTGGCCGAAATTTTGACCCCCTCCGATCTTCTTGAAACTCTGGATTCTGACAGAGGGCCACGAGACTTCGACCAGCGCGCAAAAATGGAGGCTCTAGACCCTTCCAGAGCAGAGATATCGAAGGTCAAAATTTGGACCTGAAAAAAAAACATAAGGGGTAACACTGTCATTTTTTTTTTGGCCGAAATTTTGACCCCCTCCAATCTTCTTGAAACTCTGGACTCTGACAGAGGGCCACGAGACTTCGACCAACGCGCAAAAATGGAGGCTCTAGACCCTTCCAGAGCCGAGATATCGAAGATAAAAATTTGGATCTGAAAAAAAAACATAAGGGGTAACACTGTCATTTTTTTTTTTTGGCCGAAATTTTGACCCCCTCCGATCTTCTTGAAACTCTGGATTCTGACAGAGGGCCACAAGACTTCGACCAGCGCGCAAAAATGGAGGCTCTAGACCCTTCCAGAGCCGAGATATCGAAGGTCAAAATTTGGACCTGAAAAAAAAACATAAGGGGTAACACTGTCATTTTTTTTTTTGGGCCGAAATTTTGACCCCCTCCAATCTTCTTGAAACTCTGGATTCTGACAGAGGGCCACGAGACTTCGACCAACGCGCAAAAATTGAGGCTCTAGACCCTTCCAGAGCCGAGATATCGAAGGTCAAAATTTGGACCTGAAAAAAAAACATAAGGGGTAACACTGTCATTTTTTTTTGGCCAAAATTTTGACCCCCTCCGATCTTCTTGAAACTCTAGACTCTGACAGAGGGCCACGAGACTTCAACCAACGCGCAAAAATGGAGGCTCTAGACCCTTCCAGAGCCGAGATATCGAAGGTCAAAATTTGGACCTGAAAAAAAACATAAGGGGTAACACTGTCATTTTTTTTTTTTTGGCCGAAATTTTGACCCCCTCCGATCTTCTTGAAACTCTGGATTCTGACAGAGGGCCACGAGACTTCGACCAGCGCGCAAAAATTGAGGCTCTAGACCCTTCCAGAGCCGAGATATCGAAGGTCAAAATTTGGACTTGAAAAAAAAACATAAGGGGTAACACTGCCAATTTTTTTTTTGGCCGAAATTTTGACCGCCTCCGATCTTCTTGAAACTCTGGATTCTGACAGAGGGCCACGAGACTTCGACCAACTTGCAAAAATTGAGGCTCTAGACCCTTCCAGAGCCGAGATATCGAAGGTCAAAATTTGGACCTGAAAACAAAAAACATAAGGGGTAACACTGTAATTTTTTTTTTGGCCAAAATTTTGACCCCCTCCGATCTTCTTGAAACTCTGGACTCTGACAGAGGGCCACGAGACTTCAACCAACGCGCAAAAATGGAGGCTCTAGACCCTTCCAGAGCCGAGATATCGAAGGTCAAAATTTGGACCTGAAAAAAAAACATAAGGGGTAACACTGTCATTTTTTTTTTTTTGGCCGAAATTTTGACCCCCTCCGATCTTCTTGAAACTCTGGATTCTGACAGAGGGCCACAAGACTTCGACCAGCGCGCAAAAATGGAGGCTCTAGACCCTTCCAGAGCCGAGATATCGAAGGTCAAAATTTGGACCTGAAAAAAAAACATAAGGGGTAACACTGTCATTTTTTTTTTTGGGCCGAAATTTTGACCCCCTCCAATCTTCTTGAAACTCTGGATTCTGACAGAGGGCCACGAGACTTCGACCAACGCGCAAAAATTGAGGCTCTAGACCCTTCCAGAGCCGAGATATCGAAGGTCAAAATTTGGACCTGAAAAAAAAACATAAGGGGTAACACTGTCATTTTTTTTTGGCCAAAATTTTGACCCCCTCCGATCTTCTTGAAACTCTAGACTCTGACAGAGGGCCACGAGACTTCAACCAACGCGCAAAAATGGAGGCTCTAGACCCTTCCAGAGCCGAGATATCGAAGGTCAAAATTTGGACCTGAAAAAAAACATAAGGGGTAACACTGTCATTTTTTTTTTTTTGGCCGAAATTTTGACCCCCTCCGATCTTCTTGAAACTCTGGATTCTGACAGAGGGCCACGAGACTTCGACCAGCGCGCAAAAATTGAGGCTCTAGACCCTTCCAGAGCCGAGATATCGAAGGTCAAAATTTGGACTTGAAAAAAAAACATAAGGGGTAACACTGCCAATTTTTTTTTTGGCCGAAATTTTGACCGCCTCCGATCTTCTTGAAACTCTGGATTCTGACAGAGGGCCACGAGACTTCGACCAACTTGCAAAAATTGAGGCTCTAGACCCTTCCAGAGCCGAGATATCGAAGGTCAAAATTTGGACCTGAAAACAAAAAACATAAGGGGTAACACTGTAATTTTTTTTTTGGCCAAAATTTTGACCCCCTCCGATCTTCTTGAAACTCTGGACTCTGACAGAGGGCCACGAGACTTCAACCAACGCGCAAAAATGGAGGCTCTAGACCCTTCCAGAGCCGAGATATCGAAGGTCAAAATTTGGACCTGAAAAAAAAACATAAGGGGTAACACTGTCATTTTTTTTTTTTGGCCGAAATTTTGACCCCCTCCGATCTTCTTGAAACTCTGGATTCTGACAGAGGGCCACGAGACTTCGACCAGCGCGCAAAAATGGAGGCTCTAGACCCTTCCAGAGCCGAGATATCGAAGGTCAAAATTTGGACCTGAAAAAAAAACATAAGGGGTAACACTGTCATTTTTTTTTTTGGCCGAAATTTTGACCCCCTCCAATCTTCTTGAAACTCTGGACTCTGACAGAGGGCCACGAGACTTCGACCAACGCGCAAAAATGGAGGCTCTAGACCCTTCCAGAGCCGAGATATCGAAGATCAAAATTTGGATCTGAAAAAAAACATAAGGGGTAACACTGTCATTTTTTTTTTTTTTGGCCGAAATTTTGACCCCCTCCGATCTTCTTGAAACTCTGGATTCTGACAGAGGGCCACGAGACTTCGACCAGCGCGCAAAAATTGAGGCTCTAGACCCTTCCAGAGCAGAGATATCGAAGGTCAAAATTTGGACCTGAAAAAAAAAACATAAGGGGTAACACTGTCATTTTTTTTTTGGCCGAAATTTTGACCCCCTCCGATCTTCTTGAAACTCTAGATTCTGACAGAGGGCCACGAGACTTCGACCAGCGTGCAAAAATGGAGGCTCTAGACCCTTCCAGAGCCGAGATATCGAAGGTCAAAATTTGGACCTGAAAAAAAAAACATAAGGGGTAACACTGTCATTTTTTTTTTTTGGCCGAAATTTTGACCCCCTCCGATCTTCTTGAAACTCTGGATTCTGACAGAGGGCCACGAGACTTCGACCAGCGCGCAAAAATGGAGGCTCTAGACCCTTCCAGAGCCGAGATATCAAAGGTCAAAATTTGGACCTGAAAAAAAAAAACATAAGGGGTAACACTGTCATTTTTTTTTTTTTGGCCGAAATTTTGACCCCCTCCAATCTTCTTGAAACTCTGGATTCTGACAGAGGGCCACGAGACTTCGACCAACGCGCAAAAATTGAGGCTCTAGACCCTTCCAGAGCCGAGATATCGAAGGTCAAAATTTGGACCTGAAAAAAAAACATAAGGGGTAACACTGTCATTTTTTTTTTTGGCCGAAATATTGACCCCCTCCGATCTTCTTGAAACTCTGGATTCTGACAGAGGGCCACGAGACTTCGACCAGCGCACAAAAATGGAGGCTCTAGACCCTTCCAGAGCCGAGATATCGAAGGTCAAAATTTGGACCTGAAAAAAAAACATAAGGGGTAACACTGTCATTTTTTTTGGCCGAAATTTTGACCCCCTCCGATCTTCTTGAAACTCTGGATTCTGACAGAGGGCCACGAGACTTCGACCAGCGCGCAAACATGGAGGCTCTAGACCCTTCCAGAGCCGAGATATCGAAGGTCAAAATTTGGACCTGAAAAATAAAACATAAGGGGTAGCACTGTCATTTTTTTTTTTTGGCCGAAATTTTGACCCCCTCCGATCTTCTTGAAACTCTGGATTCTGACAGAGGGCCACGAGACTTCGACCAGCGCGCAAAAATGGAGGCTCTAGACCCTTCCAGAGCCGAGATATCGAAGGTCAAAATTTGGACCTGAAAAAAAACATAAGGGGTAACACTGTCATTTTTTTATTGGGCCGAAATTTTGACCCCCTCCAATCTTCTTGAAACTCTGGATTCTGACAGAGGGCCACGAGACTTCGACCAACGTGCAAAAATTGAGGCTCTAGACCCTTCCAGAGCCGAGATATCGAAGGTCAAAATTTGGACCCGAAAAAAAAAAAAACATAAGGGGTAACACTGTCGTTTTTTTTTTTTTTTTTGGCCGAAATTTTGACCCCCTCCGATCTTCTTGAAACTCTGGATTCTGACAGAGGGCCACGAGACTTCGACCAGCGCGCAAAAATGGAGGCTCTAGACCCTTCCAGAGCTGAGATATTGGGACATTTATAATGGCAAAATGCTACGTGGGATCTCTATCTCAGCTCAGGAAGGGTCTAGAGACTCCATTTTTGCACTCAGGTCTAAGTCTCATGGCCCTCTATCAGAATCCAGAGTTTTGAGAAGATTGGAGAAACTCCAAATTTCGCCCCCCGAAAAAAACGACAGTGTTACCCCTTATGTTTTTCTATGGTGCAAAAAAAATACGTTTATTCTTGATTCTGGTTGAGAACGTTCTAAAGGTGTGCAATTATTTTCAGGGAAACACACGGCTAAAGTAGTTTCAGGCAGGTTTGACCGCATTACAGTTCCATATCACTGCGCATAATTAACTGTAATAACGGAAAATAAGATAAAAAAAAATGCAGCCCCATGCACTTGATTTTCGATGTCTAACTTTTTAGAATCAAGCATTCAACAGCCATGTAGTATAACGGGGAGTAACTGACCACAGAATGTTGCAACTGACCAATCAGAATAAGACTCCAGAGAGCCATGTAATGTAAATTATTACCGTAGACGAGAATTATAAGCCAAGTATCTTTCCTCTTTCAGACTGCTGTGATTTGACATTAGACCCAAACACCGCCAACGTTTTCCTCCATCTTTCTGGAGATCACACGGAGGTCACGACGGTCCCGGAGCCTCAGCCGTACCCCGATCACCCCGAGCGCTTCAGCAGCTGGGCTCAGGTCCTGTGCACTGAAGCTCTGTCTGGATGCGGATACTGGGAGGTGGAGTGGGGCGGTGCTGGAGGAGCTTCTATTGGAGTTTCCTACAAATCAATTCCCAGGACTGGAGGGACTACGGACCGAAAACTGGGATGCAACTCAAAATCTTGGAGTTTAGATTTCTCCGATTCTCTTTGTTTGTTCCGGCACAGTAAGTTTAGTGTTGAAATACACGCTCCAACGCCACACAGAGTCGGCGTGTATCTCGATCGCGGCGCTGGAACTCTTGCGTTTTATAGCGTAAATTTGGCAGACGATACCATGTTTTTGCTGCATCGAGAGCAGACTGTGTTTGCCCAACCTCTCTACCCTGGTTTCTGGGTTGGCCTGGGGTCCACTTTAAAACTCTGTCGAATTTTCAGCTTCTCAGCTTAGTAATTCATTCTGTGCTCTCATTTTGTTTAACAGGCAGTTCATCCAGAAATCAAAAGCATGTCATTTTTCACTCACCTTCATGTTGTTTGTTTTCTTCCAGTGGCTTGTTATTGTAAAACCGCCCATGCAACCGTTATGAAAAGGAGCACTCTGACCACAAAATATCTTTGTTACATTTTTCATTTTTGGGTGAACTTGTCCTTTAAATAAAGAATAATAGTTAAAATATAAAGAATGCATATAATGGAAACTTGTAAAACCGGGACAGGAATAAAGAGCATGCAAATAAAGAGTCAATGCAGTGAGTTTGTGCACGTGGCTGAACAGTTTATTGGAAACCGTGTGATATAAAAGCAGCAAAACCCAGTGTGAGGTGGTTCTCTGTGGTGAGAGGCTCAGATCTTGTTGAAGGCAGCAATATCGACACTCTGGACCTACAACAAAATGAGGAATCAATGTAGTTTTGGTCAATAAAACTTTCTAAAAACCTAAGTAAATCTTATCAAAGAGTAAAAATGTCCAAAAAAAAATTCTGTTAACATTTCACCCAAACATTTTACAAAAATTTACTGTTTTACTTTAAAATGTATATTGTAAATAATTGAAGAGCAATATATGTTTCATTGTCATAAATATGTACTGATACCCACAGCATGTATATATATATATATATTTCATACATTTTTTTCATATAACTTATTTCTATTTACATTACAATTAAGTTAATTTGTCCTAAACTTTTCCTGAATTATTTTATTAAAATTAATTTAACACAATATACACACATTTGTAAATAGTTTATCTATAAATATAACATCAGTATTCCGCTGCAATTCACAAAAAAAAAAAATATTTTGCTTTAAAATATATAATGCATAAGCATATTAAGCTTATTACTTTTTTTTGTCATTTTGATAAATATGCAATAAATGTATACATTTAATTTCATATTTAGATAATAAAGGAATTTACTTGAATGATAATTATGTACATTTTTCTTTACAACTTTTCCTTTTATTTATTTCTATAAAGCAATAAATACACACATAAAAATTATTTTATTGCAGTAAATACTTTTTTATAATGCCATAATTTTTTTCAATAAATTGTATAATATATAATGCATAAATTAAGGTTATTAGTCTAATGGTTCTTGTCAATGTGATGTTTTTTCATTATATATATATATATATATATATATTTCTTTATAATTTATATAATATAAATTAAATAATTATCTTATTTAGAGTTATTTTCATGAATATCAAGTTAATGTTTTCCTCCATTTTATAAAAAAAATCACTGTAATGCAATAAATGTATAAATATATTTGTAAAATATACATCATTATAATATAACCAGTATTGATCTACAGCATATTAGTATATACTATAATAATAAAACAATTACTATAATAAAGTAAAAATGCTAAAGTGCAACGTCTGGACACGTTACAGTAATGGAAATTTGATGAGAAAATGTAAAAAATAAAATAAAATAAAAAATAATAAATAAAATAAAAATAGATTATATATATATATATATATATATATATATAATAAAAATAAATAAATAAATAAATACATTAAATAAATACAAAAATTGTGCACTTACGTAGTCCTCGTATTTGGTGATCTCCTCTTCTAGAATGTCTGTTCCTACTTTATCGTCTTCTACCACACAGTTGATCTGCAGCTTTTTGATGCCGTAGCCGACAGGAACCAGCTTCGAAGCTCCCCACAGGAGCCCGTCCATCTGTATGGAGCGCACACACGCTTCCAGCTTGGACATATCAGTCTCATCGTCCCACTGATCAATGAAAGAAACACGGTATACTCAAAACTAGAACTAAGCAGTCAGAAATTAATCTCGATAGGTTTAAAGACTGTGTGTGCTGAAGGTCTCGTACAGGTTTGACGTCCAGCAGGATGGATGATTTGGCGATGAGGGCTGGTTTTTTGGCTTTCCTCTGGGAGTATTCCTTCACCCTCTCTGCTTTGATGCGCTCGGCCTCCTCATCTTCCTCATCACTGCCAAACAGGTCAATGTCGTCATCATCATCATCATCAGCAGCACCGTTGTGTTTCTCAACCTTGGGCGTCTGGACAGGAGCAGCCTTCAGATAAAACAATACACATGGTGTGTGAAGTATTACGGTTGTATTTGCTTAATGCACAAAGGCGGCCTTATTAAAATTGACTTCAAGATGGCAGTATCTCACAAGTACCTTGGTGACGGTAACAGACTTTGAAGCCGGGGATTGGCCTTTCTCCAGTATGGCCATTCTGGACTCCAGTTTGGACAGCGTGGCTCTTAGATCATCCACCACTGATAAACCAAACGCACCATTAATCTCACACTGACCACAATATGCTCAAACTGTGCCAATCTGTTCCCAACCCTAGTTTTTGTCCAAGCCCTAGTGTCCACATAGGCTTTTTATGTTGGTCTTAGTGGGTAGGCAAGCCAACTGTGCATTTATGGACATTCCCACATTGCATCACTAACAATCACTGTGTCTTTACTTCAAGTCACTCCAAATCGCTGTTGTGCGTGCATTGCATCCAACAGCCTTCAGGTTAGGAATTTTGGAAATTTAGGACAAATTGCTTTCTAGGTTTTGGAACAGCCTTTTCTCATATGTACCTTTGTGCAGATTCTTGTTGTCCAGTTCTAGACTCTTGAAACGAGCGACCAGCTCACTCTGATCCTCAGGCTTACTGGCATTCTGACTCTGCAAATCAGATGGAGGAGAACTGAACATTAGTGAGTTACATCTCGTAAAGAGCTGACTGTTAAAAATCACACCATGCAGGGCTGCGACTGCAGACATGCCCAACAACAGGGTTGGCAACCAATTGAATACCACAGGAAACCAGATATATGCATTTATAGCAGGATATGATGTTTGAAACATTGAAATAAAAATAAAAAAATCCACTTGATTTTCATGCAATTTACTCTGATGAAGGCTAAATCTTTAAAACAATGCATTAAAACACAGTCATGTATGACTTCTGTGCCCTTAAAGGAGTAGTTCACTTTTAAAAATTTTGCTGATAATTTAATCATCCTAGATGTCCATGTCTTTCTTTCTTCAGTCGAAAAGAAATTACGTTTTTTGATGAAAACATTCCAGGATTTTTCTCCATATAATGGACTTCAATGGGAACCAAATGGTTCAAGGTCCAAATGAGAGTTTCACTGCAGCTTCAAAAGACACCAGACGATGAATAAGGGTCTTATCTAGCGAAACAATCGGTCATTTAAAACATAAATAAAAAAGTTGAAGTTTTATAAGCACAAATGCTCGCCTTGCTCTGTTCTGTGATGAGCGTTCGTGACTCTACTGTTCAAACTCGTTCATCAAAATGAACGAATCTTTTTTCAAGTCACGACTCGAACGGTCCTAGATAAGACTCTTATTCATCGTCTGGTGTCGTTTAAAGCCCTTTGAGGCAGCACTGAAACTCTCATTTGGACCTTGAACCGTTTGGTTCCCATTGAAGTCCATTATATGGAGAAAATCCAAGAATGTTTTCATCAAAAACCTTAATTTCTTTTTGACTGAAGAAAGAAGGACGTGGACATCTTGGATGACATGGGGGTGAGTAAATTATCAGTAAAAGTGTATTTTTAAAAGTGAACTACTCCTTTAATTTGTAAAAAAAAAAAAAACAAACAAACATAAAAACACTAGTCACACAGTAAACAAATAGTGAGTCAAGCAGAAATGTGTGTATGATCCACGCTGCTCCAGGCTCCATTCGCATGCTTTTCACACAGATAAGCAACTGAACCGCGCCAGAGCACTTACGGTCTTCCTCTCCCGCGGTTTTTGAGAGCGTGTGTGCCCTTTACTAGCCTGTAGAGAAGTCTTCACCTGAGATATTCACATTTAACCACCACAATCAGAAAACAAATCAGAAGAGAGACAGATAAACTGCTATAACAGAAACTTAGTTTTACTCTATTCAAATTCAAAGAAAGACAGACATCAGAGGAGCATGGAAACTTGTTTCCACCAGGGAATAAAACAATTTAAAAGATAACTGCAACTTTCTCTCACAATTTTGACTTTTTTCTCAAAATTGCGGGAAATAAACTTGCATTTGCGAGCTATAAAGTCAGAAACTTGCATTTTTGGCTGCTTTCTTTTCTCAGAATTGTAAGATATAAACAAGGGGGAAAAAAGAATGATTTTATTCTCAGAATTGCGAATTTATCTTTCGCAATTCTGACTTTATAACACGCAATTCTAGAAAAAAGATTTTTTTTTATTCAGAGGAGGAAACAAGCTTTCATATAAGAGATGAGTGCATTAACTGTTTATTGATAGTGTTTGCTTCACTTAAAAAGGGTACATGACATGATTTCTTTTTATAATATGTTTCTTGGGGTTTACTTATAATGTTAATACATTTTATTTGCACAAAAATAATTATTTTAAGGGGAGGCTCCTTTAAGGCTTGTCAGTAAATAGCCACATTCGATTGGCTGAGGTAATTTCATAGGAAACAGTAATAACGCTATCTCATGACCAATCCGTACAAATTCGTAGGAGTGATTAAAAAGTGACTAATTCATACAACCTCACTCGTACGAATTCGTACGATTTGTCTAAACTCAAGTGATGGGTAGGTTTAGGGGCGGGGTCAGGAATGAGTCATTCGTACGAATTCATACGAATTGGCAAAAAATTTAGAAAAAAATCGTACTAATTCGTACGAGTGAGGTCGTACGTTACGAATTAGCCACCTCGTAAAATTCGTACGAATTGCCGCGAGATTGGGATGTAATAACACCCATTCGCAACAAAATATTATCCATATAAAACCATAATTTATAGAGAAAGTGTTATGAAATCATTTACATACGGTTTGTAATGCAGCTGCTGTCCGATCAAAATTTTACTTGCGAACTCTCCGTTAGCTACACTGTGCCTCATTTACAAAACAAAATGCTTCGAACAAACACACAATCCTCTGGTGCGATCCAGGACGGCATTAAATAGAATATCCACTTGTTTCCGACGCTGGGATTCTTCCGAAATCTGCGTAGACACGCAAAAGAGCGGTTTAAACTGGACGCGTCAAAGCAAATTCTTTCATTTGTCCTGTTGTGGTCAGACTCGAGCACGTGGAGTTTGTCTGAAACTGAATGCGCGTCTGTATACAGGGTATTCAGCGATTATAATGGGTTAAGCAACTGAACACCAGTGGGAGGAGCCTATGATGCGATGATGTATAATTATACATGCAATTATATATGAATATATGCAAATATATTCCCCCGCATGATGTCGCAAATGCCACAATATCCAAACAAGCTATTTTTGGAGCTTGATTAAATAAGTGCTTTGTTTATAGACCATTTCAAAAGATGTAAACAACACTGGTCCAGAAGCACTTCCTGTTTCAGTTTGTAACCGTTTTCTTTATTTCACATGTAAAGAAAACTTCTTAAAGATGTTTGTTTAACTTTTTGATTCAGTTTTAAATGTTCTGTTGGTTGTATTTTATCCCAGCTTTTATGTAGTGTTAAAAAACTGAAACAGGAAGTGCTTCTGGACCAGTGTTGTTTACATCTTTTGAAATGGTCTATAACGAGGAGGATGTTTTAAGCTCTCAGATGTCATTGACAGATGTCAAAAGTGAAGCAAATCTGATTTTTCATGTCACGATCCCTTTAAAGAGGCAAATAGGTTGCTTAAATATATTTGTGCAACTGTGCATAGCTCGTTTAATAAAATTACAGATGCACACATATCTTTGAAGCTTTTCAAGAAGCAAATAAAAGCTTGCAAGCACATGTTTGCAGTGTATTTGTGAGGTCTGCTCGCTTGAATCTGAAGCAGACCAAGAATATGCCATAGAAGCATAAACCACAAACACACACTAACATCTTCAGGCAACTGCAAAGCAACCTGCTTCCTTTTATAATGTGAATGAGGACAGATGAACAAGAGTGAGAACGACAGAGCACAGCACATGCATTGCAACAAATAAAGATGTCATGTAGTGAACGGAAGGAGATCAAGCTAGATTCACTTGCATGACAACAGTTTGCTATAGAGAAGTGCTTTTAGGTGCACACAGTTGGATTATATAAAATCTTTGAGGTGTCAATCTTAGATGGTGTATTTGTGGAAAGTGTCTAGAACGCATACTTTATGCTTTGATGATGTGGGAGGTGTAAAGTAACTGCTGACGGAGGAATCAAATACTGCACAATCAGTGAGAAGAGACCGTGGGAGATTCTGTCTGTTTTGGGAAAATTATGGAGCCTTTTAGTTTTAAGCAAGAAATTCAGTTTAGAATCTGTGCATGTGATTTCATAAATTTACCCTGAAATGAACTGGATAAATAAAATGGTTCACAAGCTAAAGTCAGCAAAAAGAGAGCAGCAGATGAAAACGTATATCCCTTATTGCAAAAATCACAAATCTAAATCTTAGTTTAAAATCACAGTTCTCAAAAGTAAAGGCATATTATTCACAGCCTGCATGATGCAAACATGTCTCTGAGAAAAGATTTTGATTGTGTTTTTTATAAGTGTTTTAACGCAAACCCATCGACAAAATTAAGATTTGTTTGCTTTACTGCAAAATACAGGAACATATGGGTGTCCTGACCTGTATTTTAAGGAAGAACATTTAGTACGATACATTATTTCTTCATAAAAGAAAATTGGTGTCCTTAAAGGTTGGATTTTTCCTAATTTTTTAAATTAAGGCATTAAGATCAATTTCCAAAAGAAGATGTTTTAGTCAACTTCAGCATGGGTGTGTACACTTATGCCAAGCATTGTAAATGTTATTTTTATGTGATGACCAAAACGTTATCATCCTTCAAGATTACCCCCATTTATAAAACGAAAAGTTTCAAGAAGTAGGAAAACTCACACTCACTTAAAAATACATTAAATTAACATTGTGACGAGTCGATGGCCGCCATTTCCACTCCCAAATATTTATTTTTTAATTGTTTTGCTTTCGAGTTATTATTTCGACATTATGAATAAAAATGCTGCCCTCAAATGTTAATCTGGATCCTAGCAATAAAATTAATTTGAAATAAAATAAACCTAAAATAAAGATTATAAATATTACAATACGACACCCCAGAGATGGGTCAAGTACTATAGACAAAACACATTGTCTCAAGGTTTCATATTTTGTAACAGAACGGATATTCGGACAGAATTTTTATAATTTGTTACAGCAGAATGCATACAATTAAATTCAATGGAATTTATGTCATTTTTTGGTACTACGCCTAATCTAAATCTCATCAACGTCAAATTTGGAACACAACTTGGTTAGATATATGGCTTTGATTTTATAGGGAAAAATGTTTTGTAAAATATATATTTTATATAAAAGAAAACCTATTTAGTACAGTATATTTGATTTAATGTAAATTTAAAACTTCCATAACTTTTTCATTCTTTTATTTTTTAAGTGTTTACTTCAGCAATAATCTGCAGGTCTTTATTCCAAAGCATACTTGAATTTCAACAGTTTTAAAAGTGGATTGTAATGTCTTTTTTCTCAAAAAGAGGGGTGACAGTTAAGCGGTATATGCCAAATCAACCGTTGGTTAAACATATTTTTGAAAAATTATTAAAAATATACTAAAGTTTTTCCATAGCACAAAGTAACATCATTTTGTAAAGTTAAGGCTCTTACAGTGTAATATGTAAAAAAAATATGCTTAGCTTGCAAAATTTCACCAAAAACAGTTCACGTGGCTGGGGTGATTTATTTGTTTCTGACATCCATGTTAGAAAAAGTGTTGTGACAAATGCTTTTGATTGACACTGCGAAATCCAGTGGATTTTTATTGGCATAATATACCTCAACCAGATGATAGAGATGGCTCAATCAGTTTGAGTTAAGTTAGGTACTCCTCTCAATAAAATATAGCAATTCAAAATGTGCTCAACCGTTTGGTTAAAGAAGTCAGTTAAAAAAAGTAATACTTTATGATGTTAGTTTTAATAAATAAATGAAAATTGTAAAAAAAATAAAAATAAATAAAAAAATCAAGAAAAATCAGAAAATTTATCTGGCATTGCTTTCTTCATCGTGTGAACCGTTACACCCCTTATATTTTAAAATAATAAATAAATAATTTAAATAAATACTTTTTTTAAATTAAAAAACTCAATAAATAAATTACATATATATATATTTATATATAGGGACTCCTAAAAATTTTACAGGTTACAAAATTATGTACACGAGTTAGTAATCTGCATGTCCAGTTTACTAATCCATATCTACAGCTGATTTTGTTCTCCCTGCCAAAGGCACAGAGGGGGCTCTGTTAACATGCTAAAATAGCACAGGGATATTTTGGGAGGGAGAGTGTTTGTACTGTAGCTTCAATCTGGTGTGTGACCAGCAGCTGAATGACAACCTGTCCTGTTCATTTCACCTCCAACTTGTTAAAGTTTCATGACGTAGATTTAAATCAGCCCTTCAAAGTGGTCCCATGCAGGACGACAGTAACGGAGCGTCAGTAATCACTCTAGTTAAAGGCGGTTCACAAGGAGATTACAGTACAAATTCAGTATGCTCCAAAAAAAGATTAATACCAAGAGTTGAGATTAGGATGAGTTCTTTCATTTTGGGGGCAGTACTCACTCCGGCTAGGGATTGCTGGATATTCTGTCGGGCTTTAGCAATGTCCTGCAGGATGGCACTAGAATCTCTCTCCTGGAAGGGTACAGCGGGGTAAAAAGGCCCATGTCAAACAAACCAGCAAGAGGCAGAGAGTGAGCATGCAAGCAAGCAAGCAAACACACAAACATACACAGGTGAGGCACATAATGAAGCGCTGTGAGTGCAGTGAAAAGAAAAAGCAGACAGACACATGGATAGATGGATATACAGCAGCTGAGTAAACATGTTGTCATGCCTCACCCTTAGGATTCATTGGGACAACTACAGCCTTATACCGGTTTGTATGGCAACCCAAATTGTGCTGTTGAAACTGCTTTGCTACAGCATCCTGATCTCTAGTGGTCAGTACCTGAGATGTCTGAGGGACGCCGTTCTTGTTCTCGTAGAAGCATCTCTCGGCCTCATCGTATCTGGACTTGTCAAACCAGATGTTCTCCTGGGCGAGTCCCTGAAGTCCACTCATTGTGAAGCTAAAACAAAAAAAGTAGACGTGGAAGTTTTATTGTTTGCGGCAAAGAGCAAACATACAAGAAAGAGACGTAAAATGCAAGTCTTCAATGCATTTTTCAAGTAATTCATTCATGAGTAATTGTGCATGACAAATGCCTTAAAAACATAAGCAAATATAACTCAAGCGGAACAAGCCGAGCACCACGTGCCACATTTCTCTCCTGTACTCAATTTCACACATTTATGACAGCTTACAAATTCTCAAGAATTTGTATCTTAAATTGAATATGCAATAAATACTTAGACATTTTTCATGCATTCAAGCTAAATTCTTGGCAGCTAATACAAACGAATATTATATATATATATATATATATATATATATATATACACACACAAACAATTAATCGTGATTAATCACATCCAAAATAAAAGTTTGTGTAACTTTACATAATATGTATTATTATTTTATATATATATATATATATATATATATATAATACACACACATGCATGTTTATTTAAGAAAAAATATTATATATATATATATATATATATATATATATATATATATATACACACACAGTATATACATGAAAATCTTTCTTAAATATATACAAGCATGTTTGTGTATTTATTTATATAAAATAATAAAACACAGTGAGTGCACCCACATATATTATGTAAACACAAACTTATATTTTGGATGCAATTAATCGTGATTAATCGTTTGACAGCCTCATATATATATATATATATATATATATATATATTAGGGCTGTGCAAAAATTAATTGCGATTAATCACATTCAAAATAAAAGTCTGTGTTTACATAATATATTTGTGTGTGCTATAATTATTTTGTATATATAAATACACACACATGCATGTATAAATTTAAGAAAATGTGTTATTCATATATAAAATATTTATATAATATAGATTTTGTATTTATATAAATTTAAGCGCAAATAATTCTTAAATATATACATGCATGCATATGTATTTATATATACAAAATAATAATACACAGCACACACAAATATATTATGTAAACACAGACTTTTATTTTGGATGCGATTAATCGCAATTAATTTTTGCACAGCCCTAATATATATATATATATATATATATAAAATTTCAATTTTAATTGGCATTTTTCTATTACCAAAAAAAAGTCAGAATCTCCAAAAGCTGGAGGAGAAAAACTCGTTGAGCAAGATTAAACTTTTAGTGACCATGAAGGACTAGTTAACTGCTGGTGTAAATAAGGCAGCCATGACTGACAATAACGAGCCAAATGCAGCAATTGTACTTATATAGTCACTCACTGAGAACAAGGAACGTAACAATAAACAAACAAGCAACGAAAAGAAGTTATATGACCAACACAATATGCTGACAAAATAGGAATGTTTGGCAATACATAACTATACAATACCAACCAATAAACTAAACATTCTGTACACCCACTTTATGCCTGGCTAACCTTACGATGACGACAAAACTGTATCGTCCAGGTCTTGCATTCACGTTGATTTTGTAGAATGGTTATTTGGATTGATTGTCCGAGTCCCTTCAACCACTAAAACTCCTTTCATTCATTTTTTTGCTGACACTGGCTTCGGACAATAGCACAGACTTTGCGTGCTAAAGCCATCGGATTAGTTTCACACTGATCAACTTTCACCCAGCAGCCAATGGTGGCACAACACAAACCAGGTTGAGGCAATCTAATACGGTCTACAAACAACTCAAAACACACAACAACACACCATTTCTTCCACAAAAGTAAACTGTCCCATGCCCCTAAACTAGCCATACTTGTCCCTTTTATGAGGGGCGCGCTCTGTCTCGGAGAAGACCCTCTTCCTGTTACTTTTTGGGAATTGCCGATCCCTCTGGGGTTCAGACGATGAACGCTGGTGGGTTGAACCCCGCTCCTGTGGGTGTGACACGTAGGATCGGGTGTACGTTTGATTCTCCTTCTCTTGGGATTGTTGTGCACCGTTTCGTTTAGCCCTGAAGACCAAGGTGCGGGGAATTCGGTCTTTGGAAGACAAAACTGGAGGGGTCCCGCTCCCAGCGGCCTGATTGGCCTTCTCATTTAGGCTGCTGTTGAACCAAACCTTCTCTCCTCTAATGCCCTGAGAGGTCCAATCATGATGGGAACGACCCTCTTCAGAACCTAGATTTTCAGACTTTGAAGAACGAGTGCGCTCTCTCTTTCCGTCTTTTGAATTGGGCAGATTCCTTGTCTTTTCGTGTCTAGTATCTTCTTTGGCTCGAGACCCCAACTGGTTCTCCATCCTCTAGCTCAATTACAGCATATAAGGAAAAACAAATAAAATATGCTAGAGAATTAGTTTGAGCTGATGTTAGACAGTAAACTACAGCCAGACCGATATTATCGGCCGATATTAGGCATTTTCCAAAATATCGGTATCGGCAGTTATAATGGCCGATAAATGAATATTTAAAAAATAAAATAAAAACAGACGAAAGACGCTTCAATCATCTCTCCTTGGCCTGTTATATTGAAAATGTATGTTTTACAATTTGCAGTATGTTGTTATCTATTGCTAAATTATGGCTCATCATAGACTAGCTAACCACAAAGCTAGCTAATGCCACTATCATCAGCGGAAGACGGCTAACGTTAACATTAATGAGCTTGGAAACAACAATTAACTTTTTCTGCCTAAATAAAGTAATGATTACTGTATTTATAACTAGCATATCTGTAGTTACAGTCCCTGCAATGTAAAAATGTAAGTTATACTTGCGAGGAGTGAACATTTAGACATAGAGAAAAAGTATCAAACGTATCTTGTGCAGAAAAGTTAGCTTTTCTTTTACACGTGTGTGAAATCCAACAACATTTAATAAAAAAAAAATATCGGTTGATATATCGGAATTATAAACCCAAAAATATTTGTATCGGTCTTCAAAATCCTTTATCGGTCGGGCTCTACAGTAAACGAGGGCAGAGATGGGAACAACAACCAAGCGCATCTAGAAGCCTTGCAGAGCAGCCGGTTTACACCAGCAGAAGTCAGTTCATGAGAGAAATGCATTCACAGGGATTCATCAAGGGAACTATTGGACGTTTTGAATTCAGACAGTGAGATTTTGTCTGAAAGATGACAGTCTGGCCAAAGATGGCCAACAGATGACAGAATTAGCTAAATTGTTGTTGTCCCTTTGATAAATAGATGTAAAAGAATATTTCACTTTTTTTGAAAACCATGCAAGTTGAGCAAAACAATGTACATTTTTTGTTGCTTTTACCCATATCAAACAAGTTGCACAAAATTACAGCCGAAAGCCTCAATTTATTCGGGCTTATTTTCAACTTGATATCAAGCATTAGGCTACATACTGTTGATTAACACATGTTTAAAGCTATAATCATTCTAGAAATAAATGCCATCTGACAAGTAACTGGAGCCACAGGAAAAACAACAACAGAAACATGCGCATAATCCCAATGCCTTTCACTAGAAATTAAAGGGATACTTCTAAGGATTTAGCATTAAGCTTTGTATTAGTCGAAAACCTGTAGTATTATCGAATTACCATGATTTCCACCCTCATATCCCCCTGAGATCAGAGAGATTTATGTATTTTTTGTCTGGAAAAAAATCCTCCGATGATGAATAAATGGTGTAAATGGCAACTATCACATTGAAAATAAGACAGGAATATTTAAGTGTGGGAGGAGGATTACATTCCTGACAAACATTCTCTACCTTATAATGGTGAAAATTTGGTCATGCCAATTTTCACACTAAAACTAAATCCAACTCCCAAAACTACGGACTTTCAGGTTACAAACATGCCATGCATTTCATAACAACAAAACTATTTAACCAATAACAAGGTTTTATGCCAAAGTTAGTGTACATGGTTACAGTTTCCAGTGTCACCAAATATCATGTCATTGACATATTGCTATGACATATGGAGTTAATTTAACATTTTATTGTTTGTCATCTCCAATCAAGTTGTATTATTTGTATCACTTTACAATAAGGTCCCATATACATTTTTTATTCATCTTTGTGTTAACGTTTGTTAATAAACACAACTGTTCATTGTTAGTTCATGTTAACTCAGGTACAAGTTGATTTTAATAATTTATTAGTAAATGTTGTCATTCACATTCATAGTATTTTTAGGATTTCATTATAAGCTCATGTCGTAACTAATGGTAACAAATTGAACCGGTATTTTTTTTTTTAATAAAATATTTAATAGAATTTCAGATACACAAATTATGAAATTTGCAATTAGATTTTGAGGTGAAAAGGATGAGAAAGTGATGTTGAAAAGATAGATGAAGAAACTTATTTCAAGTTACCATGTGATAAAAGTTAGATCTCCGTTTTATTTATGCAAAATAAAAAGGGGAGTCACTGAGACTAACTTTGGCTTGAAGGACACAAAAAGCAAATAAACCAGAGTAACAACACGTCTAACCCAGATTTAAACCAGCAGAGACCTGTAGGTCAGGATTAGATGACACACACACAGATCCGTTACAGATGCTTCATATGACCCACCCTGTTTATGAACATATGAAACTCAAACTTCAACGTCATGTGTGTGCTGTCAGTATCATCTCCAGATGCTTTATAAACTCATGAGATAGTGTATGATGTGTATGGAGTTGGATCAAGTTCAAGGAGTTTTAAATTCGGCAGCGGATTAAACTCATGAGTTTCATTCGCAGCCACGTGGCGCGACACGCAAAGCGGAACACTTCAGCAATAACACGATAAAAGTGAAACATATTTACCACTATCGTGTTAGTGGAAACTAAACTTTTACTTACTTTCGAAGACTTTGAAAAGTGACAAGCGGTTCGAGCTGAACTTCTCCGCCGGACTCACTGTTACAGAAAGAGACGGAGGAAGTCGGGTAACACGAATTTATAAATAATAGAGGGGTGTCCTGCTAAATGTCATTGTTTATGTGGAAGGATGCAATGCAGGTTATACGATTTTAGCATTATATATACGTCTTTATTACTAAATAATTTAATCTAATATACACAGTATGTACAAATATGTAAATATTCATTAAAAAACAGTATTTTATAAATATCGCCCCCCCCTCCCCAGAGCAGAGATGGTACATTCAGTTACGTTGCACCGAAACATTCCGTCCTCGTGCCCCGAACTAACAGCTGCACATAGGCTAACTCAACAAAATTTGGATTTATTTTTTATTTCTCTTGACTCAAACGGCAAAATTATGTGTGAAAAATGTATATTAAATATAATTAATATTAAATATAAATATAAAAATATAGGCCTAATATAAAATTCATATTAAATATATTTATTGTGAGTCTATTGATAATCTGAAACTAAATAAATATCATGGAAACGGTGGTCTAACGACCAAGTGCTGAGTTTTACAAGAAATTCTCCATTTTTTCCTCCATCCATCAAGTCTGCAAAATATCGCCTTATCTTTTTCTGCTTCCTATAGCAAATAGGCTAGCCATCCACTTCCAAAATAGTCATTTGGAAGGTCTCTCTGTTGCAAACCCATTAATATGAAAGTATTATCTTATTATCACGTCATATTTTCAGTTCAGTTGGAGGTTTACATTTTTGTTGCACTGCAACTATGACATCTTAACTGTTTCTAGTTTTCATAAACAGGCTTTAATATGCTGGTCCCTAATATATAGCTTATTATATTTTTTTTCTCCACATAGCCTAGCTATTTTATCTAAAACATCCTTTCAAATTCAAGCCTTGAATTTGAGATCTGAAATGCCTCTGGTATTGTTCAGTGCAATAAATAACCATTACCAATAGACTGTAAAAAAAATAGCAATTAGGCTACCCCATTAAAATGACAGTAATCGATGCTAGCTCAATTACCAACAATTTACTAATAGAATAGTACTTAATCTTTAGAGTATAAAGTGACTGTTAGCATAGACAATTATACAATAATCAATTATAATATAATAATGGCATGTTACTGATATGGTCTGCCAAGAATAAACTTACACAATATGTTAGTTTTAATAATTAGTCATAGCAGTTTTTAATCTCTCATAAGCAGTCTTGTGTGATTTCTTTTAATCAAAGGGACATTTTAGATAATCTGTTAGGTTGATTTTCAAGAATCTATCATCTTTACAGTACTCCAAGATTGTTGTTATTATCAGCTAATCTCAGTTTAGAGAGCTTGTCTACTAAAGCTTCTACCAGGAGTGGGGTTCGAACCCACGAGGACATTTGTCCATTGGATCTTAAGTCCAACGCCTTAACCACTCGGCCATCTTGGTTTACAAAGAGTGTGCAAACATAGACCAATAGAAGGCAAAATTATTAACTATAAAGTGCTCAGGATCTGAGATCAAATAACAAGACCCTTATTCATCGTCTGTTGTCGTTTAAAGCCCTTTGAACAGTTTGCACTGAAACTGTCTTTTGCACCTTGAACTGTTTGGTTCCCATTGAAGTCCATTATATGGAGAAAATCCTAGAATGTTTTCATCAAAATACCTTAATTTCTTTTCGACTGAAGAAAGAAAGACATGGACATCTTGGATGACATGGGGATGAGTAAATTATCAGCAAAAGTTTTTTTCTTTAAGTGAACTACTCCTTTAACCACTCGGCCATCCTGGTCTCAAAAAAAAAAAAAAAAGGAAAGGAAAACAATTAATTATAAAGTGTCCTCAACTATATAGGATCACCACATTAGCTGACCGATCCAGAAAAGTGGCTTTTTGGAGTGGAGTAAAAGCATTTGGTGTTCCTGCTTTTGTGTTGTTGTCTTTTTAATTTCTAAAAGAGAGGAAGGAATGTTAATACCACATCACAAAAATACTTTATCAAAATGAAATAAAAATACAGTAATTACAAATATGGGTTAAATGTTTGGTTTGTTAAACATTAGGCTATATTTTATAGTTACAATTACTGTAAGTAACCCCATTTGCCAAGCAGTTGTTATGGGATAATAACAAACGCAATTTAGGGCAACATAATTTTAGTTGTTTTGTATGTCTGTTCATGAACCTTAGCTTTCATTTGCACCTATTGTGTAATCTTACAGCCTGTTCCACCAGAGATAATCAACAATGAATGAAATCTGTGCCGACCAACCCCTGTGCCAACCAATCCTGGTCTTCCCTGTAAAATCCCTAGAAAAGGCTCACTGTCTTTTTACCAATGTTGTTTTCAATTATTCACATTTTGTCAGACCATATTTCCTCTCCCCTGAATCATCTGCCCCTGTTAAAAACTAAAAATAGATGTTTTCTCATATTAAATATTGATGAATCAAGCATTTGTCTACAAAGGCATAGCTTACCTCTACAAAATCCCACACAACTCTGAAAAGATCAGCATTTCTCCAGATGCATTCACAAACAGATGCTTATATATTCAACTGTGAAATTAGGTTATATCTTAAAGTCAATCTGCCAGTGCGCGCTCCACGAGGCATGATGAGGACGCGCACACGCGCATCAGTCGAGGAGAGCGAAAGAGAGAGAGACTTCAGTCTGTCGACTCTGAATTGAGCAGATCACTCTGTTGGAGGACTCACAGGGATATTTCGTGTTTCTTGGGTCATCACACAGTAACTCAAATATGACGGTTCTACATCTGTGCATATTCGCGACTTTTTGGAGAGCTGTAAGTATTTAATGTTATAGCCTACATTTTCTCCATATGATCATTATATAAAACATACTTTTAATAGATTGCTTTCAGAATGTACTGAAGTCGATTTTGATGTCTTGATCAGATTTCTGCGAACAATTGAGTTATGCGCTGTCAGAATTTATTATGGAAATATGTTTAGCCTACAACAATGACGCCTGTATAAAAACGCTAAAGGAATCATATTGGAATTTCCATTATAACATTGAATATAGAATTCTATTAAGTTAAAAATTCTTTTCCACTATATATTTATCAAAGTAGGAAAACTAGACTATTTAATTTCTATCCCAATACAGTTGGGATTGACTTAAAATGATAATAAAAACAAATAAAAACATTTTTCTCGGGGGAAAATAAGCATGTTTTTATGTGACTTTATGTATGCTAATTCAGAATTAGGCAAGATTGGGAAGCATGACTTATTTGAAAACATTTTACATTTTTGTATTATTCCTGTCAGATCCAATATAGATGGCACAGCACATTTTCTTTAATCTTAATTGGTCTGCAAATCCAGTCTTGTTTACAAAACAGCCCTCAGTGAAATGAAGCGAACAGACGGACCATGTTTTACCTCATCTGCTGGAACGTCATTAAAAATAAAGTTTATCCATGCAGTCCTATTGGAATCCAGTGGAAGCATATGCAGCGACTATCTTCTTCCACAACCATTGCACAATATTTTGTATTGCTCGGTAGCTCGATCTTTGTCATCACGAGATCGACTATTTATCGCGGTGGGCGGGGCTAAACCGGCCATGTTGAAGTAGGCGTTGATCTTCTTCTGCGGGGTGGGGTTTTATCCTCTTTGACGTCATAGTTCCTGCTGAGCCTGGTGTCAATAAAAGCTTTTATTGAACTAACAAGGACATTTTCAGTTCTGAAACTTACAGGATATTCTTATAATATGATGACCTCTTAGATGTCAAAAGCTCAAGGAAAATTTGATTTTTCAGTTCACACCCCTGTAAAGTGCCTTTTTCTTCTGATTATAGGTGCATGCTATTCATCCAGATTGTGCTATTATCTCCAAGCTTATACAAGACCAAGAGATCTGCATCAAAAATAGGAAGAGAGAACTGAAGAACCAGTCCCAACAAAAAGGTTGTACCAATGAAACATTACATAATAGGTGATATAATTGTCATACTGATAAAAAAGCACACTCTTTCTTTCTTTCTCTCTCTGTGTGTGTGTGTGTCAGCAGCTGATGTTTTCATGCTTAGCTTGGCCTGGTTAACTAAAGATGAAATTACCATGCAGTAATGTAACCATGTTACTTTAATTGAATATAGCGAGGGATAGGAAGGAAACGATTGTAAACTTAGCAGAACTACAGAATTGACCCACATTAGTGTGGTTTTTGAAGACAGGGCAATTCTGTAGTGTCATTTTAGCTGATTACTACTGAAGTGTTGTCCTTTTTTAATAGGACTTTAATTGTTAAATAATACACAGACAGTCGGAAATGAGCTAAGCACTGTGGGAAACATGCCCCCCGAAAGCTCTAGGCCAGTCAAGCATAATCTCTGAAGTGACTTGCAGAGTTATTAATTATTAGAAACGAGTTTCGATTGAGGTTCTGATTACGTTCCTTCCTAAGACGTAAGTTCTATGAATAGTACTTTGTTGAATGAGATTAATGCAGACAGATGGTTCAACCCACAGGACATTTGATAATTATGTTATGTGGCAGCTTAAACCTCCGGAGATCTGTGCTCTTACAACCTGACGATGTGTGAGTTGTAAAGGGGATTGTGTGAAATTTTATTCTTGCGGTTTTCTTCAGCACATGTTTATGCATGTTTGATTTGAGATTTCATCAAACAAGGTAAAATGCAACAATATTGTTACCGATGCAAGTCAAATTAGGACTCAAGTCTTAACATTTGCCATGTTTGAATTCAAACAAACTTCAGCAGACTAGAAAAGCTTCAGGATTTAAGATAATAGTAACAATTTAATCAAATTAATTACATCATTTTCAAATTAATAAATCCCAATTAAACTTGTATTTTGATATTTGCTGGGGGGGGGGGGGGGGGGGGGGACTCCAAATAAGTGTGCTAGGGCTATTGTCAAGCGACATTGTATTCAGTCAGCAGCATTTTAAATTGCTGATCCCTACACAGACTGTATTTCTGACCGAATTTGACCTGTAGACTTTAAAATGACATCTCTTCCCCTCAGCAGGAGTGTACAGAGACAAAGCAGTCTATGGCTTTAGGGCGAAATGCAGTATTCTCTTAAAAAATGAAGCTTACAGACAGGGTTTTCTAGCCTGATGAGCCATAAGACCTTTATAAGATTGCATGAGGCCATAACATAACCGGATAAAATGGACTGATGCACTTTGCCTTTGTTAACAATGGTACACTGATAAAAAAATAAAAATGAATAAAAAACTGTAATCAAGCATCAAGAACTCATCTAACAAGCAAGACAGAGCAGGACTCTCGAGGGGACTCTGGCTGGAAAACAGTAATGGAGGAAGCCAAGAGGTGTGCGCTGCCCCGGCCGGCACACAGGGCAATCATGGCGTAAAAGGTGAAGACTAACCTTTTGGCCACGGCAGGACTGAATGGCCTCCATGCCGTGACTGATAGATTAGGCGGCTCAGGAGAGACTGGAGCAGAGGTAGCCAACAGGGAGTTGTATGCAGCCCAGACACACATAATGGTAAAGGGACTGCATTTTATATAGCGTTTTCACAGACCCAATGGTCACCAAAGCACTTTACACACTGCCTCACATTCACCCATTCATACGGCAGTGTCAGCCATGCAAGGCGCCATCCAGCTTGTCAGGAGCACCTCATCGACACCTCATCTTGCTCATCAACACCTCAACATTTGGTCAGGTGGAACCTTGGATTGAACCACCAACCTTCTGGTTTGTAGACAACCTACATGAACCACTGAGCCACTGCCGCCACCTAATTCAGTTAACGTATATGACGGGACAGACAGGAAAAGCGGGCTGCTCAGGGATGGCCTCTATGACAGGCAGCTCAAGGACCACCGGAGTCAGGTCCTTGGGACCACTGAAGTCAGGTACACCAGGAACACTGGACTTGGGACCACTGGAGTCGGGTCATCCTGGACCACCTGACTTGGGACCACTGGAGTCGGGTACACCAGGAACACTGGACTTGGGACCACTGGAGTCGGGTCATCCTGGACCATCGGACTTGGGACCACTGAAGTCAGTTCCTCCAGAACCATCTGACTTGGGACCACCAAAATCAGTTCCTCCAGGACGGTTGGACTTGGGACCACTGAAGTCAGTTACACCAGGACCATCAGACTTGGGACCACTGAAGTCAGGTACACCAGGAACACTGGACTTGGGACCACCGGAGTCAGTTCCTCCAGAACCATCGGACTTGGGACCACCGGAATCAGTTCCTCCAGGACGGTTGGATTTGGGACCACTGGAGTCAGGTCGTCCAGGACCATTTGACTTGTGACCATTAAAGTCAGGTACATCAGGACCATCGGACTTGGGACCACCGGAGTCAGTTAGTCCAGGACCATTGGACTTGGAACCACTGGAACCAGGTACTCCAAGACCATCGGACTTGGGACCAGTAGAGTCGGATCCTTCAGGAACACTTGATTAAGGCGAGGTGATAAATAGACGGCTGCCACGTGGAAAGCTGCAATGCACTCTATATCCTAATAGAGTGCTGCAGTAGTCTCCAGTGCCTCAGGAGAAGCTGCAATGGGCTTGGCCACCTCTAAGTGGGCGGAAAATTAGGTGGACCTGTTCTTCCTTCTCTGATTCCCGGTCATCGAGGACTGGGGCTTTCACTGACTGAATGAGGAATGGACGGACCGTCAGTGTGGGAAGACCTCATGCTCCATGGGGACTCTAACTCCCTACTATGGTGTGGTACAATGGCAACCTTGAACACTTAATTGTCTAAAAAAATGGCTTCATTAAATTGAGATAGATATCCATGCCAACGTGTATACGTATCTGCCATGTCTGAAATCTGTTTGAAGACTTGCACAAACCATATTCATGAGTTAATTTGCAAGGAAGCCATGCCCTTGATGTATTTTACCTTATGTTTTTTTCCCCTCAAAGAATTGTAATACCCCAAAACTGAGTATAAAAAATTCATGTTGCTATGAATAGCCATAGGCATCTAGGTCACTTTGCAACAGAAGTCTTGAGTGTCTTACTGTAAAGACCCTGTTATACTACAACCTTTCACATTCTTTATTACTCCAATTGATTGTTCCAGCTTTTCATCGTTTTAATAGACTGTAATTTGTATGGCATGAATGCATGCAGATGTTGACTAGTGAACAGAAGCTTACTGACCTTTGAAAACTGGATGCATGTCTAGCTAATGAATATTCAGTGACATCATATTAAGGACACTAATAGTTGTCAAAAAGTTGCTTTTACTTATGGTCCGTATATGCCTTTAGGGAGCAAACAGAAAAAAGTGTTTTACATGCAGTTGGATGAAAGTCAATAAGAGTTCATCTGCACATGTTAGCATGACAAAAGACTGTTGTTAGACTTGGATATAAATTAACCCTGTCTATAAGATAAAATGGGCTGACTGGGCAAGCTGGTGCTGTTCTGTTAATGTAGATTGATCAATAACTAGCTCACCTGAATCATTTTGTGTCAATCATACAGTGTAAAAAAATAATCCTGTAAAAGAAAAAACGGTAAAATACCGGCAGCTGTGTTTGCCAGCATCATACCATAACTACACGGAATGTTACTGTTTTTGAAATGAACAGATAAATACCGTATTGTCAGCTACAGTATAAAACTTTAATTTAACAGCTATATGTTCTAACACAAAAACAGTAACACACCGTATATTTACAGTATGATGCTGGCAAACACAGCTGCCAGTAGTTTACCGTTTTTTTTTTGTTTTGTTTTTTTTACAGAATTTTATTTTACAGTGTACAGTTTAGAAACATCTGACTATGGAAATATTATGAGGAAGAGTGATAGAATGGATTTAATAATACTGTATTGTCAACAGCTTTTGTTGGGGGGATTTTGACTGTCATGACAGTTCATCTATGTGTTTCAGGTTGTGGGACGGACTGGGATGGGATCCGCTGCTGGCAAACAGCCAATTCTGGACAACTCATTAATGTGTCCTGTTCGGAAGTCTTCCAGCATATATTTAACACTCAAGGTCAGACTAACTAACTAACAACTAACTAACTAACTAACTAACTAACTAACTAACTAACTAACTAACTAACTAACTAACTAACTAACTAACTAACTAACTAACTAACTATCTATCTATCTATCTATCTATCTATCTATCTATCTATATATCTATCTATTCTTGTTTTGTCATTGCTGTCATTTCTTGTTTTGTCATTGCCGTCATTCTTTAACAGCAGCTGGTGTGAGCTTCAGGCTCATTTCACTTAAAGTTTGCCAAACAGCAGCAGATGATTTTTTTTCATAAGCCTGGTGTGCGATAACCATAGCTGAAAGCTGTCACAGTTCTAGTTAGGGGTTGTAGTATTGTACGGGTCAGTGGTCTTTATAGTTACAGGGCTATGATTCTGTCAAATGTTGAATATGCAGACAGAAAGCCACAGAGCCCTTGAGATATTGGGATTCAGCCTGAACTGCGGTGACCTGCGTATATGCACTCAAGGATTTTTGAAGCTTGCTAAATTTAGTTAATTAAATTTGCTAATGCAGCACAATTCATGAACATTTTCTCACTGCTTAATTTCATGGCATGCAATCGATTAAAATTCCTAAAATGGAAATTTACTTAAGCCATTTGCATACATGAATAATTTTCGTTGGCCATAACTGGATATATGGAAATAAAAGATGACAGAGATTTTGGGCAGATAGTGCTCTACTAAATTAAAATGTGGTTGTTATTTTTATTTTTATTTTTTTGGGTAACGCTTTAGATTACAGCCCAGAATGTACTGCGTAATTAAAGTGATTTTACAGTGTTACCTTCGGTAATTATAGTGTACCTATAACAAGCACCTCTTGCCCTGTAACCACATGAATCCAGATATATTTCCCAGTATATTTAAAAACATTGCAATAGTCTTAGCTTTTCTTGCCTTGAAACATGTTAGCCCAAACATAAACATCTGCACTTTTTCAAATTTTCAATTTTTTTTTTAATAATAACTGTAAAAATATTGTTTCGTTTAACTTAAAAAAGTAAGTAACCTGGTTGCCTTAAAATTTTAATGTCATTGAAATGGAAAAAGTGAGTTAATACAATGAAGGAGAATGATTTAATTATCCAAAACTCAAAATTATATGTTATCTGAACTAAATAAATTATTTAAGTTGATTTGACAAAAGAAAAAAATGTTGTGATTACTAATCATGAAAAGATTTTTTTTTTCACAGTGTAGATGTAGCGTGTAATTTTTAAAAAGCCTGCACAGGATGTATTGATACATAATTGGTACAAAAAATGTACACAGTGTATGTTTTTGCTAAATTGCTCTCAAATGTGAGATTGTTGTATCATAACAGTATAAGTACCCCTTAGTTCTATAACATTTACAGTAAATATATTTTTAATACTGGTTGTTATCCCTTTATTCCCCAGACTTTACATATTGTTCCATTATATTTACACATAAATACTTTATGGGTACACTAAATACTTTATAGGTCCACTAGAAAGTTACACTGTAAATTCCTCTTAATACACAGTACTTTCCGGGCTGCTACTTTCTTGTCGCTCACATGTCTGAAAAAAAAAAAAAGAAAGTTTATAAATAGCCAAAATTCCAACATGGCTCAGTTCTTTTCATTTTCATTCAGTGTGAAAGGCATAACAAAACAAAACTGTTTACTTCGATCATAATCATAATTTAATTCGGACTGCAGACTCTGGTGAAATATAACACTTTGTCAGTGCGGTAGATTCAGCTGCAACAGTGTGGCACCAATGAAAAGGAAACAAAAATGAGGATTGTGATGAATGTGAAAGTTGATCATTTTACCCAGCCCAATTTGACCTTTTCCTTATATAAGAGTTGTCAGCATTTCATTCGCTGCTCGTCAGTGTTTTCATAAAAAAAAAAAAAAATCATGTTGGGGATGTTTTTTTTTTTACAAATACACTTGTCAAACAATATAGCATTTTTATAATCCATAATTTCATCAAGAGTCTCTTCAACAAGGAATTGCAACGTCTGTTCCTGCCACTAAATATTAAACATCAGGTGGAATATATCACATCTGTGTGATTACTTTTCCCCTAAATCCGGACATGTAGGATTAAATCTAGTCTGGTTTTGTAAATGTTTTAAATCCTCTAGGAGTGCTTACAGATCAGGATGTTCAGATGACAGTGGACACTTACCAACAGATCTTAATCAGGGCGGACAATAGATGTAGTACAGATGTAAGTGCACACAAGGGCACACAGCTACACACACACTCCATATTTCAAATGGTGTGTGTGCACATCTGTACTATATCTATGCCTCATATCCTCATTTTGAAATATAGTGTCTACACACACACTGTATTACAATGAAAAATTGTCTTAAGTGGACGTAAACAGTTTAGAAATAAAACGCATATGTAATAATATTTGATGATGTGGATTAGCTCTTGAAGTGACAGCAGCCTAATATTTCTGCAAGTGTTTGATTTTAATGTTACACAATCAAACAACAATCACTCATTGCTCTTGACTGAATAACTTGTAACTTTAATAAGGATTAATGGTAACACTTTACAATAAGGTTCATTAGTTAACATTAGTTAACTACATTAGTTAGCATGAACTAATAGCACTTATACAGCATTTATTAATCTTTGTAAACGTTAATTTCAATATTTACTAATACTTTTTAAAAATCTTGTTAACACTAGTTAGTACACTGTGAACTAAAATGAACAAACAATGAACAGCTTTATTATTATTAACTAACATCAACGAAGATTAACAAATACTGTAACAAATGTATTGCTCATGGTTAGTTCATGTTAATACATTAACTAATGTTAAATAATGAATGATTAATGTTTGAATTAGATAGAATTTATGTGTAAAAATTTTAAATCATCTGCCTTTAGCAGGTGTGGCAAAAAGTTTCTTGTGTGTGTGTGTGTGTGTGTGTATGGGTGTGTGTGTTCCTGGAAAACCCTGTGGAGAAAAAGTCTCCACAAAGAAGCAATATCCAAAATCCTTGCCCTTGTGCGAAAATTTTTGGCGCCCATGTGGAAAATAAATGGTACGATGGTATTTTTTTTTTTTTTTTTTTGAAAATGTAAAAATGCAGAACATTTTCAGTGAGGGTTGTGTTTAGAGTTAGGCACTCTCAGAAAAAAAGGTATAAAAGTTGTCCCTGGGGCTGTACCTTTTCAAAAGGTACACTTTTGTCCATTTCATGAGCTAATAAGTACATTTTAGGTGTTAATATGTACATTTTAAGTGCTAATATGTCGATTTCAGGAGCTAATGTCTCAATTTCATGAGCTAGTCCATAGGTGTTAATATGCACATTTTGGGTGCTAATATGTACATTTTAAGTGTTAATATGTACATTTTAGGTGCTAATATGTACATTTTAGGTGTTAATATGTCAATTCCAGGTGCTAATATGTCAATTTCATGAGCTAATATGTGCATTTTAGGTGGTAATATAATGTACATTTTATGTGCTAATATGTCAATTTCATGAGCTAATATGTCCTTTTTAGGTGGTAATATGTACATTTTATGTGCTAATATGTACCATTAAGGTACCAATATGCAGCCTTTGGGTACAAAAGTGTACCTTTTTAAAAGGTACAGCCCCAGCGACAGCTTTTGTACCTTTTTTTCTGAGAGTGGGGGATAGGATATACTGTTATATAAAAATCAATATCTCTATTGAAACTCCACATAAAACATGAAAACCAACATGAATGTTGTTATTCATTTCCGGCTTTATTCTCTAGCATAGTTTGAAACTAGTTGCTATTTGGGACTCACTGCTGTTCAGATGCTCAGGGTAATTCGGGTGAAGTCGTGATGCACATATGGGGGTTGAAAAACGCCTGCTCTGCACAGGAAAGCAACCAGCGGCAGGTTTTATCACAGACCAGTCAGTGATCATGTTTTCCCCTAAGCATTCTCCTTCTGTAGGTATATTTTTGGAGGAGTTATGAAATTGGAATTGTGCTTCTCTCTGAACTGAGGTCTGATCAGCAGTCTTTTACAACTCACAAACTTGAGATTTTTTTGGCACTCATTTTAATGACTATTCATTATGATTACGACAAAAGCCCTTTACATGGGTTTCTGAAGCAATAAAGTTCGGTGAAATTTTAAACCATCTTTAAACCATAATTCTTTGCTGTCCGTTTGGCAGGTTTTATATACAGGAACTGCACGGCTCATGGCTGGAGTGACCCATATCCTCCATATGACGAGGCCTGCGTATTTGAAGATGATTCAGAGTCGGGGACTGTGGTGAATATATTCCCATAATACATACATGATTGACTGACAGCAATGACCATAATTCTGAAAACGTTAGCTCAGTCTGATGAATGACTTCCAGTGCATGTGTGTGCACTTGAACTTCACATGATGACCACCAGTGGTCGCTGTGTTTTGTTTTTGCACAATGCGTTGATGTTCTGATTGATGTTATTTCATGTTCTTCTTTTAGGATTATTTTAAAACGAAGCAGGTCAGCGACCTCTTCGTGCTGAAATAACTAAAAAATAATAATTACACAGAATATAGGCTACATACATAGTAGCCTAGTCATTTTTTACCTTTAAGATTTAGAAGGGCATTCCTTTAGACAGTTTTAATCAAAATCTAAGGTATTACTGACAAATAATGAAATATAAATCTTGTGACTTGATGCACTTTGTCTATTGATGTAAATTACTTTTCTCTCAGACTTGACCTTTATTTTTCAGACAACTTACTTATCGACTTTGAAACAGCTGTACACTGCAGGATACGCAACATCGCTTATATCACTCATTACAGCCGTTATCATATTCACATGCTTCAGGTAACACTTATATATTATCTTTATATATTATTTTATTTATGATATCCAAACGCAATAGAGTGCCGAAGTGATGACGTCACTTTGTAGGACTCGGCATGGGTTCCCTCAGTCGAAAAGCAATGCATTTTCCCCATAGACTTTTGGAAAAACACAAAAAAATAAAATAAAAATAAAAATAAGATCTGTGTTTAACAGAGTTCTGACCCTTACACGTTTTGTCTTAATCCAAAAATTATACATTTTGAAGCTTATATAAAGATTTTAAAAAACACAATCAGACACAATAAAGTTTAAAAAACACAAATAGGTTATAACTGTGTGTTCTAAGTCATAGATCAAAACGTGAAAATATTTAGAGGCTTTGTTCACCACAGACCTCATTTCAGGCGATTTAGCAAAAACCCATTCAAAAATCCCATAGGCTTTAGAGCGAGGGAACCGGGAGTGCTAAAATGCTAACTCACTTCCGCGTTTTGGCCTACAGAGTGACGTCGTAACTTTTATTGTGATTTACAAAATGGTATCAGGGTGAATGAAAATATTGTTAATATTAAGTATGCAATCTTCAGAATAACATATTATATTACAAAACTGTTAGTTCCAATACTTGATTCTGATTGGTCAATAGCTGTGCTGTGCTTTATTCATGATAACCTGATAACACACGGCTATGACCGCGTCACCCAACGGTTCTGTTTATCACTGCGCAACACTGCAGTTCCTATGTTGCTTGTTGCTGTTCATGGTCAGGGACTATTTTTCTCTTGCGGAAGGAAGGCTTTTAGTGATTTTAACTCACGAAAGTTGCACTAATAGGCCTACATTTTTTTACTTTAATAGTTTTATTGTGTGGTAACCGTTTTATAAAAGCAATAATAAGGTATACTCGAGGGAAGTGCTGTATCGTGAATAAGGGGTTACTTAGCTTCGCATCGTGCCTAACAACACCCTTCAGCCGTTACTCATCTCATTCACGATACAGCACATCCTCTCGTACCTAATTTCGTACTTAAATTATAATTATAAGTTGTCTACCCATCGTGCTCTGTTGATTACAGGAAGTTTCACTGTACCAGAAACTACATACACATCAATCTGTTTGTTTCCTTCATCCTGCGGGCTAGTGCAGTCTTCATCAAAGACGCCGTTCTGTTCTCAGATGAAACTCAGGACCACTGTTTAATGTCCACGGTGAGTGAGAATGTTTCACTTTAATCTCAAAAAGTGACTTTAACTCGCATAAAAGAATCTGATAAATGCACAAATGTGTAATTTTAATGTGTAGGATTATCCGACCGCAGGTGAAAAATAAAAAACAATCAAAAACTAACCATGGCAAAATGTGAATCCCTGGAATTCCTGAACTCAAAAATTTTACGATATTTGATTATTTTGCAGTAAACTTCATTTAAATAGTTAATTTTTAAGAAATAGTTTTTCATGGCACATTGTTTCTGTTATTCAAGGGATGTGTTGTTTATTGCCTCAATAAAAAAACAGTTAGTAGCTTTTTCCATCAATGTCTTGAAGCTGGTTGGTTAAGTTAGATCTTCGTAGATAAGATATATTTTTGAATGCTTATTGGAAATAAAAGGGACAAGTTCCTGATATTTCATTGAAGTCCTTTAATTAAATGATTGAGAGTTCACTTATTTTATTTTAGAATTATTTATATGGTTATATTTTTTATGGTTATATTTTATATGGTTTCTTTTATATTAATCGTTCTTGATGTGGCCTTTTTGTCAACCACAATAACATTAACTTGCATTTTCAATAAAAAGAAAGTCCTATCCAGGTCTAAAAGAGGTCTATTTAAGTTACACTTTTATTAATAATATTTTAATTGAGCTTTATTTCAAATGACTAAAAACAGTTATAGTTTTTTTAATGTTATTTAACACGGCTATGAATGCAAACGTTTCAAGTTTAAATGAGATTGACGCGTTTCAGTGCAGGTTAGGGGTGTGCTCTGATTCTGTACCTGTGTGTGTTGTTGTTCACAGATAGCGTGTAAGACTGCCGTGACCTTCTTCCAGTTCTGCATCCTCAGTAATTACTTCTGGCTGCTGGTGGAGGGCATGTACCTGCAGACGCTCCTCGTCTTCGCCTTCGTCTCGCAGAGGAAGTACTTCTGGTGGTACATTCTGATAGGATGGGGTTGGTACATCCTGAAAAATGGCTTCCAGGAGAAAGCCGCCTGTGTAATCAGATTAAAAGATCTCCGTTAGTCTGCCAGGATTTGAGTGCTAGAGGAACTATGAGTATACAAAAGAGCAGTTTGTGTCACCAGTGTTGGGGAAAGTAACAGAGCAAAAAGTAATCTGAACATGTAATCACGTTCCCCCAACACTGTGTGTCCTATTATTGAGATATGTTAAATCTGTTTTGAAACAAATGATATGTTAAAAATCTGCATGTTGCAAGAGAAAGTATGCATTGTCTGTTTTTTTTTTGTGTGTGTGTAGGCGTCCCATCAGTTGTGCTGATTGTGTGGGTGTTGACCAGACAGTTCTTTGATAACAGAGGGTACGTCACATCTTCAACTTTAAAACGATCATGAAACTAAACAAAAGTGACCCTATTTACTTTCGTAATGCACTTTCCTGGTCTGATTGTGAATTATTTATTGGAGAAATGTTTGTCTTTGTAATATTTCATCAAAAAGTAGAGCTTGTGACATCTCTGACATGACTTTCCTTTTTGGGAAAGACTCCCCAGTTGGGGTGTCAAGTAAAGTTTAATGTTGTAACATTAAATCATTTTCTCATGTTTGCAGATGTTGGGATGACACGGATAATATGAATATCTGGTGGATCATTAAAGGACCGATCACAGCATCACTGTTTGTGAGTTGTGATGTTGTATGTCAGATTTTGAGATTGACAACATTCATTTAAATTTTATAATATTAATTCAAACAAATATCATTTTCTCTGTCTCTGACAGGCTAATATCATCATCTTCCTAAACGTGATTCGAATCTTGGTTCAGAAATTGAAAAGTCCTGGAGTTGGTGGCAATGACACGGGTCACTTTATGTGAGTCAAATAATAATAATGGGCAAGAAGTGCTGAAAATGAACGTTTTGCCAGACGTGTTAATGTGGTGAATTGAAAACAATCTTGACTTTTCTTTAAAATATTTGCTTTTGTCAAACCAAATAGTTGCTCATTTCAGTCTTGCAGCAAACAGAATATAACATTATATCACTAAGAATTACTTACCAGCCAGTTTTCTTGTCTTTCATTAAAACATATTGAGTGTAATCCTAATTCTGTTAAACTACAGAGAATATTTCACTACAGAATTTGCTGCAAATAAAACTATATTTTGACGTTTTATTGAAAAAAGTGTTTGCCTAAAATGCATATTAAATGCGATTCTGCTGTATATAGAGAATATATGTATTTTAAGGTTAGAAATTAATAAGAAATTAAGGTTTTTGATGAAAACATTCCAGTATTTTCTCCATATAATGCACTTCAATGGGAACCAAATGGTTCAATGTCCAAAAGACAGTTTCAGTGCAAACTGCAAACTGTTCAAAGGGCTTTAAACGATTCCAGACGATGAAAAAGGGTCTTACCAAACGAAACGATCGCTCATTTAATAAATAAATAACAAAATTTAAGTTTTATAAGCTTAAATGCTCACCTTGCTCGGTTCTCTGATGCGCGTTCATGACTCTCCTGTTCAAACTTGTTCATCAAAATGAACAAATCTTTTTCCGAGTCGTTTGGTTCATTCAACGAGAAACGAATGAACTGACTCAGAAAAGATTCTCTTTTCGCATTTTTTTCTCTGATTCGATCATAAACTAGAGCATTACGTACCACGGTGAACGGTCCTGGCTTCACTGAAATTTGTACTGTTCTTAAATTACCATATGCTAGATGTTACACGCATAATACTGTGCATCTAGTAGATGTGCTCTGAATTGTTTGTATGATGGCATTAATATTGACTCATAGTTATCTTTGATCATCACACAGGAGACTGGCCAAGTCCACCTTGTTTCTGATTCCTCTGTTTGGGATGCACTACACTGTGTTTGCCTTTCTGCCAGAAAACACGGGTGAAATTATCCGATTCTACATCGAACTCGGTCTGGGCTCCTTCCAGGTACAGATGAATTCATCTTTTATGAAGAGATGATCGGCTAAGTATTATTTTACAGATTCGATAATGCGGAAATGTCTGATTTTATTCCTGAAAGTCTTTTTTTTCTTCCCTCAGGGCTTTGTGGTGGCACTTCTTTATTGTTTTCTCAATGGAGAAGTAAGTATTCCCATAATGGAAAACTTCAACATGATATTGGTAAAATATAAACGTCTTTAAAGCTACACTGTGTGATTTTTACTCCCATCTAGCGGTGAAAAGGTATATGACCATCCAGTGAATATTAGTTTCTGTTCCTCTCAATTCCGATTTCGTTTTAACTCCTACGGTGGCCAATGTAGTCCAAGATTAACATGGCTTCCGGTTCGACCTCGTCCATGAGTGTTAACTCAAACATAAACGCGAAAAGCGAAGCTTGAATTAACAGGTATGTCCCTCTTTGGCTAATGTACTTTCAAGATGGAGGGGCAACATGGCGACCGACATTAGAACCCCTTACCCGTATGTATTTCCAATGGCATATTATACACTCACGAGAATACTTTATTACTTGAACGAAGTAAATATACATTAATGAGCACATATATTTTTGAAAGAACTAAGCGTTTAGCTAAGAATAAACTAAAAGAGTTACACAGTGTAGCTTTAAGATGTTTAAACTGACTTTTTATCAGATGTTTGTACACATCATGATGCTTTCCAGAGAAAGTGCTCTTAAAGGAGTAGTTCACTTTTGAAAAAACTTTTGCTGATCATTTACTCACCCCCATGCCATCCAAGATGTCCATGTCTTTCTTTCTTCGGTTGAAGAGAAATTAAGGTTGTTGATGAAAACATTCCAGGATTTTTCTCCATATAATGGACTTCAATGGGAACCAAACGGTTCAAGGTCCGAAAGACACTTTCAGTGCAAACTGCAAACTGTTCAAAGAACTTTAAACGATTCCAGATGAAGAATAAGGGTCTTATCAAGCGAAATGATCGCTCATTTAATAAATAAATAACAAGGTATAAGTTTTATAGGCTCAAATGCTCGCCTTGCTCTGTTCTGTGATGCACATTTGTGACTCTCCTGTTCGAACTCGTTCATCAAATTGAACAAATCTTTTTCTGAGTCAATTCGTTCATTGAATGAACCAAATGACTTGGAAAAAGATTCGTTCATTTTGAACAGGAGAGTCACAAACGTGCGTCACAGAACAGAGCAAGGCGAGCTTTTACAAGAACATGTCATGTCATGATCATGAAGGTGTCATGTCAGTCTTATACACACCCCTTCAAGTAAAGTGTTAACATACTTTCTCTCCTCCTTCAGGTACAGGCAGAGTTGAAGCGCAGGTTATGGACGTGGCAGACTCAGACTCATCTGAGCCCCAGTAAAAAGCGTCGGGTCACTGTTACTCAGATCATGATGCACGAGACTGCTCATCCACAGACTGACATCTGCAACGGCTACATCACGTCTGTGTGAACACACCTGGAGGGTGCACGCGGAAAGACATGCTAAAGAGCTTCCCGCTCAGCTCCGGAGAGTGGAAGACGGTCACGTGAGAGGAAACAGGTACCCGTGCAGCACTTATAAAGGTCATGTTGAAAACACTAGATGTTAGAGTTCGTGACACAGGCTTGATTTGATTGAGGACCAGCTGATAATGAAAGTGGCCTGTTCCTGATGGTGGCTTTTTTGGAATGGCTGATTAACATTTGAAAAATCTGATTGTATCAGTATTTGATTTTGGTATGCAAATGAGAGTGATTATAATCCTCATTCCAAGTCAAATGAGCTAAATGGCTTAAACTTTAAACTGATAATAACTAGAGCCCGACCGATAAAGTATTTTGAAGGCCGATACCGATATAAATATTTTTGGGTTTTAAAATCCGATATTCCGATATATCGGCCGATATTTTATTTATTTATTTGAAACTGGACATGATAGTCACAAATTTTGTCATGCTTATTTGAGTTAAGAGAACTGATGGGGATGATCTTTTAATTATTATTCAAGCAATGTATGTATCGTGACCAACTCAACGAGCATTGCCAACAGGAACTGTGTAGAGTGCCCTCTGGTGGACAAACTATACAACTCCAACACTCATGACATGGTTCAAGCGTGTTTCGTCCGTTTTTATTTTATTTTTGAAATATTCATTTATCGGCCATTATAAATACCGATAGTTTGGAAAATGCCTAATATCGGCCGATAATATCGGTCTGCCGATATATCGGTCTGACTCTAATAATAACACAATTCATCTTTATCAGTTTGGAGGCATTTCATTTTTACAGTTATTAATAAGCTATTTATTATTGCTGATGGCAAGATGTGCCATAATGCTTGTTTTAACTTTTTTTTTTAACACCGTACATTGACCGAAACTGATAATAATAGTGCTTATCATCATATCGATATCATATCAATGTATTTAAATGGTACTGTGGGATATAACATCGTCAGTTTGATTTTTAAGTGTGCACAAAGATTGGGGTCAGTCAAATGTTTTACAATTTTTTTTGAAAGAAGTCTCTGCTGCTCACCAATGCTCTCCTTATTTAATAAAAAAATGGAAATATTGTGAAATATCACTACTTTTTTTTCTATATGAATATATTTTCAAATGTAATTTAATAGTGTGATGTCCACATCATTACTAATGTCAACAGCGACAGTCACATGATCCTTCAGAAATCATTCTAATATGCTGATTTGCTGCTCAAGAAACATTTCTTATTATTATCAATGTTGAAAACAGTTCTTCTGCTTCATATTTTTGAGGTAAACCGTTATGCAGTTCAAAAGAACAGCACTCTTTGAAAAATAAATCTTTTGTAACATTATAAACGTCTTCTTTAGTGTCAATTTTAATGCATCATCGCTGAATAAAAATAGCCTATTCATTTCTTTCAAAGAAAATCGTACTGACCCCATTCTTTTAAATGCTATTGTACTTCTGCAGACATTACAGCTGAATACCAATAATAAGTGGAGCACTTAGACTTTAAAAAAGGGTAATCTTCGGAAATGTCAAGTTATGTTGCAATGTTACACTGAGAACAATGTTTACAGCTTTAAAAATATGTATTGTACTGTAATTTATTTTAACTTTGTACCCCTTTTAGAGATGCTGACAGTTTATTTTTATGTTTTCCCGACTGACACGACATCAAATTACAGCTGACTATTTTAATATTTAATATATTTATGAAAATATTTAAATGTATCCAGTTAATTTGACTATGCAGGCTGTAGCATAGCTTATATTACTGTTACTACTTTTACTATTTTACTTGATTTTTTTATTTCTAATAAAATAAAAAATGTTTATTTCTAATAAAAAATGCATTTGCATGGAGGTGTAGACCTTCCCATTTGTCTTTTTGTCAAATTTAAAGGCGCAGAAAGCGATTCCGAGTCATTTGATTCACTCAACGTACGAAATGACTCGAAAAAAGATTTTTTTATTTCTAATAAAATAAAAAATGTTTATTTCTAATAAAAAAAATGCATTTGCATGGAGGTGTAGACATTCCCATCTGTCTTTTTGTCAAATTTAAAGGCGCAGAAAGCGATTCTGAGTCATTTGATTCATTCAACATACGAAATGACTCGAAAAAAGATTCGTTCATTTTGATGAACGAGTTCGAACAGGAGAGTCACGAACGTGCATTAGAGTTTTTTATTTATTTTTAAAATGAGCGATCATTTCGCTTGATAAGACCCTTATTTATCGTCTGGTGTCGTTTAAAGCCCTTTGAAGTTGCACTGAAACTCTCATTTGGACCTTTAACCGTTTGGTCCCCATTGAAGTCCATTATATGGTTAAAATCCTAGAATGTTTTCATCGAAAACCTTAATTTTTTTTCGACTGAAGAAAGAAAGACGTGGACATCTTGGATGACGGTTGGTGAGTAAATTATCATCAAAAGTTTTTTTTTATAAGTGAACTTCTCCTTTAACAGCCAATCATATTTATACGGTATCTCTGACACATGTATACATACATAAAAAAAAACTACACAAATTCCATAAATTCAAGAGTTGTATGTCAAGAATGGAATTCAGACACGTACAAAAATGTTCACAGTTCAAACATAGACATCATCTCTACATCGAAGCAGAAGAAACAGCAGGCAGCTTTACAGAGCAGCTGAATGTACAATACAGTTGTTGTCCGGGTGTTACATTCAGACCGAAATGAGTTAGTCCACAACATGAAGACGTATCAAAGACACAATGAAACTTCGACAGACAACCCTCGCTCCTCAAATATACAGCGCTCAATTATTCTATGAATTAAAAGCGTCATCTACTGGCAGATAGATGTATTACAAGCACAAGAAAACACGTCCGTAACAGCTTTGAGACATGGTCGTTACCTTCTGAGCGCTCACACTCAGAATGACGGCTGGTGTCAAGAACATAGAAAGCAGCAAAATTCTCTCTCTCTCTCTTTTTTCATGCAGTTATTTTAAGAAAGAGACACAGAGGGAGCTCGGCCCTCCCGTTACTATATCCAAACACAAATGAAGCTCTATGTCTGTGACGCTCTGTTAGGATTTCACAATTTATTTCAACAGACAAGTTCACTATCACTGAGAGCTTGTTGAAGAGCATTAATATTTACAGAAACAGACAAAAATGAGTATCACCGGTGAGCACTCGTGGAATATTTTATTTAAAGACTCCCCGCGTCTGCCATTGGTCGGGAAACAGATACAGCCCCGCCCCAATCTCATGCCACTGGTTGAGCTAGTGTTGCTGTTTGTGATGCTGAAAACAAACGTGTTTTTATAGCACCAGAAAGCCGTAGTGTTTACAATTTTCAAGCAGAAGCCGGCTACAAAAGACTAATAAAGGAGTAGTTCACTTTAAAGAAAAAAACCAAACTTTTGCTGATAATTTACTCACCCCCATGTCATCCAAGATGTCCATGTCTTTCTTTCTTCAGTCGAAAATAAATTAAGGTTTTTGATGAAAACATTCCAGGATTTTTTTACATATAATGGACTTTAATGGGAACCAAACGGTTCAAGGTCCAAAAGACTCTTTCAGTGCAAACCGCAAACTGTTCAAAGGGCTTTAAACGGTTCCAGACGGTGAATAAGGATCTTATCAAGGGAAACAATCGCTCATTTAAAAAAAAAAAATAACAAAGTTTAAGTTTTATAAGGTCAAATGGTCGCATTGCTCTGTTCTGTGATGCGTGTTTGTGACTCTCCTATTCAAAATGAACAAATCTTTTCCAGAGTCAACTCGTTCATTTCGTTTGTTAAATGAACCAAATGACACGAAAAAAGATTCGTTCATTCGAGTTCAAACAGGAGAGTCACGAACGTGCACCACAGAACAGAACAAGGTGACCATTTGAGCTTATAAAACTTAAACTTTGTTATTTTTTTTAAATGAACAATCATTTCGCTTGATAAGACCCTTATTTATCGTCTGGAATCATTTAAAGCCATTTGAAGCTGCACTGAAACTCTCATTTGGACCTTGAACCATTTGGTCCACATTGAAGTCCATTATATGGAGAAAAATCCTGAAATGTTTTCATCAAAAACCTTAATTTCTTTTCGACTGAAGAAAGAAAGACATGGACATCTTGGATGACATGGGGGTGAGTAAATTATCAGCAAAATATTTTTTTAAAAGTGAACTACTCCTTTAAGAATAAAACGTGTTTCACATAAAAAATATTCCTTAAAAAAAAAGGAACTGCAATTGTTGCCTCAACTGGGGTGGGGCTATTTTTATTCGGTTAATGAAAGATGGGGAGAGTGTATGAAACCTGTCATTATTTTTGATTCTAAAACAACAAATTACACGCTTCAACTTTAAAATAACTACTAAGGGGGAACAAAAACATACATTGTTTAAAAGAAAGATTTGTGCAATCTGCACGACCATTACTTTCACCGTACATTTCAATAACTTCAACTCTGCCTCCAATGCGATACATCGACAACTGAGCGGCAACAAAAGCGTATTGCACTTCAAAATTGGCACGTTCATAATCACAGAAGTTTTACATACATCATTAGTACTTCATGTCGACTGCAAGTCTTGGCTAATGTAAAGAGAGAGTGCTGGTACATCCATCATTTACTGGCACATGTGCGTCTTTAACGTATACACACTAGAACTTCACAGCAGAGAAAAATACTGCACTGGATATAAACAACACCGTTAGCAGAGACTGTCGCCACTTTATACACTGATGCACGTTGTCCTCGTGATCAAACATGTAAAATGTGAGGGATAACTAATTATGATTGTCACTCAGTGGTAATGCAGTAAATTTGGTTGGCTTCATAGATTGACATCAGAGATTGTACTTGTAAAGGGTTGGGATTAACTGTCTCTCAAGATTTAAAGGGATAGTTCACTTTGAAATTAATGTTTGATATGTTTTAGCTTACCTCAAGGGCATCCAAGATGTAGGTGTCTTTGTTTCCGCAGTAGTTTTTGATATTTTTCGGTCAAACCGTTCTTGTCTGTCAGATATAATGCAGGTCTATGGTCACCACCTCAAAGAGTATGCACAGAGAAGTTCAGATTTTGTCACAAGGACTCAAATGCAGAGGATGGATGTTTAATGAAAAGTAGAAAATAAATTCAGAATTTAACAAAACAAAACAGGTAACAGACCAGGTCAAGAATCAGAACACGAGTAGACATCATATGCACAGGACTACAACCAAAAGGAGATTAAATAGGGGAACAAACAAAGGAGGGTAACGACCAGGACAGGTGAAACAAATAAACCAATAATCAGTCAAGATGGGAGGGGCTAGACAATAGACAGGAGAGCACATGGCACAAGGAAACACATGACAAGCCATGTGCTCACAACAAACACTATAACACCAAAACATCACAAACCTGGGAATGTCAGAGCTCTGTCACCAAACACCGGACTGAAGTGACAGAACCGTGACAGATTTAATGACTCGTAAATGCAAGTACACATTGATGGCCTAAGACATCAAAAAGAAAACGAACAGTATTTATATCGTTTAACCACTTAACTGTCACCCCCCTTTTTGAGAATGGGGGTGTTTAAATTCACAGTAAATCAAATATACTGTATTATATATTTTTTATTTTATATAAAAAGTATTGTACAAAATATTTATTACTATAAAATCAAAGCCATAAATCTAAGTTATGTTCCAAGTTTGATGTTATCACAAAAATTGAAGTTCCCATGAGATTTTTGGTTTAGGCGTAGTACCAAAAATAGCCACCGGGTGCCATTGAATTCCATTGAATTTAGTTGTATATATTCTGCCTTAACAAATTAATAAATTTCTGTGCAAATATCAATTTAGTGACAAAATTTGGAACCTTGAGACTCAGACATTTCTGACAATATGTGTTTAGTCAAGATTAGAAAAGGTTTTGATCATAAATTATGAAATATAATGAAGCCCAAAAGAAGAGGAGCCTGATAAAATAAGTACGGTTTCTATGGTAACGCAATGTTCAATTATAAAACGGTGTTCACAGGATGAATTCTGAATGATACCTAATTTATGATAACTATGTAATATGATAAAAAAGGTGATAAAAAATTATATTATATTTTAGAGGACAATATACGTATATACATATTATAATTTTTAGAGGGCAATATTATATTATTTTTTTTATTGAAAAAACTAGATTATATGTTTTATTATGAACTTTTTGCATAAAAACAGAAGTTTCAATGATTAAGTGGGTGCATCGACTTTTTGTGACAAAGGTCAGACCTGTTATGATGCAGATTTTTTGAGGTGCACTCTTGTCATAAATTAATCAATTACTCTTCTTACATAATTTGTAACACAAAACAGGGGTAGAATATTTATTTAGAAGTCTTAGACCTTTCCAACAATATATAATTTGTCATAATTAGATTAAGATTTAATAGAAATATAGTGAAGTAAAATTAGGCGTCCCGGTACCGGGACGGTGACAGTTAAGGGGTTAATCACGTGGCTGTGGTTACAAGAGGTAAAAACGATATAAATACTGTTCGTTTTCTCATGCAAACCGCTCGTTTCTTGTCTTAGGCCATCAATGTGTACTTACATTTACGAGTCATTAAATCATGTTTAATTTGGACTTCTCTGTGCATGCTCTTTGAGGTGGTGACCATAGACCTCCATTATGACTGACAGACGAGAACGGTTTGACCTAAAAATATCGGAAACAAAGACACCTACATCTTGGATGCCCTTGAGGTAAGCTAAAACATACCAAAAATTAATTTCAAAGTGAACTATCCCTTTAAAACGGTTCAATCCAAAAAAAAAATCTGTCATCATTTACTCACCATCATGCCATTTCAAACCTGTATGACATACTTTTACCATACCATTAAAAGTATTTCATATGGCTTATGGTAGTAAAACGGCGCTATCAGCCTTTTACAGCTTGACGTACCGTATATTTTCATTCTAAGAGGATAAACATTCAAAAAGTCTGATTTTGTAATGACACGAGGGTCAGTACACGATGACCGAACCTACAATTTTGGGTTAAAGACCCCTTTTTATGTCTCCTGTCAGCCCTAAAAAGCATTTATAATGCACCTGATAGTAGCGTAATGGCATTGATTTGCGCATCTCAAAGCTTTAGACGTACTAAATATGCATTCTAATACCACGTATAAATGAATATATTCCAACTCGGTATAAATGAAAGATTGTAAAAGCAATCTGTTAATCCACACTACTAATTGACTAATAATTAAATCAATACCGCACGGCACTGGTCGTTTAGGATAGATCCATCAAAGCTATTTTATGTGACCAACAGGCACTTCAGAATGAATCAGAGGGAGTTTTTGTGTGTGTGTGACAATCCTCGGTTTGTTTAAATTGGCCGTGTCGTTATAAAACATTCGCGTGACAAGAAGAATACACGGTCTAAAAGCTAAATCGAAACAACATTTACTGTACGTATAATCTAACGTCATGAGTCATTCATAAGTCTATTATTGACATACTCTGTACTTACGGCTGATTGTAAAAAAATATGTTTGGAGAACACTGAATCACAACACGAAGTCTGTACATTTTCTTTTCTAGTGTACTTCTGATAAACACAGTAGCTTGCTGATAAAACGATACTTAAGTAGTCATGTTTTGGCACTTTATGTTATTTTTTCCAACACTGAATCGTAACCCGTCTCTTAGTCTGTCTACGATTACAAACTTAATGTTCAAAACTAGAAAGCAATGTGCTATTGGTTCGACAAAAATGAATGTTTCTCTAACCACAAACGATTCACATTCTCCATGGCTCATGATGCGATATGAAATTTCTGCGATCTCATTTTGGCGTTTAGGGCAGCGGTGTGAAGCGTACAAGCCCCTGCTCTGCATTATTACTGACTAAAAACGTACAACTCTTCGATAAAATAACATTCTTTTACGCTCGTATGGTTTTAGATTAATTAGAAAGCCTTCAAAAAGTTGGATTGTGGTCAAAAAAGCTTTCTAACCTGAGCTGCAGCTATTGTTAGCATTAGCTCGAAACAGTTTTGGCACGAATCTTTTCTAACCGATAATGGGTGATCCATTCAGTGGACCTTGTTTGGAAATCTTTAAATGCGATCCAGAGAACTGATGAATAATTAATAGTTCTTCTCTCATTGTGGACGGTGAAGAGGGTGAGTTGAGGGCGGGGCTTTAGGGACGTGGGCCGATCAGACGCTCAGGTGGGCAGGTTGAGGTTGACCGTCTCGGCCAGCGGGCTGGACATGCGTATCTGTGAGCTGCTCTTGCTGAGGATGGACAGCTGCGTCCCCCCGTTCACCCCACTGCTTGCTAGCGAAGGGTGACGCTGCTGCTTCAGGTCCACAGCAAAGTACCTGTTCACCGTCCAACTCCTCCATTTCCTCTTTATCTCCGACTGCACCTTTAGGGAGAAACTTGAAAAGGTCATTTTTTAATGTACTCAGCTGTAAGGGTGCACGCGTTCTCCACCAGTCCACACTCATGCTTTGCACGATGTCCTAGCCAGACGTGACACGTTTCGAGCGTCAATTTTACTATCCTCACAGGAAGACAAATCAGAGCCAGTCAGACGTTGTTCGATGGACCAATGAGATTTAGCATACAGCAATGCAACAATTTTAGCCCTCAAAATGTATTCACTTTATAGGCCTTAATCCTGTAATTGTGGACAAATGTGGGGATAGAGGACTCAGGTGTGATCCTAATATTTATTTATTATGAATGTTATATCACTCTCTTCGATAAAGTTTTGTCTATCCATTTATGGTGTTTATTTTTATTTTGGAGGTATTTTTGAATTTATTAACTTCAAAAAGTACCATATTTTCTATGTAAATTATTTCAATGTAAAGTAATTACTATGTAGTTTTATTTTTTATTTTTTTTTTTTAACTACATTAAAATATCATTCCAATAAGTTCTTAGAGCTAAAACCTAAAGTTGAAGTGACTTTGCTGTCACCTGGTGTCTTATTTTGGCTTATTTTAGAGTGTTTTAAATTACAGTTTTTCCCATTCATTTCTATGGGTGCCCATTTTTGACCCAAACACAAGATTAAGGAGTTTTTTGTTTTCACCCACTTAACATTGTAGAATTGAGTCAAAAACAATTGTGTGTGTTCAGGAGGCAAACTTAGGAAAAGTAGGCAAGTCTTGAACCGCTCAGATCAAGGGAAGTATTTTTTTAAAAATAAATCAAAACTATTTTGCCCACATTTGTCCAGAATACGGTTTTAGGGTTAAAAAAGTATTTTTATGTGTAACATGAAATTGATGACTTGTCACTATCGTGTCATGCCTGGTTAGGATATGGTAGAAACTAAAAAAATAATTCTTTATGTAGTAATATTGGAACAATTGTTGTGGAAATGTATTGTTTTCTAACCAAAAAAAACTGACTGCATGCATTTTAGAATTTCAAATGAAATGCTCTTACCTCTCCATTCAGAAAGCAGTACAGCACGGCCACCACAAAGCCCTGCATTGAGTTAATATTATTACTAAATTGCTTTAAAAGTGCATTCAAGTAATTAAAGATGCATTCAATGAAAGGAAAGACACTTGTAAAGTAACTAAAGATTTCAAATAAAAGTGTTCTTATGAACTTTCTGGTCATCAAAAGAATCCTGGAAAAACCATTTTTCCACAAAAAAAAAAACTGTTTTCAACATTGATAAAAATATGTTTACAACTGTAATTATTTTCTACACTAAATCGTAAAAATTTATTCTGTAATAGGAAATCAATCCTAAAACTGTAAATAAAAATACAGTAAAAAACAACAACAACTGCTTTCATCATTGATAATAATAAGAGTAGCAAATCAGCTTATTAGAATGATTTCTGAAGGATCTGAAGACTGCTGAAAATTAAGCTTTGCATCACAGGAATACATTTTATTTTAACATATTTAAATAGAAAACAGGTGATTTTAAATTGTAATAATATTTCACAATATTACAGTTTTACTGTAATTTTGATCCACGGCCTTTGATGCTTCTTTTAAAAACATTTTCAAATCTTACTGACCTCAAACTGTTAGAGTACACAAAAAATGAGTCTATTTATTCAATCAAGCTCCAAAACCTAGTGAGCTGCCTCGTTGCCTACATAGGCGACTACCTTCTAAGGCAGCATGCAAAAAATGAAACAACAATAATAAAAATGAAGTGAATTGAAACTTTCTACATAGGCATAAGAAACATATCTCTCACACATGCTACACTCCACAAACCCAAACATTAGCATTTTGTTAAGCTAATGGTTTCAAATAAATACATCATAGGCTCCTCACAAATATTGGTAATACATTTAAGACAGAACTGGACACGTTTACCGAAATGCATTCTGGAATTGAATTGAACATAAACTGCAAAACGTTAATTTCTGATCAAAGAAATGGATTTTTGTAATTTGAACAGTATTTTACTGTAATATGTACAACATACTACGGTTAAATGTGCCAACAGTATAATACTGTAAATAGCCAACGATTATGGGAAAATATGTGTTTACTACTGTAATTATTTTCTACTGTAAATCGTAAATTATTAAATAAATATTAAAAATTAAATTATTAAATTATAATAAATTATTAAAAAAATCTAATTATGTAATAGGAAATCAATAATACTGTAAATAAAAATACAGTAGTCGAATGAATGCAGTACACAGTATTATTCCTGTAAATTAAAATATGGTACTCACACTGTAAATATTAATACAGTATACAATTGTATTACTGTAAATGAAATTACAGTACTGATACCGTAAACACTTTTACAGTAACTTAGTGAGTTACTGTAAAATTTACAGCAAACCTTTTAACAGTAATATCAATGGCATCGCAGATATAATGAAGCTCATAGGGTTTAAAACAGAGAACTAGTTTCCACAATACAATGGTATGAATGGTATACAATGGTATACAATGATAAATGGACTGCATTTATATACAGTAGTGCTTTCACAGACCCAAAGGCCACCTTTACATATTGCCTCACATTCACCCATTCACTCACTCACACACTCATTCATACACCGACGGCGCTAAAGTTGCTGCTGTAAAAGCAGATGTTCGGTACCTGGAAGGATCCCAGGCCCAGCTCAAAGACCAGTCGCTCCCGCCGGCTGAATTCCTCCGGGGCGAAGGCAAACACCGTGTAGTGGATTCCAAACAGAGGGATGAGGAGCAGGGTGGAGCGTGCCAGCCGTCTGTCAACAAACACACACACATACACAGCGCTTCAGACGGATGATTGAATCTCTCACCATGTCAACACACACTTACTGGAACACACTGGAGATCAGAGCCATCCACAACAAAAGATGGTCTCTTTAATAGATCTATAGTTTCTCCTATGGTTATGAAGTCTCACTGTCAGGATATTTTAATTAAGGATATAATTCATATATTTGTACATAGCTGTAAATAAGTTATTTATTATGGTCTGCATACTGTTGGGTACCACATTTCCAAGTAAATGCAATACAGCTTGTTTTGTTTACTTAACAAGCTTAATTATTGTTAGCTTAATTATTGACACTGTTATGTTTCAATAAATAAGCTAAACCCATCGGCCCACCTCAACTTTTCAATTTAATAATCCGGCCCTCGAATGAAGCTAGAAAGTAAAGACAATAAAGATGTTTTTTTTTCCTGAGCAAACGACCCCGATTATCTCACATGTGTCTTATAGTCTAGACTGTGATCTCAACAATGTCTTTACAAAATACTAAATTCTGCAATTAAAAGTCCTCTAAAGCCTGACATATGAAATAATAGTCTGAATATATATTTATTTTTAATGGAATGGTTTATTGAACCTTAAAGGAGTATGAAAACGAACAGTATTTATATCATTTTTACCTCTTGTAACCACAGCCACAAGTTGGTTACAAGAGGTAAAAACGACATAAATACTGCTCGTTTTCTCACACAAACCGCTCGTTTCGTGTCTTAGGCCATCAATGTGTACTTACATTTACGAGTCATTAAATCATGTTTAATTTGGACTTCTCTGCATGCTCTTTGAGGTGGTGACCATAGACCTCCATTATATGACTGATGGACGCAAACGGTTTGACCTAAAAATATCAAAATTGAAACTACTGCGGAAACAAAGACACTTACATCTTGGATGACCTTGAGGTAAGCTAAAACATACCAAAAATTAATTTCAAAGTGAACTATCCCTTTAATTGATCTGCTAAGTTCCACAAACAAGCTGGACCGCCTTAAGATGGTATTTAGTTAAATAAGAGAGCATATTAAATACAGTATTTATCAAGGGTCAATAACTATAACTACAGTTCACCTTGTATAAACCAGATTGAACCAGCCTGAACCAAAACATAGACGCAACTGCATTTTTCAGCAGGTAACAGTCCCGTAGCTCACACAGTGAAGCATGGCACTAGCAACAGCATGGATGCATGGATTCGATTCCCAGGGGAATGCAACTGATAGAAATACATGTATACAAACAGGAATGCAATGCAATAAAAGCATCTGCCAAACATGCAAATGTACAGAAAACAACACCGAAACCAACAGCCAGGAATATTCACAGCTTAAAAACAAAAATGCACATTTGTTGGCCAACACAGACTCAGGCACACACAAACAAACACACACACACACACACACTTACAGCGTGATGGTAGAAAGCTCTGACATCCTGCACGAATGCTGGGCGGCCTGTGTGGGCTCACTGAAGCATTTCTGTGCACAGCTGCTAAACACGACAAAGACAACAAACACTCTTTAGGACAGAACACACACGCGCACACTCACACACTCATAAAACTGACCGCACACAACAGACCTCAAGGACATTTCATAGTTCAAGCACGATACTGTTACAATAAATAGGGCTTTGTAAGCTTTAAAATACCGCAAAAGCACCATTAATTATATATGGTCCTCCTTGTGCTCTAGATCATTTACACGATTAACACCCCAAACATAAAGTCACTCTCAATAGACTTCAGGGTTTCCTTCCAGTAGCTCAAACGGCACTAGCAACTCCAAAGTAGTGGGTTCGGTTCCCAGGGAAAACAAGAACTGATGAAATGTATAACTTCAATGCAATCAATCTCAATCGCTTTGGATCAAACATCCACCAAATGCATTAAAGGAGTAGTTCACTTTTTTTAAAAAAAAGATGCTGATAATTTACTCACCCCCATGTCATCCAAATGTCCATGTCTTTCTTTCTTCAGTCGAAAAGAAATTAATGTTTTTGATGAAAACATTCCAGGATTTTCTCCATATAATGGACTTCAATGGGAACCAAATGGTTCAAGGTCCAAATGACAGTTTCAGTGAAGCTTCAAAGGGCTTTAAACGATTTCAGACGATGAATAAGGGTCTTATCAAGCGAAACGATTTGTCATTTCAAAAATAAATAAAAAAGTTAAAGTTTTATAAGCACAAATGCTCGTCTTGCTCTGTTCTGTGATGAGCGACTCTCCTGTTCGAACTCGTTCATCAAAATGAAATAATCTTTTTTCAAGTCATTTGGTTCATGAAATGTACGAATCTTTTTTCGAGTCATTAGGTTCATGAAATGAACAAAACTTTTTTCGAGTCATTAGGTAAATGAAAATGAACGAATCTTTTTTCGAGTCATTAGGTTCATGAATATGAACGAATCTTTTTTCAAGTCATTAGGTTCATGAAATGAACAAATCTTTTTTCGAGTCATTAGGTTCATGAAATGAACAAATCTTTTTTCGAGTCATTAGGTTCATGAAATGAACGAATCTTTTTTCAAGTCATTAGGTTCATGAAATGAACAAATCTTTTTAAGAGTCATTAGGTCCACGAAATGAACAAATATTTTTTCGAGTCATTTGGTTCATGAAATGAACAAATCTTTTTCAAGGTTCATGAAATGAACGAATCTTTTTTTCGAGGTTCATGAAATGAACAAATCTTTCTTCGAGGTTCATGAAATGAACGAATCTTTTTTCGAGTCATTAGGTTCATGAAATGAACAAATCTTTTTTCGAGGTTCATGAAATGAACTAATCTTTTTTCGAGTCATTAGGTTCATGAAATGAACGAAATGACTCGAATGCTCATCACAGAACAGAGCAAGGCGAGCATTTGTGCTTATAAAACTTAAACATTTTTATTTATTTTTGAAATGAGCGATTGTTTCGCTAGATAAGACCATTATTAATCGTCTGGTGTCGTTTAAAGCCCTTTGAAGCTGCACTATAACTCTCATTTGGACCTTGAACCGTTTGGTTCCCATTGAAGTCCATTATATGGAGAAAAATCCTGGAATGTTTTCATCAAAAACCTTAATTTCTTTTCAACTGAAGAAAGAAAGACATGGACGTCTTGGATGACATGGGGGTGAGTAAATTATCAGCAAAAGTTTTTTCAAAAGTGAACTACTCCTTTAAGTCCTCACACAACGTGGCTTATCCAGAAAACTAAAACCGTCATTGTATTTTATCGATCAACACAACAATGATTCCTCCTGGATTCTCTCCTGGAATCAGCACACAACTAAAATTACTGAACAGAAACTACAACTGTTCCAACAACAGTCAAAAAATAAGCGGCCTATGGAGATTTGTGACACTATGAAACATTATTCAGATTCACACATTGTATTATTCCACAAAAGGAATTCTGTATGCATGCAAAATGAATGCTACCGATTATACTATCAACACTGAAATGATTTCAACTGAATAATATTGTCCATTTAGAGCTAACATGCATCACTGAATCGTTCTTGTCCTGTTTATCACTATAAAACTGCTTTGAAACAATCTGTATTGTATAAAGCGCTATTAAGTATTCAAGCTCATTTCAGCCACCAAGTTCATCACGAGACACTCCATATCGACCAATCAGACGCAACACACCAACAGTACGCTGTTTCCATGGCGACAGCTACTCACAGGTAGATGCTGGACTCGTTCCCGCCGATGTCTGGAGACTGCAGCTTCTGCACCAGGATTATGATGATTCCAATGAAGAGGACAAAATTAATCTGGAAGCAAACGCATGCGTTTATTACGGCTCCCATTCACATACGTTCATAAATTAATATGTACGGTTTATTTATCCATGATTTAGCTTCTTTTTTTTATTCAAATTGCTTGGCTTACCATGATTGATGCCACAACAGGTCCCTTGATCACCCACCAGAGGGCAGTATTATCATTCATGTCCCAGCAACTGCAGAAATATAATTGTTTTAAGAAACTGGCTATTGGTTTGGTCACATGATTTAGCAGCTAAGAGTTACATGCTTTTGCAAGAGAATAGTTTGCGTTCTACATTTGACTAAATGCACAATATTCGACAGCGCACACTGCCGGGAAAACTGTCACACAATGCAATGTGCTCGAATCAAAATGAACCCTGTTTATTTTCCTTTTCTTACCCTTGTAAAGCCTGACATTTGAAATTATAGTCGGAAAAATTTGGATCCAGTTTATTGAACATTTAGACAAAACGAATGTATTTTTTAAATCTAAATAAAAAAGTTATATTTGATACATCAGGCTTTTATGACTCATATAGTGAGAATATGGAGCTCATACTCGAGGAGGAAAAACATCTCAATTTTTATTCTGGTGCAGATAATGATATTTATATGGCCAAACACAAAATGCATACACATATCTGTCATTTTTAATTATCAGAGCTCTTTAGTTTTATCATTTAAAGGAGCAGTTCACTTAAAAAAAAAAAAAAAAAACTTTTGCAGTAATTTACTCACCCCCATGTCATCCAAGATGTCCATGTCTTTCTTTCTTCAGTCGAAAAGAAATTAAGGTTTTTGATGAAAACATTCCAGGATTTTTCTCCATATAATGGACTTCAATGGGAACCAAACGGTTCAAGGTCCAAACGACACTTTCAGCTGTTCAAAGGGCTTTAAACGATTCCAAACAATGAATAAGGGTCTTATCAAGCGAAACGATCACTTAATTAAAAAACAAAATAACAAAGTTTAAGTTTTATAAGCACAAATGGTCGCCTTGCTATGTTCTGTGACGCACGTTCGTGACTCTCCTGTTCGAACTCGTTCATCAAAATGAACAAATCTTTTCCCGAGTCAACTCGTTTATTTCGTTCGTTGAATGAACCAAATGACACGAAAAAAGATTTGTTTGCACTGAAAGTGTCTTTTGGACCTTGAACCGTTTGGTTCCCATTGAAGTCCATTATATGGAGAAAAATCCTGGAATGTTTTCATCAAAAACCTTAATTTCTTTTCGACTGAAGAAAGAAAGACATGGACATCTTGGATGACATGGGGGTGAGTAAATTATCAGCAAAAGTTTTTTTTTTCTTAAAGTGAACTACTCCTTCAATGCAGTGCAATGCAATAATGATTGAGAGGTGAACAAACAAGCGTTCCTCCATCATATCTACATTTCAACAGGATTTTAAAGATACTTATGTATTGATAATCAAGTAGAACTAAGTTGCTTCCGTCCATTTGTTATTCAAAAGTTATTCCTACATTTACTTCATAAAAATCTGTATTTCACAGCAAAAAAAACATGTAGTAGATTGTGCAAAACAGTTTTTTTTTCCTTCAGGACAATTGAAAGGCCTTAAATATTCGCATATCAGATATGATACAGCCCTTATAGGGTTCATAAATGAAGAGTTCAGATGCAAAAGCCTCTAAATGCCATTTGAAATTTTCTTCTAAAATGACCATTTTTATCAAGCTTGTATATTTAAGTTCAGTAATTTCACTTGAATGACAATTAATAGGTAATCTTCATTGCCATTTAAGTGAAATTACTGAACTTAAATATACAAGCTTGATAAAAATGATCATTTTAGAAGAAAATTTCAAATGGCATTTAGAGGCTTTTGCATCTGAACTCTTCAAATGTCATATTGTGTATTATTATATCACGTTACAGACGTAAAATGAGTTCAACTCATTACTGACAAAGAAAAAAACCTGGATTAAACCACACGCACTCGCAGAATTAAACATGCAACATAGTGAGGTTATGTAATCACACTGCATACATTTGCTTTAAATATGTGTGTACAATTATCATTACACTTGTATTTTGTATTTTTTTTACATTTGTATTCCTTTCCAAACATTCTTGTGACTAGTGACACTGCATGCTAATAATGTAGTTCATCTGCGTAGGCATCAACGGTTACAGTATATCACTTTTTGTTTATGCGGCATTACACGTACCCGGAATCATCAAAATGAAGACGCAGAACAGCCCATATGGTCACACAAATGGTGGGCGTTCCTGCAAGTGTGAGAGGAAGAGGAAATCGGTCAGACCTCAAAGCTGTTCTCCAACGCATTTAGACCTTCAATATTAATGTATTACATATGCCAGCACAACAAATCACATCATAAAGAGCCAGTGGCCGGGTAATGCAGACGCTGCACTCCATTTCCTTCCATATCTATGAGTGTGACACATAATCAATCACGTAACAATCCGTTTTCGTATGATGCATCGCTGTGACATACCCCAGCCGATGATGGTGTACCAGTAGAAGTAGCGTCTCTCGGGGAAGAAGGTTTCCACCAGCAGTGTGAAGAGATAAAGACCTTCGATGAAGAGCCAGAAGTAGTTTGACATCACACAGTAGTGGAAGAACACCATGACTGCCTTACAGCCCACCTGAACACAGACAAACACATTTAGAAAAGCCAGTGGAGGACTCACTCAGACAACCTCATTTTAGTCAGCACATTCAAAACACCCTGTAAATAATCACTTGGTTTCAAGGTAGTCGCATACTAACGATTCATGTTGAACTAAAGTAATGCTGTACTATATATAACAGGCCATGCAAATGTTTTATGCAGATTTTTAAATGTTCACGCCCGAACGACACAGTAATTCCCACAAACAACACACCTTAAAGGCGTAGTTCACTTTTAAAAAAAAACTTTTGCTGATAATTTACTCACCCCCATGTCATCCGAGATGTCCACGTCTTTCTTTCTTCAGTCGAAAAGAAATTAAGGTTTTTGATGAAAACATTCCAGGATTTTTCTCCATATAGTGGACTTCAATGGGAACCAAACGGTTCAAGGTCCAAATGAGAGTTTCAGTGCAGCTTCAAAAGGCTTTAAACGATTTCAGACGATGAATAAGGGTCTTATCAAGCGAAACGGTCGGTTATTTTAAAAATAAATAAAAAAGTTTAAGTTTTATAAGCTCAAATGGTCGCCTTGCTCTGTTCTGTGGTGCGTGTTCGTGACTCTCCTGTTCGAACTCGTTCATCAAAATGAACGAATCTTTTTTCGAGTCACGACACGTAGGGTCCTAGATAACACCCTTATTCGTCGTCTGGTGTCATTTAAAGAACAGTTTGCACTGAAACATTTGGATCTCGATCCATTTGGTTCCCATTGAAGTCCATCATATGGAGAAAATCCTGGAATATTTTCATCAAAAACCTTAATTTCTTTTCGACTGAAGAAAGAAAGACATGGACATCTTGGATGACATGGGGGTGAGTAAATTATCGGCAAAAGTTTTTTTTTTAAAGTCAACTACTCCTTTAAGGACTTTTATACAGTTATATATATTAACAACTCATAAATTAAATATTTATCATTGCATATCCTGCATTATTTGATGTTTTTTAATAAACACGGAAAAAAAAAAAACTATAAAGTTTTATGGCTGGACGATATGATGATAAATATAGACTTTATATAACACTGATATAAGTGATCACCAGGATTTAGACCTACCTATATTATATTTATATAAAGCTTTCACAAGCAAATTTGCTTTATGTTTAGGTCTATGTTGCTTTTATTTCCTCCGTGTCGAAATCAGGCAAACATAAATGTCAGGCGACACAATTCCTGGCTGTGTGTCAATATTCATGGATCACTAGATCTTAAGTAAGTTGTAAGGAACACTATATTGAGTCCAACATTTAGTTTAAATTGATAAAATTGTCCGTTTTAGTCGCATTTTCGCAGTTTCCCCTATTAAATCCAGCCACGCAGCAGATCTTTTGCCACTCAGTCAGGCTGAGGGGGGTTGTTCCGGCGGGAAAGTTACGTCAATGCATTCCCTCTAATATACTCTAAAAATGCTGGGTTGATTTAACCCAACTTTGGGTCAAATATGGACAAACCCAAACGTTGGGTTAAAAATGTAATTAAAAAATTTAACCCAATGGCTGGGTTTGTCCATATTTGACCCAAAGTTGGGTTAAAACAACCCAGCATTTTTGTAGAATTGGGACAGTAAGCACAAACATTAAAATAACATTGGAAAAGAATTGCATACAGTATATTCACAGTTTGTTTCACAAACTGTGAATATACTGTATGCAATTCTTTTCCAATGTTATTTTAAAATTATTTGTTTAATTATTTGTTAATTATTTGTTGAAATTATTCAAAAATATTTGTTACATACAGGTTGTTTTTTGTTGGTTTTTTTTATCAAATGCACTCATTTATTTGATTCATTATTGTAATAGTCATAAGTTTAATATTCTATCATTTTGATCTGTTTGCTATCTGTAATTTTTTATAGTGTGATTTTTGGCAATTGTATTAAAACCAGTTAGGGTCAGTTTAACTTGCAATTGCAAACAATATAAAAACGATTCATTAAAATAATAATGTAACCCTAAACAGTTATGAAACAAAATCATACAGAAATCTATATAGTCGTCGCCTTTTTTTAATGTCTAGAAAATAATAAGTAAAAATTTCAATATTTTGACCACTACTATAGGAAATGTCCAAAGTTCACCTTAATTCTGACATATTTTAGAGTAAAAGAGGATGTTAAACAACAACAACAACAAAAGTAGGACATTGTGAAATTATTTGATTGCAAAAAAACTGAAACTGGCTATTTTATTAGTATCAAATGCCTTAAATTAGGGCTGTCAAAACGATTCATCGCGATTAATCGCATCCAAAATAAAAGTTTGTGTTTACATAATATATGTGGGGGCACTGTGTATAATTATTTTAGATATATAAATACACACACATGCTTGTATATATTTAAGAAATATTTTCATGTATATTCTGTATATGAATTTATATATAATTTATATTATATATAAATATAAATATTTTATATATAAATAATATTTTTTTTTCTTAAATATACATGCATGTGTGTTTTTATATATATACAAAATAATTATACACAGTGCCCCCACATATATTATGTAAACACAAACTTTTATTTTGGATGCGATTAATCGTTTTGACAGCCCTACCTTAAATCGATCATTTTTATAACATACTTAGCTAATGTATTACTGGTTTATTGGTTTATCAAACAAGCTTAATGACCACTGGATCAGTGATGCATCCTTTCGTCTGAAAGATGGCATGTACCCGATTTCCATTCACAATATATATATCCCGCTATGTATCAGAACACCCTGAAGTCTTGTGTTCATCAATTACCCTCTGAACCAATTCAAAGCTAAGTGATGTCATTAGCACGGCCTCTGATTGGCTGGGGGAAAGAGCTCAAAGCCCTCATTCAGGTGTATAATGAGAGCGTGCACGTTTTGATAAGCTATTCATATGCTAATATGGAAATAATGGAATATTTCCAGAGCTCGCTGAACTCGGCTTCGTGATAATTACAGCTGTTTGTCAGGCACAGATGGGGGAAACAGAACATGTTGCTGCAGAACGTGGGCTTGAACATAAACGGATCGAGTTATTATTAGTCTGTGGGATTCACATGCAAATGTTATCCAAGACCAACAGTTCAATCTCGTATCCGTTTGTGGGCGATCCACTGTGAAAGCAAAGCTTGTAGAGACGGCGAAACCAAAATTAAAGTTTTAATTTAGCCGAAAAATTAAACGGGGAATAACATTTATTTGATAATCAGCACTCATATTAATAAATAATGAGTTGTAAATAAACAATTCAATTGCAATTTTTCTACAACAATTTATTGAAGAAATATAAACATTTAAATTGTGGCGGTAAAAGCGATATTATAAAGGATTTACCGAAGGCCGATACCGATACAAATATTTTGGGGTTTTAAAATCCGATATTCCGATATATCGGCCGATATTTTATTTATTTATATGAAACTGGACATGATAGTCACAAATTTTGTCATGCTTATTTGAGTTTAGAGAACTGATGGGGATGTTGTTTTAATTGTTATTCAAGCAATGTATGTCTCGTGACCAACTCAACGAGTGTTGCCAACAGGAACGGTGTACAGTGCCCTCTGGTGGACAAACTATACAACTCCAACACTCATGACATGGTTCAAGCGTGTTTCGTCCGTTTTTATTTTATTTTTGAAATATTCATTTATCAGCCGATAGTTTGGAAAATGCCTATCGGCCGATAATATCGGTCTGGCTCTAAACGATATAAATACTGTTCGTTTTCTCACACAAACCGCTCGTTTCGTGTCTTAGGCCATCAATGTGTACTTACATTTACGAGTCATTAAATCATGTTTAATTTGGACTTCTGTGTGCATGCTCTTCGAGGTGGTGACCATAGACTTGCATTATATGACTTGTAAAAGGCTTCATTGTGTATTCATTTTAATCAGATTTGTCGTTGTATTCATTAGCATTAAAAACAAAATTGCAGATGTGCATTACTCACAGTATGAACAAAGCAGTCGTCACTTTCCTCCTCGGCGTACAAAACCCCGTCCTTAATAAACACAGAGATGGCTCTCAGCATGAAGGACACAAACAGGTTCATGTGGATGAAGTTCCTGGTGCAGTGGAGCTTCCTGTTGACAGACAGTTGTTCAAAGGAAGGATTACGCCATTATATGAGATTAAATTCTAATGTGTTTGGGTGGGAAGCTAAGGGTCTGTATCAATGACTGTGTAAACACTCATCAATAGTTCTTTTGAAGCCCATGGCATCTTATCATAATTTACATTATACGTAGGTTCTTCAGATCACTCTATTTGGATTCAGGGTACTTTAAAGCACCACTACATAGAAGGATTTCTAAAAAAAAAAAAATCCCGAAAGAAAACAAAGTACTTTGTTTGTATATCTTGAAAAGCTTCTTCAATTGAACCAGGCCTGTAAAATCCTTTTTCATTGTAATTGAAAATATAAAAAGGTCAATCTTGTGTGATAACACTGCTTTAAAACTGACCTGAACCGGCACAGAATGACCATAGCTGTGGTCAGAGACACTAGAGACGTGCTGTAGCCCACCGTATAGAGAGCCTTCACAGATGCGTAGTACATGTCCTTGAAGGGAAGCGAAAATCAAAATGACTTTTGGTTGGCAGCCATTTTGCAAAGGTTTTTGTTTTATTCCATTTATTTGAGTTAAATACAGAGCATGCACTGTCCTGGAGTAAATACTTACCACAATTTTGACGAATAAAGTAAAATACTATGGAAATATGAAATTACCCCTACTTTAAGAATTGGTGTAATTTAAAGGTACAATATGTAGGATTTTTGCAGTGAAATATCCAAAAACCACTATGCCGATGTTATATTTGTTTAGTTGATTACTTACAATATCTCAGTTGTTTCAAACTGTTTGTAAACCGTGAGAAAATTGTAATTTTAACCAAGGAAACGGGGCGTGTGAGCAGGGGTGAGGAGTCGCCAGTCAATGACGTCATATCCGCGTTACCCTCGGTTTCCGCCAGGTTTGACCTTGTATTGCAATAGTAACTATGGCGACAGACGTTGACAATCTGGGTTATTGCCGTTATGCCTAGTAGGACGCTCACGCTGTTGTTTGGTTCAAACATTTTGGACCATGGCAAGCAGACTTTGAGACAAAAAGAGGATAATTCAGCTTAATGCGGAATATGCGTCATTAATATACGCCTTTGTTATTGTAAGACGTTAGCAACCCCTAGTGGTGAAAATATCCTGCATTTTGTACCTTTAAAGGCGCAGTAAGCGATTTCTGAGAAACACTTGTTGATATTCATTGCTCCGCCCCCCAAATGCATGAACACAATGCAAGAGTGGACGTTTCTTTCTAGCTGAAACAAAGTAAAATAATAATAATAAAACAAACGTGAACATATGACAAGGAAGAACAAAACCTGAACATCCAGTACACAAGACACAAGTAAAAGTTGGTTGTTAGAAGCTAGCAAAACATTAGCTCCAGACACACAATGACACTCAAAACTGTCCTGTAACTATTGCGAACATTACAAAAACAGCATATATTGGTTCTGTGAAGCATAGTAAAACCAATGCTACCCATGTTTTGAGCAGAAATAACACAACCCCTTTCAATAGCGTTTCTCAGAAAAAGCTTACTGTACCTTTAAATAATGGTGGTCTCTTATAACCCTAAATAACTATGGTGGTTATGGCCATCATGAACCAAATTGTTTCTATCATTAAGATTCCAGTCAGATGAAATACTCACAGGGTTGGTTGAGTTGTCCCCAATACAGGCATCAACATAGTGAGGAAACGGTTCAGACCAACCGAACTCCGTACAGTTTCTGCTGATCTTGCCAAGCCCTGAAAAGCAGTAGGGCAACAACCGGAACAACCATAAATCAAATGTGTTTCTCACTTTTTAAAAAAAAAAAACCTTTAAGCAACTACTGAAATGTGCTGCTGTCAGCAGAACTGCAAGAACAAAAGCATACATGCATCACCACATACATTTATATTGACTGACTCATGATCTCACATAGTCTACACTGTAAAAGGTTGCTGTAGATATTACAGTAACTTACTGGCAGCAAGTTACTGTAAATGTGTTTACAGTACCAGTACTGTAATTTCATTTACAGTAAGACAATCATATACTGTCCTAATATTTACAGTATGAGTACTGTATTTTTCATTTAGAGTACAAGTACCAATACTGTACATTGTATTCATGAGTACAACTACTGTATTTTTATTTACGGTATTAGAATTGAGTTCCTATTACATAAGTCGATTTTTTTACGATTTACAGTAGAAAATATTTACAGTTGTAAACACATATTTCCCATAATCATTGGCTATTTACAGAATTATACTTTTGACACATTTAACAGTATTATACTGTACATATAACAGTAAAGTGCTGTTCAAATTACAAAAATCTGTTACAGTGAAAATATGTGAAAATGCCTGGTTTTGCAGTGTTGCTGTTCTGCGCCATAAATATGGGCAAAAACATCCCAATTTTTGACAAGATACAGCATTCAGTTTTATAGTTTAACTCTTGTTTATATTAATATTTTTTGAAGGATCATGTGACACTGAAGACTGGAGTACTAATGCTGAAAATTTATCTTTGCGTCACAGGAAGAAATGACATGTATTAGGTATACCAAAATATGTTGGTGACACTTCACAATAAAGTCTCATGAGTTATTGTTAGCTAATGCATTAACTAACAATGAGCAGTTTTTATTCATCTTTTTTCAGTATTTATTCAATACTTCAATACATTACAACGGTATGAATGTCTCTCACCCTCCTCTGGACTCATGAAATCAAAGAGCTCGGGACAGTTGACCTCCACGACCTGACCGACATAAGCCGCCTGCCAGCAGGTCAGGTTGTCCCACTCCCATGGACACTCTGAAAACAACAATTTTCACATTAGTACACAGGAGTTACACTGTACAACATTTCTAACCACCCCAACTCAAAATTGTCTAAATCTAAAATCTAAATCTCACATGCTCAAATAAGCTCAAATGGTCGCTTTGGTCTGTTCTGTGATGTGCGTTCATGATTCTCCTGTTCAAATTTGTTTATCAAAATAAACAAATCTTTTTTCGTGTCATTTGGTTCACTCGTGAACGAATTGACTCGGGAAAAGATTCGTTCATTTTGATGAACATCACAGAACAGAGCAAGGCGAACATTTGAGCTTATAAAACTTAAACTTTGTTTTTTTTTTATTAAATGAGCTATCTTTTCTCTTAATAAGACCCTTATTCATTGTCTGGAATTGTTTAAAACCCTTTGAACAGTTTGCAGTTTGCACTGAAACTTTCATTTGGACCTTGAACCATTTGGTTCCCATTGAAGTCCATTATATGGAGAAAAATCCTGGAATGTTTTCATCAAAAACCTTAATTTCTTTTCGACTGAAGAAAGAAAGACATGGACATCTTGGATGACGTGGGGGTGAGTAAATTACCAGCAAAAGCTTTTTTAAAAGTGAACTACTCCTTTAAGGACTTTAATATATTAACTAACAGTGAGCAATATGTTTTACAACATTTAATCATCTTTGTCAATGGTAGTTAATACAACAAATGCTCATGCTAGTTCACAGTGCATTAACTTAAAATTCAATTATTTATTAGTAAATGTATAAATGCTAACTAAAACTAATAAAAGCTGTAGAAAAAATTGTGAATTGTAAGTTCATTGTGCATTAACTAATGTTTACAAATGAAACCTTACTGTAAACTAAAGTATCGGTAACACTTCACGGTAAGGTTTCATTTGTAAACATTAGTTAATGCATTAGCTAAAATGAAGCAACAATGAGCGATATATATATAAAAGCATTTAAGCTTATTGTTTGTTCCTGTTAGTTCACAATGTTTAGAAATACAGTAAATGCACATTAATACTAATAAATGCTTGAAGTATTGTTCACTGTTAGTTCATGTTAACTAATGAAGCCTTACCTTCGATAGATACCAGTAAGTTTTATTTCGTCATGGTATTTCCCAGAAACAATATTTCTACCACAAACAGCACTGAAAACAAACTCTTTTGAATATAAAGCCAAGTCTTCCTGAAAACATCAATGCCCAATTACATCTGGACTCCTGACATTATAACAGATGTCTCAGTTTAATTCTCAATTATACCGAGGCCTTTCTAAGATTAGCTCTTCAGGCGACGCCAAGGTGAATGTGAATGTAACCAGCAGGGGGCATCAACACGGGTTCCTGTGACTCATCGCCTGCCCGAGGACCATGATCAATATGTGATATGGATCAGAATCCATCACATTCAGAACTGCATTTGACTCCTCGTTTTCCTCAGCTCATTACAGAAATGATTCTGGAATTAATTACAGAAATGCTTCTCACTCAATCTTGTGGCAAAGAGAGGATGCAAAAGATGAGGGAAAAAACGTGGAGATCCTTGATGTATCAACAACAGCAACAAAAACGACAGCAGATTCTGATTTGAATGTGTCTATTTCTGTTCATTAACATGTATTCCATTGCAAACCGTTTCATTCTATCATATAATGAAAGAAAAAATCAAGATCGAAACACTTCCAACTGATTTTCAACAGTAGAAATGAAAACAAACATCTTCAAAACTCAGATCTCGGACGTCTCAAACTCAGATCTCAAACTAAAGGCAGAGATCTGAATACTATAAATACTAAATATAAATAAATAAATAAATAAATAAATAAATAAATAAATAAATAAATAATAAACACTGAGTCAACAGAATAAAAACTAAATTAATTAAATGAATGAATAATATGCTAATGCTATAAATAAATTATATTCAAACTATAAATACAAAATAAATTAAAGCTGCAAGCAGCGATGAAAAGGGCCCTCGCACCCGTGCCGCCACCACCCGGCGGTTTTGGGAAAACAGAGCACGGTGGGCAGTATGTAATGATAATAAATATAGGAGGACTATGTCAAAGGATTTGTATTTGCACACTTCCTGCTACCAGCAGGTGGCGCTATTGCTAACCAAATATGAGCATGGTCATGTGACTCTTATCAAACATTTGGGGCAGATCGGACATTGTATGCCTGAGTTACTGCAGGCTGTCTGTGGTTGCCTAGCAACATCGGAACTGCAAGCAACATTGAACTATATGACATATTCATGCACAAATCACCAAAAGGCTGAAATTGGGAGTACATTTGTCAGGTCGCCAAGGGAACACTCTTCGACAAAAACTCAAGATCTTCGCAATTTAACGTCGCAAAGGCCTTAAGATTAAACTTACCAAATTTCAAGAGGATCAGATCAAAACTGTAAGAGTACAGCATCAGGAAATTACGAAAAATGCACAAAATCTAGGAGGAAGTTCAAAATAGCTGACTTCCTGTTGTGTTTACGGCTATGCTCCAAGAGACTTTTTTGTAGGTATTAGGTCATTACATGTATGTACCAAATTTCATACCTGTACGTGAAACGTAGAGCCGGGGCAAAATGTGGGGGCAATAATTTAAAGAATTTGCCCCACCCAATTTTGAAAACATCACATGTAAATTTTCACCACTTCTGAAAGTTTCTGCAAAGTTTCATGAGTTTTCGAGCATGTTTAGGCCCTCTAAAAAGCAATTCTTTTAAGAGAAAAAGAATAATAATAAACAGAGCTCACCATCGGTGCTCAGGCCCTAATACCAAATTAACACACACACACATATTGGGGTTGCTTGTTTTATGGGGACTTTCCATAGACATAATGGCGTTTATACTGTACAATCTATATATTTCATCTCCTAACCCAAAACCAATCCATCACAGTAGACTTTCAGAATTTTATAATTTCAAAAATTATGATTTATAAGCTGCTTTCCTCATGGGGGCCAGAAAATTGGGACAAGGTTTTCAGATATTGCCATAATGAAGGGTTTACTTTAAGAAGTAGTTCACTTAAAAAAAAAAAAAAAAAAAAAAACTTTTGCTGATAATTTACTCACCCCCATGTTATCCAGGATGTCCATGTCTTTCTTTCTTCAGTCGAAAATAAGGTTTTTGATGAACATTCCAGGATTTTCTCCATGTAATGGACTTCAATGGGAACCAAACGGTTCAAGGTCCAAAAGACAGTCTCAGTGCAAACTGTTCAAAGGGCTTTAAACGATTCCAGACGATAAATAAGGGTCTTATCAAGCGAAACTATCGCTCATTTAATAAATAAATAAAGTTTAAGTTTTATAAGCTCAAATGCTCGCCTTGCTCTGGTAGGGTGAGTGTTAGGGTGAGATGCATCAAAATGAACGAATCTTTTCCCGAGTCAACTTCGCTCGTTGAATGAACCAAATGACACGAAAAAAGATTTGTTCATTTTGATGCACAAATTCGAACAGAAGAGTCACAAACGTGCGTCACAGAACAGAGCAAGGCGAGCATTTGAGCTTATAAAACGTAAACTTTGTTATTTTTTTTATTAAATGACTGATTGTTTTGCTTGATAAGACCCTTATTCATCACCTGGAAGCGTTTAAAGCCTTTGAACAGTTTGCAGTTTGCACTGAAACTGTCTTTTGGACCTTGAACCGTTTGGTTCCCATTGACGTCCATTACATGGAGAAAATCCTGGAATGTTTTCATCAAAAACCTTAATTTCTTTTCGACTGAAGAAAGAAAGACATGGACATCTAGGATGACATGGGGGTGAGTAAATCATCAGCAAAAGTTTTTGAAAAGTGAACTCCTTTAAGCCAAACACACACACACACACACACACACACACACACACACACACAATAATACAATCTCTAGGCTATCTCTAATATTTATTTCATTTGAATCATAACTGAAGCAACATTCAAGCAATTGTTTCCTTCTAGGAACGCTCCATGGAAAAATAACATTTCTCTACCGCTCATTTCACAGAATCAGTGAAAACTGATATTAACATAATTATAATTCATGAATTCATGGGGTTAGATGTTTTGCTAACTCACATGAGAAAAGAACAATGAATCACGCTGTAGTTCGGAGGATGGAATGATGTCATAGTTACTTTGGCCAAGAGCCTGATTAACTAAAAGTTGTACATTAAGTTTGATTAGGGTCTCTAGAGCAACGTTCAGTTTCTCTGCACACACAAGGCCTGTCTTTTATATGAGAGTTAATATGCGAAGTGAAAGTGGAGAGCACTAGGTTTTGTCTGTGAGGCGGCACATGTTCTCACAGATCTCCAACCAATCAGGACATAAAGCCAATTACGTGAAAGGCCAGACGAGAGCTCGCTAAACCAGCGGGAGAGAACAAGAGAGAGACGGAAGAACAGAGAACTAACCAGACGCAGATAAAAGTGTTCATACTGACACGGAATATTGACTCTCTAAAGCGAACAGCTTTAGATGAACACATCTGCTCATATCAGAGACTGACTCACAGCTATAAAGGTCATTGCTAAGATCGTAATCAGTTTATTGGTGAGATTTTGCCGATTGGACTCGAACGCAAATTAAAGTGTGATGTCATTGATGAGTCACGAGCCCAAAGGGCATCCTGCTGTTTTAGCATAAAAACGTCATTAGAGAGTCATTCAATACTAAAGAACATGTCAAAAAGGATTAAACAAAAAACACAAATATAGAATAAGCTGTTGGTATACTAAAACATTTACAATTTTGGAAAAATAGCATGCACGAAACAGTAGTATAACTACAAGCAAAACTATTAAAAATCACTTTCAGATTTACACACATGTAATATGTTTCAATTCATATTATTTTAATTTAATTTTTTTATTATTGTAATTTTTTTATATTTTATTTTACTTACGTCTTTTTATTTCTAATTTTTTTTAGGGGTTATTGGCTTGAGTAGGGTGATCATCTAAGGGATAAATAATGGACAATATTTAGCCGTCTACTGTTTATAATGTGTTATTTTGTATTGTCATTTAAAACCAATAAAAACATTTGGAATAAAAATCACTTTCAGAAATCGAAATAAAGCTAAACACTAAAATATTTACGAAAATATTTTTTCTTTTCTTTTTTTTTCTTTTAAAGGGACTAAAATATATAAAATTTAATTCAATTATTAAAAAATTAAAAATGTCATTTAAATTCACTCAAGCTAAAACTTAGGCATTTAGGCTAGATAAATAATATTTTAAAGAAATACCAAACTACTATAACACCTTAAAATATATTTAAAAAAAAACTAATTCAAAATATGAATATATACTACAGTAGTATAATAAAACTATAATAGTAAATAATACATGGATAACACATTTACACAACACAGCTCATTTTGCATACACTCTAAAAAATGCTGGGTTGTTTTAACCCAACTTTGGGTCAAATATGGACAAACCCGAAATGTTGGGTTAAAAATGTAATGTAAAAATTTAAGCCAACTGCTGGGTTAGTCCATATTTGACCCAAAGTTGGGTTAAAACAACCCAGCATTTTTTTAGAGTGTACATTTAATTAAAAAGTGTTCCCATTTATCATCTATCAAATTGGACATTATGTATTAAGATGGCACTGATATATTTAAAGATAAATCAGTTCCTGTCAACTGAAACAGCTCAAACATGCATTTTAGTCTGGGCTAGGCTTAAAGGGTCAGTTCACCTAAAAATTAAGCATTCGTTATGATTTACTCAACCTCACGTCGGTCCAAATCTGTAAGACTTTCCTTCATCTTTAGAACACAAAATTAAGATCTTCTTAGAACAATCTCTCTCCCTCCACTGAAAACTTTGACTCTTCAAAAAGGTTTAGTCCAATTAGAGACTTGATCGCTTTATATGAGGAACAGATTTAATTTAGGCTTCGTCTATGAAACCGGGATAGTTTTTTATTTGATTTTATTTCAAGTAACAAAAATATTTGAATGGTTTTAGTTTTGGTTATTATAAAAACAAACCTTTTTTAAACCAAACAAATAATTAATCAAGAAGAAAACCATAAAAAAATACAGTTGATACTACTTCATTTGATAGTTAACAGCATTAATGATGATTAATGTATGTGTAGCTGTACGCATGTAGTCCAAACGACACCAGTATCGCTCTCGCACACTATCTCTTTTGTTTTCTCCGTCTCATTTTCTCTCTCTCAAACACTTGATTTTTCTGTCTGCATCTGTCAATCTCCTTCTCTCCCCCCTCTTGCAAACGTGGCTGTTTTATTTCCGTCCGAATGATTTTCTGCCTGCGCAGAGATGAGCCTGCTGTGCTTTAAGGAACCGGAGAGGATGAGGATCAATGAAGCAGATGTAAACAGGCTGCACACAGAGGTCATTCCTCCACAATCCACTCCAATATATGCACTAAATATCAAACCAAGGAGCATTCACTCTAAAGAAAGATTACGTAAGCACACATTTCGAATTAAACATTTCACGACGGAAGTTTGTTTGTCAATTGATCAAATGCGTTCAATGGTGTAAACTCAGATTTGCCTCGAGTTCACGAAAACCATGTGAGTCAGCGATAAGGGAGCATGAGTATTTTGCAGCTATAACATTCTCCTTCCCCAGTAAGAGCTCTCAATATAACAAGGTCTTCAATTAGTGCAGTTTTAATGGTTTTCACATATCTCGAAACTGACGCCTAATTCTCAGCTGGTAAGCGTGTTGCTCTTCGTTGCGGTTGAGGGTACTATTGTCGTCTAATTAGCTTAACCGCCCCCAGAGGATGCTGATTGGATGGCTAAAATCTTCCAAGAATTTAATGGGCTTGAAGTGAATCGTGAGGGAGATGTGCCTCAACACACGAAGACAAACATTTTACCTCCTTGTACATCAAAGTTGCCAGTTTATTTTGCACTTCACGGTGCTTTGGTGACACTTTACTTAAAGCCTTTATGTACAATGCATTATGAAGGTATTCATAATGTAATGCACTATGTCTTACCATAAATAATTGTTACCAAAGTAAATATACATTATAATATTTGCTGATTCCTTGTTGCATCTGAAATGGATTGTTTGTCATGTGTTTTAATTATACAAGTGTTTTGTATATGAAGAATTCAGATGCAAAATCCTTTAAATGCCATTTGAAATTTTCTTCTAAAATGACCATTTTTATCAAACTTGTATATTTAAGTTCAGTAATTTCACTTAAATGACATTAATAGGTAATCATCATTGCCATAATAATTATTAATGACTTATTAATGATCATAATTAATGATGCCCAAAAGGGGAGGAGCCTGATAAAATAAGTACCGTTTCTATGGTATTGCATCGTTCAATTATAAAACAATTTTCACACGATGAATTCTGAGTTTATAAGCTTTCAAATGATACCTTATTTATGATAACTACTAAAATATGTGATCTAATAAAAAGGCGATAAAAATAATATATTTTAGAGGATAATAAATATAAATATTATCAATTTTAGAGGATAATATTATACTATATTTTTTATTTTTTATTGAAAAATACTAGATTATATGTTTTATTATGAACTTTTAACATAAAAACAGAAGTTACAATGATTAAAAGTGGATGCTTCGACTTTTTGTGACAAAGGTCAAAACTCCTGTTATGATGCAGATTTTTTGAGGTGCACTCTTGTCATCAATTCATCAACTACTCTTCCTACATAATTTTTGACACAAAACAGGGGTAGAATATCTATTTAGAAGTCTTAGACCTTTCCAATGATATATAATTTGTCATAATTAGATTAGGATTTAATAGAAATATAGTGAAGTAAAGTTAGGCGTCCCGGTACCGGGACGGTGACAGTTAAGGGGTTAAGTGAAATTACTGAACTTAAATATACAAGCTTGATAAAAATGATCATTTTAGAAGAAAATTTCAAATGGCATTTAGTGGCTTTTGCATCTGAACTCTTCATATGTATTATAACTGTGGATTCAATAATTCATGAGATATTACAATGCAATACGGTGCATTAAAAGGCTAAAACTAAATTCATTATGCATTATATAAAAAGCCTTTAAATAAAGTGTTTCTAAACCTTTTATATTACTTAACATTTAGGTTCATATACACTGCCATTCAAAAGTTTGGTTTATTGTTTTTAAAAAATGTACTCTCTTATGCTCACCGAGGCTGCATTTATTTAATAAAAAAATACAGTAACAGTACAATTCAAAATAAATGTTTTCTATTTGAATATACTTTGGGATGTAATGTATTCCTGTGATGCAAAGCTGATTTTTCAGCATCATTACAAACATTTCTGATTATTATCAATGTTAGAAACTGAAGAGTACAGATGCAAAAGCCTGAAATTTGAAAATTTGAAATTTTCTTCTAGAATGATCATTTTTATCAAGCTTATATATTTAAGTTCAGTGATTTCACATAAATGACAATGATGATTACCAATTAATTGTTATTTAAGTAAAATTACTGAACTTAAATATACAAGTTGGATAAAAATCATCATTCAAGAAGAAAATTTCAAATGGCATTTAGAGGCTTTTGCATCTGAACTGTTCAACTATTAATTATTTGAATTAATTAGAGCAATTATTTGAAACAGAAATATTTTGTAGCATTATAAATGCCTTTACAGTCAGTTTTGATATTTAATGCATGCCTGGAGAACAAAAATATGAATTTCTTATACTTAGCCAAACTTTTGAATTACTTATATACTTATACCAAACTTTTGAATTGTGGTGTAAATTTAAAACACAGATTTCCCCTTACATATTGTGCCATTTTTGTACATCTGAAAAAGTCTAAAGAGGACCGTCACATCTGAAACAAACAGCTTAAAACCAGAGTGAAAAAGGAAATAAACTCTGTTTACTGCTGGTGTCCGAAAAGAAAAAGTATTCTCTGTAAAGAATAACAATGACATTGACAACAATGACAAATGACATTAAAGCTGCAAGCAACATTTATCGGTGTTCAAGCAGTTCAGGCCTTTAAGCACAAAAGCATCAAAAGGCATTCAATTTTATTTAACATGCATTTATCCACCGACATAATAGATGGAAAACACCATTTACAATCAATACAGGCAATTTAACATTGGAAATACATGGTTTTAAAGCTTTTTTAACTTCTTCGGTGGAGATATGCTCATCAATTTTGGTGAAATTGAGCTTTCCTTTAGGATTTATATGCTTTTGGGTGCATTTTGTCCCACCCCTTTTGTAAACGACCCTGTTATAGCCAATCAAAAGCAAAATTTAGACTTTTTTCAATAATTATTGATCTAGAGAGTCCAGAGAATAGGCCTAGACTGGTTTAGTCCTGATTGGGCAAAAAACCAGGGACTAGTTAGCAAAAGTGGGTTTTGGACAAAAGCCGAAATAACAATTTTTTTTTTTTGCTCAAACGGTTTAAGTCAAACGGTCTAGGAGTTATGAGCAATTTAGTACTTTTGGTAGCTGTAGCGCCACTTATGGGCCAATCGGGCTCATACTCTGATAGGTTCTCCACAATTTGAGGCCCTACCATCTGACAAAGTTTCAGAGCTCCATCCGGGCTGCACGATGCGTTTTAGAGGATTTTTTTTCTTTCTAGCAAATACAATAGGTTTTCAGCACTTCGTGCTTGAACACCTAAATATACATTAAATGCAAATCCGGTTAAGTTGCATTGTGGTGGTTATTGAATAGCACTGAAATTCCACATGCAAACTTTCACTGTTCAGTCTTTCAAGCAACTCAAGCTCTTTCACACCTTATAATCTGTTATTTTCTGCTCTGAAATATCTGGAGTGTCCTTGAGGCTGTAAACATACAGTATGAGTCAGAGTCAAAGTGCTTTCTCTCCGTCTTCCTCTCCCCCCCTCGGCCCATTTATCCACATCTCGCTGTATGAGTCCTCCTGCTCTCACAGAAATAACTGCTCTTCTGTGTAATTGCTGACAGGTGTCACAGCCCTGCTTCCTGTTTACCACAACACCTGAATACCTCTATGGGGACGGGTGACACATTTAGTGCACGGTGAGCAAAATCAACCCGATATATGAAAGTTTTCCTTAACTCGGTGAGGGAGAGATGGAGAATCATGACTAATTCATTTTAAAGAAAAGCTGAGAGCAAGAAAGAGCCATGAAGCGCAGCATGGAATATGCGACACTGTATTTGTTCCGAATCATTTCCACGGATCAAATTGCTCATTTCAATGAATCGGTTAAAAAAAGTTCTCTCTCACAGCCCCTTACGCCCCTGCCTGGCATATTAAAGGGATACTTCAACTCTGGAAAGATGAATGTGTGTTTAAAATAAGTCATTTATGTAGAAGAAATGTGAAATTATTGTTGAATTTGGAGCTTTCTAGACTGAGAAAAGCCAGAAAATGTATTTTTGGCTCATGTGGATGAAAGACAACAACTCCCACAATGCACTTGCTTCGCTGCCCTAGGAGGCCACGCCTACCGGTAACAGAGCGCAGTAGTTAAACAACAAGTCTAGGCTACTTGTGATGAGTCTGACCGAAAATGTGTTTCGAGATCGCCCAAAATGTCCGGGATTCGGCTTTTGCGTTCTCCAGTCGCCATTCATCATGTTTACTGTGGCGAGCGGGACGAGTGAGGGCCGCGGGAGAACGGCGCGAGGCCGGTGGCGTGATTACCGATGAGCGACACCTGTGAGACGTACCAATCTCGTATCTCTCAATTTTAAAACGCACATCAACCGATCACTTGTTTAGCGTTCATGTAAACACTACATTCAGATTCACCAATCGCAATGAATTCAGTTAGATTGAAACAAAAGCTGTATATGTAAACAATGAATGGCGACTGCAGAAAGCAAAAGCTGAATCCCGGACATCGACGGCCGGACATATCCGGGAAAAAGAGGATGGTAACCCCTACTACTCAGCTTTCTCCACAGAACAAGAGCCTGCTAGCTTAGCTTCCAAAAAAAAGATGGCCGACACTATGTGTTCATTCTGTGAGTGAGATCGCCCTCTATGGGCGGACTGTAGTACTGACTGTAGTCTTTAGCCTCTGGGCAAAAAATCCTCTGATGACGCAAAATGATGATTTTTGCGTCATCGGAGGACAAAAAATACATAAATCTCTCGTCTCAAGGGGATATGAGGGTGGAAAGCATGGTTATTCGAAAATACCACAGGTTTCCTACAAATATAAAGCTTAATGCTAAATCCTAAATTATCCCTTTAAAGGCCCTTGAATGGTTCATTTTACAATATTAGTGTTTTTTCTGTATGTTTAACCAAATAAGTGCAGTCTTGGTTAGCAGAAAAGACTTCTTTCAAGAGCATTACCGACCTCAAATATTACAGACCTTACAAAAAGGTTAGCAAGTTTTGATAAAATGCTACATTAGATTTTTAACTGTAATCAGCTATTAAGTTTTGCCATATCAGTCAAATCCTCGTCTCACTTAAAATCCTCTCAGTATCAGCAAACTGATCCACGGCTTGTTGTGAATTGGACATGCGAATGAGGGATACAAATTTGTCCAGAAAGAGAACAATAACAATGATATTCTTGTTCATCTTTCACTATAATTGGAAGATCGAGTCAAACGCATTTCATTATGTCTCTTACCAAATTTGTCGTCATCTTTGCGATCATGTAGAGCGATTCGCTCCATGCATCTCTCCTCCTCGCGCTTGGTGACACAGTTCTCAGAATGAATGGGCCACATCTGGGAGAACAAACATTGAAAAACAAAAAAGTTTATAAACCAGATCAACACAAGAGCAATACCAACAAACAACAGCAGTGGAGATGAGGAGTTCATGCCAAAAAAAAAAAAAAAGAAAAAGAAAAGAAAACACAAGAATGTTTCCACTAACAATGTGCCTTTATGTACAGTAAACATATACAGAAAAATCTGTGCTGGTTTAGACTATTTACTCTGGGGGTAAATCAAAAAATAAACTTTTTTTAAATTCACATACTTTATCTTTTATAGAAGTTATTTCTGTCTCTGCCAAAAAGGGTTCGATACTGGGTTGGATTGAAAGTCCATCTCTGTAAAAATCCAGCTAAAATAGGTCATTTTATGTGGTTTCTAGCTGGTCTAGATGGTTGTAGGTGGACCACCAAGAACCAGCACCCCAAACCAGCCAGTTTAAGCTGGTATGACATTGTTTGATATCACTGTCCAATCCACATCTAACCAAATATCTATTTGTAACCAAAAAGAAGACATGAAGTAACAATGATGTTTGTGAATTGTGAAATGATACCCGTTGATCAGAAAGCATAAATATAATCAGTCTAAATTGTAAAGCAATGAGTGCAGCTGAGACACATTTCTGTTGCCAAAATCTTGTAGTATGCATATAAAATAGGGCTGTCAAACGATTAATCGCGATTAATCGCATTCAAAATAAAAGTTTGTGTTTACGTAATATATGTGGGCGTAGTGTGTATAATTATTTTGCATATATAAATACACACACATGCATGTATATATTTAAGAAAAATCTGAAAGTATATACTTTATATATATTTATACATAATTAATATTATGTATAAATATAAATATTTGATATATTAAGAACACATTTTTCTTAAATATATACATGCATGTGTGTGTATTTATATATGCAAAATAATTATACACACTACGCCCACATATATTACGTAAACACAAACTTTTATTTTGGATGCGATTAATCGCGATTAATCGTTTGACAGCCCTAATATAAAACGATGATTTGTCTGTAGTTGGATGTGAATTATACAGCATTTTATAATGTATGGGGGTCAATTTAAATGAGTTGTGCCATAAACTCAAAACTTCCATAGTAGTTCCATATTTACTACGGAAGTCAATGAGACCAGAAACCATCTGGTTACTGATATTCTTCTAAATATCAGAAAATTGGCTGAATGGATTCAAAAAAGGTAAAACTCAACAGTTTAACTCTGGGGGAGTTGTAAAATGAGCCTATTTCCAAAAAAAGTGGAGTATCCCTTTAAGTCGCCATTAAGACCTAATTTCAGTACTCGCGCACTGTATATACTGAAATGAGTTCCTTTTCGCTGTTTATTGCACTTCAACGGGTTAAATCGTGAGATTACTGTAGTCTTTTTCTCAAGAAAACCATCCGAGAAACAGGACACTATAGCAAAATTCTTGACGTCTAAAAAAGAAGATTCTAATTTGTGATTTTTCACTTTTGCAGGTATATTATCACTCATTCTAAAGGCAGAAAATTTCACATGCATGTATTTATTGATATCCTGATTAAAATTAATGACATCCTGAGTAAAATCTCACGTTTGAGTTAATAAATGCAGTAGATTCACAGAATCCAGATGGCTCAGTGTGGTCAGCTGCAACAAAAATGGAACCATCATCACTCATTGAATTATTTGTGTTTCTGGGACAGCAGACAGGATCTTTATAGATTGGAGATTATGAGGTCTGACCCCTGCCCTGACCCCTCCAACTAAGCCTTGAATGTCTCAAAGGAAGGCCAAACTAATTGTTGGGGAGGGGGACCAAAATATATACAAAAAGTTTATTTATATAAACTATTGAATGCCTCATGTAGTATATATATTAGAGCCAGACCGATAAAGGATTTTGAAGGCCGATACCTATACAAATATTTTTGGGTTTTAAAATCCGATATTCCGATATATCGGCCGATTTTTTTTTTTTTATTAATTATTGTTAAATATTGTTGGATTTCACACACGTGTAAAAGGAAAGCTAACTTTTCTGCACAAGATACGATTGATACTTTTTCTCTATGTCTAAATGTTCACTCCTCGCAAGTATAACTTACATTTTACAATGCACGGACTGTAACTAGAGATATGCTAGTTATAAATACAGTAATCATTACTTTATTTAGGCAGAAAAAGTTCATTGTGGTTTCCAAGCTCATTAATGTTAACGTTAGCGGTCATCCACTGATAGTGGCATTAGCTAGCTTTGTGGTTAGCTAGTCTATGATGAGCCATAATTTAGCAATAGATAACATCATACTGCAAATTGTAAAACATACATTTTCAATATAACAGGCCAAGAAGATATAATTGAAGCGCGTTTCGTCCGTTTTTATTTTATTTTTTAAATATTCATTTATCGGCCATTATAACTGCCGATACCGATATTTTGGAAAATGCCTAATATCGGCCGATAATATCGGTCTGGCTCCAGTATATACTACCGATATACTGACCGATAAATCACTATAGCATAAATATACGAGACAAGGCCTAAATATCTAAAATGAGATATTATCTAATTTTGTTGGTCACACTGATATGACTTCTCTAGCTTTAATCTAGATCACTATTGCTCGCAAAACGCGATAGCCTTCTGAATATTCTTAAATATTCTGATGCAATCTGACTTCTGACCTATAATTCTTCCTGAATCATAATCATACAATGTTCGCTCGTTGGCCAGAGAAGAACTGGCCTGGTTTCTCCCAAGGTTTTCTTTCTCCATTCTGTCACTTGATGGAGGAGTTTTGGTTCCTTGCCATTGCCGCCTTGGCTTTTGGCTTGCTTAGTTGGGGACATTTAATATTCAACAATATTATTGATCTGCCTTACTTAAGGTGGACGAAGACGCAATTTTCTTCTAGAAACAAACTTTGTTGTATTATTTTCATGTTATCACTGTGAAGCTGCTTTGATACAATCTATAAAGCACTATATGAATAAAGGTGTCTTGACCTGACTCGACTCGCCATGCTGTGCCGTCATGGAAGCTTATCATTTACAGTTAAAAAACAGGTGATTTTCCACCATTCAAAAATCTTTTTTATCTTTAGTTTGGTTGAAAAAGACCATTATAGATGACAGATTAAAGATACGAGGCTATTGTTACCACACTGTATGAAAATTACAGAGAACTAACAGAACATTTTTCACAGAACTGCACTGTAGCTGTACAGGAAGTCTCTTCAAAACCACAGGATGTGGTTTTCCACCTTTTTTCAATGCTTGTGTGTTTTGCCAGTTCATCATTTCACTGTGCTGTTTCTAATGTGTCCTGTGGTTGGTTTAAAGTGGTTGCCTGGGTTATTCAAATAAAATAAAAACTATAATAGTATAAAAATACTAAAATAACACTGGTTGTTAGGGTGTTCTGAGTGGTTGTTCCCACCAATTTTGTTCAGCGATGATATTAAAAATAGTTGTTAAAGTGTTATAAGACAAAACAACCAAGCCAAGCAGCCACAGTGTGAATCATAACATTACAAACTTTGATTTGAAGCAAAAAAAAGTATTTGAAAATCAGACAAAAAATGCATAGGTACAATACAAGACTGTGTACTACAATCGACAAAGAACTACAATCCCAAAAAGCATTGAGAACAGAATAATTTAAGGCTGTCAAACGATTAATCGTGATTAATCGCATCCAAAATAAAGGTTTGTGTATAATATATGTGGGTGCACTGTGTATAATTATTTTATATATATATAAATACACACACATGCATGTATAGTTAAGAAAAAAATATTATTTATATATAAAATATTTATATTTATATATAATATCAATTATATATAAATCTATATACAGTATATACATGAAAATATTTCTTAAATATATACAAGCATGTGTGTGTATTTATATATATAAAATAATTATACACAGTGCATCCACATATATTATGTAAACACAAACTTTTATTTTGAATGCGATTAATCATTTGACAGCCCTATATAAAACTACTCATATAAAAATGATAATTTATATTTATTAAAAAAAACTACATTTTAAAATGCACTGCACATATATGCATATATATTTATACGTTTTTTGAGAGTATAGGTAGATCAATGCATCATTTGCAGTGCTTGGTAGTGGGCGGAGCTAAAGAGATATTTTGGTATGTCTTGGTTGTTTCAACCCTCTAACTGTATATAGCCTAGAAGATTTATATATAATTTATATTATATATAAATATACGTAAATATTTTATATATAAATAATATTTTTTTCTTAAATATACATGCATGTGTGTGTGTATATATATATATATATTCAAAATAATTATACACAGTGCACCCTCATATATTATGTACACAAACCTTTATTTTGGATGCGATTAATCGCGATTAATCGTTTGACAGCCCTAAATTGCTGCTGTTGAATTTTCTATACAGCATCAAGGGTAAATGTTTTGTTTTTTGTTTTTTTACCATGAAGTTCACTGTTAAACATGATTATTGTAAAACAATGTGGGCCAAAAGCTTCAACAAAAGCAAATACTATTGAATAAGAACCTTGTAGGTCGTATGATGCGTATGATTTATTGTTAAAAATCAATTTCCCTATTGAAATTTTTTACTTCTGGAACCCGACTGCTGCTCTCTATTGGATGCTGGTTTCTATGCTTTTTATTCTAGTCTCTAATTACCAGGCAAAATCATAATTTCCAATGTTTGGAATGTAAGGGTTAGGGATTTGCTCAAAACAATAACTTCCAACTTTCAATAAGAAACCATAATAGTGATTTTTGCCATTTCAAACTTCACTAAAAATCACATTTGTAAAATATAATCATGTGAATCCAAGAGAATACAAGCCCAACAAAAAAAACACATCAATACATGATCATCTCTGCTCTTACCAGGTTGATGATGAGGAAGAGGACGAGGAAGGACGCTATTGCCGTGTGTCTATGCATTCTGTTCACGATTGCTCCCGGAGATCTCACGCACAGAATTATAAAGCCTAAAAGAGAAGGTACATTGTTTTAAAATACACACACACACACACTCAGAGAGAGAGAACTGCTTCAGTACTATTGGCTACATCATAACATACTGCACCAGAGTAGCTGATGTTCAGGACCTACAACAACACAACCAACCCGTCTCTGATTCACCTACAATCTTTATTATAACCCCATCTCAAATAATCAAATCCCTGATCGCTGAAGTGCGCAGGAACGACGGGGAGGGAGGGGTACATGTCGACCAGATTTACGAATCCAAGGAGGTATAAAAACCCTTAAGACGAGACCTGTGCGAGGATGGTGAGCGGTCTCCGAGCCCCCGCTGTCTTACTCATCTTTATTAGTTCCCCCCAAAAAATGAATAAATGGATGAATCATAGCGAATAAAACACACAGAACGACCTCAGATTCAATTACATGCAGCCGGAGAGCTTGGTTCTTGCATGATCACAAATACATGAATTTAAGTCACCAGTAAAAAAAAATCAGATTTCACATTAAACCTTTGATGGTTTGCTCTGGTTGCATTCACATTGCTCTCCTTTTGAAGAAAATGTACATCTTTTGCTTGCAAATACACTCTTTATATGTTATTTTTGCAACCCTATGGGATGCACACAGGCACTTCAAGGAGAAAAAGACAGTGTCAATCAAACAAGGTTTTTTTTCGTATATATATATGGATGCGAAACACACTGAGGCTCTGATAGCCATCATAATGAGAAGCGCAGGGCTGAACACGGCTCTGTTTTGAACGGGCTCTGTGTCTTGAAGCAAAGGCAAAACAGCATCTGGCAATGATAACCATGGTCATTTAACATTGTATGTTCTTGTAAATTGGTATAACGCTGATGCTGTAGCCTATTAATGGTGAGGCATCTTTTCCACTACACAAAAAGACAGAGAAAAGCATCACATTTTCAGCATTTGCTTCATATGGTAGGCTACTTCATATTGGTTCATAATGCCAAACCTTTACGAGGTCAAATGTGTGTAAGGACGCTTAAAATAGAGGTCAATGCATGCACTTTTTGAACATTTGATTCGTTCTGAGGCAATCTTTTGAAAGGGAGTATACAGTGTTATTGCATGGATGTGACTCACTGCATGCCTTCATATTCACTGCAGAAATCTGGATTGATTTACTGATGATGTGAGGCGTTAGAAAGAGACAAACAGACTTAATGCACAAGAGAAGCCGTCTGATTATTGGCTTTACACTGGTGCTTTGCTTTAAATGACACTGGCGACATTTCTCTGGCTAAGACGCAAGAATTCGGTTCATGAGGTGCATATCAGTGTATTGCTGTTTAGGTCATATTTCACCCCAAAAGAAACAAATGCTATTGAATATATCCATTTGTTGTCATGTGTTGGCCTCAAGAGGTTTTACTTCTGGGTTTGACTGTATTTCTCATTATTCTTAATGATGGTTCTCATTAGATTCTCATTACAGTAATAGAGTAATGAAATCATCCTGTCTGGACAGGTTTTTTTTTTTATTTAGATCAGTTGGCTATACGTTTAAGGTAGCACAACAAATAGAGCCTCGATGTATCAATTTACTGTTTAAATCATATATAAATAGGCTAGTTTCTGCATTACAGTCAACTAAAAGGTGATGAATTCAATTGTCATGAAACTAAAGTCACATTTGGAAAGAACACTAATATAATTTCTTTTTAATTTAATTCGACTTTATAAAAAACGCTAATATACTGAGAAACGGTTTCCGTCAACATGTTTGGGATGCATTGAAATGCATCATTTTAAAGTGAATCATGGGTGCATTATAACCCAGAAATCACCTTTAAATGACATAACTGAACATATATCAAAGCAAAGCCCAATGATCTCTGCGGTCCCTGAATATTCACTTATCGTTTATTCATGATTAATCCGTCTATAGAAAACATGCGTGAACCGAATGCATGTCGTTGATAGTCGTGTTATTGTGAACGGAGGTCGCCCATGCACAATCAATGTATCGTTGTAGTGCTAGACTGCGATCAATGACTGAAGAAACGCGAAGAAGCGCAAACTCACCATCACAGAATGGCACGCGATATAATCCTCCTTCTTCTTTATAGCGGCTGCAAATGGACGGTTCGCTTCGTGCACCTGCGATTTTAACTTTGTCATCCGCGTCTCACATCGACCGACTGGAGTAATGAAGGTCTGTAGAGCACTGAAGGAGCGTGAGACTGAAGAGAGCCCGTGCGTGTGTGTGTGTGCTCGGTGATTCCCTCACTGCTGACAATCACCTGCACTGAGAAAAAACAGCATCACTTAAACCATCACATACTACCATCACCAGTCATTTTGGCATTGTTTTGGCATTCAATGCATTTCATTTGTCTTTGTTTTGTGAATTTCTAACTAGGGAATAATCCTGGCTAGTCATAATCACTATAAGATAGCTCTCCAAGAGTGAACATCAACTAGTGAACAATCATTGTTTAAAGGGATAGTTCACTTTGAAATTCATTTTTGATATGTTTTAGCTTACCTCAGGGCATCCAAGATGGAGGTGTCTTTGTTTCCGCAGTAGTTTCAATTTTGATATTTTTAGGTCAAACCGTTTGTGTCCATCAGTCATATAATGGAGGTCTATGGTCACCACCTCAAAGAGCATTCACAGAGAAGTCCAAATTAAACATGATTTAATGACTTGTAAGTACACATTGATGGCCTAAAAACGAAACGAGCGGTTTAGGCGAGAAAATGAACCGTATTTATATCGTTTTTACCTCGTGTAACACAGCCACAAAGCGCCTGCGCCCTCAGTAGGGTTGGGTATCGAGAATCGAGTATCGATTGGAATCGGGACCAACTTTTCGTTTTTCCCGGAATCGTTCAAAAATTAAAATTTCGATTCCTAGTTTCGATATTCACAGTCCACCGACTGGAAGAAGAAACCGCTGAACGACACCAACGAAGAAGCGTCTACCGGAAGTGTTGGCATAACCGCGCGATTCGAACATGAGTAACTTACGTCGGCGGTCTAAAGTGTGGCTTCGCTTTTCTAAAAATAACAAAAGGTTAGCAAGGTTAGCTAAACTTTTTTGACCCTGCCTCTTAAAACAATCGGAATCGAGAATCGTTAGGAACCGGAATCGAAACAAGAAATCGGAATCGGAATGGTTCAAATTCTAGCCCTCAGATAACATAGACATGGCTGTGGTTACAAGAGGCCCCGTTAAAACAATGAAGAACAATATTAGATTTTACAGTCCATCATAAGGGATGGAGCTGCAAACCACAACAAGATTTTTAAGATTTAAGACTATCAACAATATTCTCACACCAATTAAGCCATCAATTTGTTCCTCTATGCAGGAGTGACACGTTTCTTAGTTTTGTAAGACTTGAGAAACTTGATCTAGAAGAGAGGGCTACTCTATATTTCTGCATTCTGTCATTTGATAGAGTTTTGGTCTTTTGGCTTGCTTATTTGGGAACATTTAATTTAATATTCAACCATATTATTGATCTGCCTTACTTAAGGTGGACGACGATGAAGCAATTTTCTTCTGGAAACAAACTTTGTTGCATTATTTACCTGTTCTCTCTATAAAGCTGCTTTGAAACAATCTGTATTGTAAAAAGCGCTATGTGACTTGACTAAGTCACCCAGTCCAGTACACTACGTTTGGATTCTCACACTGATGCTGTTTGTGCTAAAGCCCAGCAGCGAATGAATTTTTATCGTAGATTGAGGAATTTTAACATTAACCCCACTCTGATTCTTGTTTTCTTGAGTCTGTTTTAACTGTTTGTTTTATCTGTTGGTTTGGTTCTCTGTACGCAAGGAACAAAAACCGACTAGAGAGCATCAGAACATGTAGCAAGATTGCGGGTATTAACTTCTCCCCGCTCTCCCACATCTACTCCAACAGAGTAGCCAAGAAGGCTCTAGCTATTGCAGCTGACCCCAGTCATCCTTTGTTCTGCCAGTTTAAGCTACACTCTTAGAAGACATGGTTCTATTTAGAACCAGATCCATCCTCCGCTTCATATATGGAACTCCAAAATGGTTCTATATAGAACCATTTGTTTTGATAAAAGGTTCTATTGGCCAAGTATGGAACCCCAAGGTTCTATATAGAACCCAGAGAAACCCTTTTTTAAGAGTGTATAGAACCTTTTAGGGGTTCCAAATATGTAGCACTGATAGAACCTTTTAAGGTTCTATATAGAACCTTTTCTTCTCTCCTCAGGCCGTAGGTACTCTATGCCCAGATGCAGGTCAAATAGATATAGAAACTCTTCTATCCTGACTTCGATCTCGATATTAAACAAATTGCCAGAACTGCTTTAATGTACTTAATAATGAATTTACTTTCTATGTATTTTGTGTTTAATACCTTGTGGTAATTTTGTCTGTTGTGCCTTGTGTTTATCTGCTGGCTGTACAAATAATTGCCCTTCGGGGGCAATAACCTTGACCTTGACCTACATGCCTTCTTTTTCCCTTCGTTCTGCTGATTCTCTTCCTCTTCAGCAGCCTCCGTGTAGATTAAAATCTATGGGGTAGAGAGCTTTCTCTATTCTGGAATGCACTTCCTCTAGCTGTTAGAAATGCTCCCACATTAACCAGTTTCAAGAAGTTGCTAAAAATCCATCCGATGATGGATTCCGATGAATTGTTTTGATCAAATAAATGCACCCTTGTTGAGCATTAGAGACCTGCAGGAACGAAATCACAAAATAAATATTACACTCTCAGAAAAAAAGGTACAAAAGTTGTCACTGGGGCTGTACCTTTTCAAAAGGTAAACTTTTGTCCATTTCATGAGCTAATAATTACATTTTAGGTGTTAATATGTACATTTTGGGTGCTAATATGTACATTTTAAGTGTTAATATGCCCATTTTAGGTGGTAATATGTACATTTTAGGTACTAATGTGTACATTTTAAGTGTTAATATGAACATTTTAGGTGCTAATAAGTACATTTTAGGTGCTAATATGTGAATTTCATGAGATAATATGTCCTTTTTAGGTGGTAATATGTCCATTTTAGGTGCTAATATGTACCACTAAGGTACCAATATGCAGCCTTTGGGTACAAAAGTGTACCTTTTGAAAAGGTACAGCCCCAGTGACAGCTTTTGTACCTTTTTTTCTGAGAGTGTAGGCTATCTAAATTGTTTCTTCTAGACAGCTGTTTAGATTATTAGATGCGAACATATACCAAACATAGACCTTTACCCAGTTATTTCAGATGAAGTTGTTGTGGTTAAAAACAAAACCAAAAAACAGGTCACATCCTGAAACAAAACCAGTTGAAAAACATTGCTCTAGATTTTAAGAAAGGTCTGCAATAAAAAGATCTCAACATGAATGTAAACACATTATGAGCTGCTTTAAACATTTTATAGATCTATAATCTTACTATTATATAACAATTTTTATCCAAACATTTTAGGAGAAGTGAGAGTGAGTCATCTGAGAGTGAGTTCAACCCAAAATTAAACTTCTGTCATTAATTTCTCACCCTCGTGTCGTTCCAAACCCTTAAAATGAAGATCTTTTTATTCGTATCTGAGAGCTTTCCTTCCCTCCATTGACAGCTACACAACTACCACTTTCAAGCCCCAGAAAGGTAGTAAAGACATCATTAAAGTAACCCATGACTCCATTGTGGTTTAACCTCAGTTTTATGAAGTGATGCGAGTGCTTTGAAATAGGGTTAACACGTTTATATGAAAACATAATCGGGTTAAGAACATGCATGTAAATGCACTCAATGACAAAATTTCCATTTTTGGGTGAATTAACCCGTGAACACATCCAGTAAATCTCCTAAAATGAAAAGAGAAACCTTTGAGCAATAAAATATTCCTGTGGGTAAATCAAGTCTGTAAATTTGGCAGTCTGTTAACTATGGAAGCTTGTTTCCGACCATAGAATGAAAAATATAAAAGGTAATTGCGACTTTTTATCACACAATTCTGACTTTTTTCACAATTGTGAGTTTACTTCTCGCAATTCTGACATTATTTCTCAGAATTGCGAGATATAAAGTCAGAATTGCGTGATATAAAGTCGCAATTGCGAGATATAAAGTCAGAATTGCGAGTTATAAAGTCAGAATTGCTTGATATAAAGTCGCAATTGAGTGATATAAAGTCGCACTTCTGTCTTTTTTTCTCAGAATTGTGACTTTATATCACCCAATTCTGACTTTATATCTCGCAATAGCGAATTTTTATCACACAATTCTGACTTTTTATCTCGCAATTCCGAGAAATAAAGTCAGAATTGCGAGATATAAACTCGCAATTGTGAGAAAAAAAGTCAGAATTGTGAGATAAAAAGTCATTTATTATTTTTTTATTTATTTATTTTTTTTTATTCAGTGGCGGAAACAAGCTTCCATAGTTAACAGATTAAAGGACTGTGTTAAAGATTATAGTTATTGAAAATGAAAATACCCAGAAAACAAGAGCATCTGGGTTTGGAACGGCATGAGGATTAGTAAATAATGACATTTTTTGTGAACTTTTCTAAAAGTTTTTTTCTTCAGTTTTGTCTGTCAGATCTCCCTGTAAGCCTTTAAACCCAGACACCAGGTTTTTCTCTAGTAATCAGCAGAATGACAAAAGCCAAATGCTTTCACCCCGGCCGCATGACCTGTGCAATGACACGCAGGGTCCAACCCAGTGTCCTGCTGGGATCTGTTCACCATCATTTATATAGTCTGAAATGAGGTGAGGGGGAGCACACGAACTCACAAAAGCTGAAGAATATCTGCAGAGAATCTAAAGGTCAACATATGCACACATTCACGTCGAGAAGAAGAGCGCTGTGTTGTATAAACTACAGTTAATAATATAGCATAATTGTGGAAAGTGTTATTTTTATATCACACTGTGCTCCAAAGTTGGGAAAGCAGTTTAAAATCAATAGCTGCCCGAAGTTTTCAAGGGTAAAAAAGCAGAAAAAAGTACAAAAACACTCCATTTCCAGCAATATATCAGCAGGAGAGATTTCTCTTAATTGAAGACCTAGCCAGAATCAGACGTCCTTCAACATCAGAGCACTTTATAAAGCATCAAAAACAGCGCTCTAATTATTAAGAAGGAATTTTAAATTGAAGGGTCTACTTTCCATGTATTGTTCCACTGTGCGATTCCCATCCTCGCGGCTCAGCAGACGTCTCGAACAGAGCCGGTGCCTCATTCAGGGCCCTCTGCGCCCGCTATCGCCATGGTGATTTGGTGGTGACGAAGATGCTTGAAGGGTTGAGCGCTGAACTCCTGCGGCCCCCCGTGAAGAGCGCACTGCGGGGAGGAGAACGGAAGCACTCCATAACGGCCATCAACATCCACTCTCATTAAGAGGAGGAGAGCATTGGCGCAGACATGCGTGAGAAGATGTCAAGCGCAAAACCTTCACTGCAATAAAGTTTGCCAATGTAAAAACACAACACAGCTTCATCTTTAAAGGGACACTCCACCCAAAAATGAAAATTCTGTCATCATTTCCTCACCCTCAAGTTGTTGCAAACTTGTATGAGTTTCTTTCTTCTGCTGAACACAAAGGAAGTTATTTTGGAGGACGATTGGCACCATTGACTTCCATAGTATTTTTTTTTCTACTATGGAAGTCAATGGTGCCAAACAACTGTTTGGTTCCAATCGTTCTTCAAAATATCTTCCTTTGTGCTCAGCAGAAGAAAGGGTGAGCAAACGATGACTAGGGTCGGGTATCGTTTGAATTTGAACGATTCTGATTCCGATTCCTTGTTTCGATTCCGGTTCCTAACGATTCTCGATTCCGATTCTTTTAAGAGGCAGGGTCAAAAAAGTTTAGCTAACCTTGCTAACCAACGGTCTTTCTGAAGGAAATACTCCTTCTGTCACAAATACTCCTTTTGTCACAAATTTTGCATTTTGCCGAGATTTCGTTATTTTTAGAAAAGTGAAGCCACACTTTGGACCGCCGACGTAAGCTACTCATGTTCGACTCGCGCGGTTATGCCAACACTTCCGGTAGACGCTTCTTCATTGGTGTTGTTCAGCGGTTTCTTCTTCTGCTCGGCGGACTGTGAATATCGAAATTAGGAATTGAAATTTTAACTTTTGAACGATTCCGGGAAAAACTAAAAGTTAGTCCCGGTTCCAATCGATACTCGATTCTCGATACCCAACCCTAATGATGACAGAATTTTCCTTTTGGGAGGAGTATCCCTTTAAGAGTTAAAAGTTACATACACATGGTTGAGGTACACTACTGTGTAAACTTTTGGAGTGAGTATGTCTTTTTTTGCTGTTAGATGTACTGTATATGTTCATACTTACAAATACAAACATTTTTTTGAAAAGCGACTATATTAGTCTTAATGGAATAACAAATAGTTCTAATTACAATCTAATTTCACTCAATATTTGTATTTATTTGGTCTTATGCCTGGTTTAGATTACATGATTTTTTTGTCTGTTACGATTACGCGATTTTGTCTGTCAGATTACGTAACACAGTCTCATCCCAAAAAGTCTTGGGACGTCTTTTGACCATACGTCAATATTCGCCTTTTTAGGGCCCCCTAAACGTCGGTAGATGGCGATCCCGGGCCGTCATACAACTGACGCTTTACCTTTAACGTCAGTTAGCTGACGGGTTAGGTTTAGGGCTAGGTTTAGGTCTGGGGTAGAGTTAGGATCCCATAACCTAACCGACGTTTAAGGGGGCCCTAAAAAGGCGAATATTGAGGTATGGTCAAAAGATGTCCCAAAACGTCAGTTATATGACGTCCTTGGATTACGCGATTTTGACTCCTAAAATCTTGCCGTGTCGTGGACAAGACACAAGTTGCTTCCTGACCAGTCTTCACGTGTCGTCTTTAACGAGGTGCGTGATGTCATCGAGAAGGCGAAACTAGTAGCGAGTGACTTCTGGAAACGAACGTAAACAAACAATGGATGAAGCGGTGAGTGTTGTGTTGGCCGTCCTGTGCTCAGAAAAAAGTAAAAAAAAAAAGAAAGAAAACGCAACAACGGACACGTTCCTGGATTGCTGGAAGAGGACATTATGGGCTGTCAATCCTCCAAAGAGAACTTGAGGTAAAATATTGTTTTCTTATATATTTTTACTTTTAGTTTTAACGTTGTCACCATCCCCAGACAGCAAACTGACATTGAATCAACGTGGAAACGACGTCTCTCATGACATCGAAAAAACAACGTTGATTTTGCTCATGGAATTAACGTTGAACCAACGTCAGACGCGGCATTCTTCAAAGCTAAATGAAAATCGAAAATTGGTTTGCTTTCATAACGTTGAAACAACGTTGATTTCAAGTTGATTTTCCGTTAGTTTTGAACGAATGACGCGTCTGACGTTGGTTCAACGTTAATTCGATGAGCAAAACAATGTCGGATTGACGTTGTTTCGATGTCATGTTTCCACGTTGATTCAACGTCAGTTTGCTATCTGGGTCGTCTCTCTTTCGTTTCGCCATTTTTGAAAGTTGCGTACGGAAAAGCTTCTGTGCTCCAATTGGTCAACCTCATACATGTGACGGAACCGTCGTGGACGACCGTTAAAAAAATTAAACATGCTAGTCTTTTTTTCGTGATGTCATGAAGCATCGCAGACGCGAAGTAGGTTGTCGCCCACTATGACACACTATACGAGATGATACAATCGAATCTTGCGTCCCGACGCCCGTTGTCGTTTACGAATCCCCACGACACCCTACGTCAAACGGATTGTGCGAAAATCGGGCTAAAATCGTGTAACCTAAACCAGGCATTAGTGAAATACCAACATCAGACTTAACTTATAAAGATTAGTCGAGTACCTTGCTGTGTGCAGTTTTAGAAGAACGCTGCTTTGGAAGGCAGCTGCCTATGTAGACGGCGAGGTCGCTCTCTATGTAGGGTTTGGTGCGGATGACAAGTCGGGGCAAAGTCTCCCTCGTGTCCAGGGTGCGAAATCTTTTTGCAATTCAGGCTCACAGCAATTTGTCCATTTCACTTTGTTCCTTTTGTCTTTGACAGGCCTGTTCTGCAGTCGTCTGGCAGCGCACGCCGGCCGCTGTATGGAAGAATAACTTTGTGAAAAGCTTTTCTCATGTAATTACAGCGTGCCTAAAACGAGTGACATGCATAGGCACATGATTGACACGTGTCATTGTGTTTTCTGTGCTTCAAAGAACAAATCGCTCCACGTCAAAGTGTCAGCGGAGTGCAAATGTTATATATTTATCACTCACGCTCACAGTCTTAAGTCCTATTTATCATGGCAGAGATTCAACAAGGTGCCGGAAACATTCCTCAGAGATTCTGATCCATAAACTTGAGAGCATCACACAGATTCGTCGGCTGCTCGTCCATGATGCGATTCTCCCGTTCCACCACATCCTAAAGCTGCTCTATTGGGTTGAGATCTGGTGACTGTGGGGGGCATTTTAGTACAGGGAACCAATGGCGCCGCCAGGGGGTGGCCAGGGGTGGCCATGGCCACCCCTGGCCGACTCCTGGCCACCCCATTGGCCACCCCAATGGCCAGTATTAATTTTTGTAGCATCAGTTATGCATTTTATAAATAAGTCAAAAATATTCTTAAGTAAAAGAAGACGGGGAATTATGTGTCGTGGCGTGCTTTTTAAGTGCCGAATGGTATACTGTTACAGCAGCTTTTTGATGTGTTTTTGCCACGTTTTGACAGGCAGGGATGCAAACAGCGCGCTTTTCGGCGCCTCCCGCTTTTTCACGTCAGTTTGTGATAAAGTCATCTGAAGTCATTCCATAGCTTAATATGAGGGACAGAAGTATATGTACGTCATTAAAGTATACGAAAAAGAAATTCGTTTTCCCTCCTCTGCGGCTGTCAATCATTCTCCATTCATATTCAAACAGCACGCGCGCCTCTTTGATGCACGGTAAAACTCTCTCCAAGATGATATATTCACATAATAGGCTAATGCATGATCTGTAGATAAAAGGCTGTAGGCCTATGTTCGCATAAAATTGCTTTATTTTCTTGGAGTTTGTTGCTGTTTTTAAACGACTCACTACCGTGTGCTTGTTAGATCACATGGACTAAATCGGCATCAAACGCACAATAACTGAAAATAATAACTTAAAAATTATAAAATTCATCACAATCAGGCTATGTAAGTATCTTGAAATTTGCCATGGGGCAAGGGCCCTTATATATATCATATAATATATATATATATATATATATATATATATATATAATATATATTAGCAGGGCCCTACTTAATATCATTAGTAACATTAAATATTACACAATAAACCAAAGTATATCAGTAGGGGTTTCCTTAAGTCTTTCTGATAGTTTTCTGCAGGCTGGTTTACTACAGCAGTAGAATACAATTCTGAAAATTATGATTTATAGTTTTGGTGTGCCACCCCAAGATTTTAACTGGCCCCATCTGGCCACCCCTATGAAAAATTTCTGGAGGCGCCACTGCAGGGAACTCATTGTCATGTTCAATTAAACCAATTTGAAGTGATCCAAGCTTTGTGACATGGTGCATTATCCTGCTGGAAGTAGCCACCAGAGGATGGGCACATGGTGGCCATAAAAGGATGGACATGGTCAGAAACAATGCTCAGGTAGGCTGTGGGATGTAAACGATGCCCAAAAAGCACTAAGGGGCCTAAAGTGTACCAAGAAAACATCCCTCACACCATTATACCACCACCACCAGCCTGCACAGTGGTAACAAGGCATGATGGATCCATGTTCACATTCTGTTTAAGCCAAATTCTGACTCTACCATCTGAATGTCTCAACAGAAATCAAGACTCATCAGACCAGGCAACATTTTTCCAGTCTTCAACCATCATATTTTGGTGATTTCTTGCAAATTGTAGCCTCTTTTTCCTATTTGTAGTGGTGAAAAGTGGTACCCGGTGGGTCTTCTGCTGTTGTAGCCCATCTGCCTCAAGGTTGTGCGTGTTTACAAATGCTTTGCTGCATACCTCGGTTGTAACGAGTGGTTATTTCAGTCAAAGTTGCTCTTCTATCAGCTTGAATCAGTCGGCCCATTCTCCTCTGACCTCTCGCATCAACAAGGCATTTTCGCCCACAGGACTGCCGCATACTGGACGTTTTCCCCTTTTCACGCCATTCTTTGTAAACCCTAGAAATGGTTGTGCATGAAAATCCCAGTAACTGAGCAGATTGTTAAATACTCAGACCGTCCTGTCTGGCATCAACAACCGTGCCACGCTCAAAATTGCTTAAATCGCCTTTCTTTCCCATTCTGACATTCAGTTTGGAGTTCAGGAGATTGTGTTGACCAGGACCACACCCCCTAAATTCATTGAAGCAACTGCCATGTGATTGGTTGATTAGATAATTGCAGTGAAGTGTTCCTAATAATCCTTTAGGTGAATGCACAATGCACAATAAAGTTCATAGGTAATAAAAGAATGATCTGACACTTAAAAGGATAGTTCACACAAAAAATTCTGTCATTTACTCACCCTCATCATTCCAATCGAAGGTGTTTGACTGTCTTCCCTCTGTGAAACACAAAAGAAGGTATTTTGAAAAATGTTTTAGTGTTAAAAAGTCAACTGGGTCCAACGTGACTACTGTATGTTTGGCTGATGATCACCAATTCCTCGTCCCTATCAAACTATTGACATTTTTCACCATACAATCACATCCTCATGAATAAGTCCATCTCTAGGTTTGTGCCACAAATTAATCTAATTTCTCTCTGAAACATCCCATAACGTCAGTAAAATCGATTGCAAATGCAATTTTATTTTTTTATTTGGAAAATTATGCGCACATGTCCACTCCTGTCAAAAGAAGGGGGTGAGGCAAGATGTTTGTGTGGGTAGAGCATTTGGCATCCAGCTGAGATGATTATGAGACTCTATGAGATACTCCAAAACGAAATGTAGACTTTGCCATACAATTCCATACAGCAATATTCACACATTATCTTTTGATGTAATTTATTTTTTTAGAGAATGCATGGTCCCTAGATAATACTGTACCCCAAAAACATCAGACTAATGTCATTAGTTGTTCTCATGTGAACAACTATTTACAAAATAGCACAAAAAAAATAAAGCCGCTGCTGGTGATTTCCCATGATGAATGTGGTCTGGCAGAGTTCCTCAGGAATGGTCAGATTTCCAGCTTACCGTCTGGATCCAAGTTTTAGTCACATGTGGCTTCGGGTTCATGCTCATCATAGGCCTGAATTCATATGGGAGTAATTTAACCCATTCTCACAACAAATCTGAGATTTTACGTTATTAACCTCTTAGGGGGGTTTACTATGGTTAATAGGCAATGAAAACTTAATAGCTCTAAATGAATACTGTGTTTATCACTTGCAGAGTGTGACGTTATCACACACACGTGCAAAACAACGAAGAGGAGGACTGGTGCAGCTTGATACCATTGAGGAATCAGATTAAAATGATTTCTGAAGGATCATGTGACACTTGAAAATTCAGCTTTTCATCACTAGAATAAATTATATTTTAAAATATATTCATATAGAAAACAGTTAGATTAAACTTTACTATTATTTAATAGTATTTATTTAATATGATAAATTGCAAAACTGATCATTGCATTATTGCATTATTATGAAAAATTGCATTATTATTGTGAAATAATATTAGAATTTAATCTAACTGTGTTCGAAGTGAATATATTTTAAAATATAATTTATTCCATTGATGAAAAGCTGAATTTTTCAGTGTCACATGATCCTTCAAAAATCATTTTAATCTGATTTGCTGCTCAATAAACATATGAAGAGTTCAGATGCAAAAGCCTCTAAATGCCATTTGAAATTTTCTTCTAAAATGACCATTTTTATCAAACGTGCATATCTAAGTTCAGTAATTTCACTTAAATGACAATTAATAGGTAATCTTTATTGCCATTTAAGTGAAATTACTGAACTTAAATATACAAGCTTGATAAAAATGATAATTTTAGAAGAAAATTGGCACTTAAAAAATGGCACTTAGAGGCGTTTGCATCTGAACTCTTCATATCTGCTTATTATCAATGCAGATAACATTTGTGCTGCATTTTTTCAGGATTTTTGATGACTAGAAAGTTCAAAAGATAAGCATTTAGAAAAAAAACGAAATTTTTGCAACATTATAAATGGCATTATTATCAATTAAATGCATCCTTGCTGAATAGAAGTATTTTGTCTTTAAAAAAAAACAATCTTACAGAATAGAGTATAGGCCTACTACACTATTTTGCTGCGGCTTTCCTGTTATAAATGGAAAACAAGTTGATTTCATTGATTTTACCTTGATTTAAAGGGAGTTTAAGCATTTCACAATCATATCGCTTTAACAGAGTCCAAAGTTTCTCACATTGTCCTCAGATATTTCACGTTCACCACCTAAAATCTGAATTGAGAAAAGCACTGACTAAACCATGCAGCATGTCTTGGGGTTGCCATGGTTACGCTGCACTCAAACGCACAAGTCACATGACAAGCGCGTCCGTTTTATGGTTGAGATTGTGAGAAACACTGTCCAAAAAAACAGCGTGATGTACAGTGTTGCCGGGAAGAGTTTGGAGTCAAGTGGGCGTTCTGCGTGTACCCTGTCATTTCCTGAGGATTCTTAGCATGAGAGAGAGATTGAGGGGGAGGTGAGAGAGAGAGAGAGAGAATTGCTCAATTGGAAAAAAAACATTGACGATGCAACGCTCAATGAAATCAGAAAGACTGCTTTTGTTGTGTAAACCAGCTTGTCACTATTCAGATAAAGTTGGAAAGAGTCTGTCTACGGTCTGTCAGCAGCAAAAAAGCATGTAGCCCTGCACAGATTGTCTTCTGAGATATTATGCATTATTTATGTACATACCATGACAAGCTCCTTCCAGGAAATGACCCGACTGGCACCTCAGGTCTCCTTCCGTTTAATCCCACATTTCCCTGGAGTCCTGCACAAACTGGATCCATGCAGCTGAAATAATACAACAATATCACTGATTTCAGGTTAAAACTGATTTAAATCAAGGTGAAGTTTATATCTTTAAACTGTTATAGGTGCTCGCCTTTTTCAATTTATTTTACTTTTTAACACCATTTTATCAGTTCAATTTCGTATTTTAGTATAGTAGGCTATACACTCTTAGAAGAAAAGCTTCTATATGGAACCTTAAAAGGTTCTAAAGCGCTACGAATTTGGAACCCCTAAAATGCAATGCATGTGAATGATCACAAAATTCAAGATATGGGGGTTAAAAATTGTAATTACCGTATTTTTCACACTATAAGGCGCACCGGATTATAAGGCGCACCTTCAAGGAATGACCTATTTTATAACATTTTTCATATATAGGGCGCACCGGATTATAAGGCGCATAAGATACTGCACTCTTAGAAGAAAAGATTCTATATAGAACCTTAAAAGGTTCTAAAGCGCTACGTATTTGGAACCCCTAAAATGCAATGTGTGTGAATGATCACAAAATTTCAAGATATGGGGGTTAAAAAATGTAATTACCATATTTTTCACACTAAAAGGTGCACCGGATTATAAGGCGCACCTTCAAGGAATGACCTATTTTATAACATTTTTCATATATAGGGCGCACCGGATTATAAGGCGGGTAAGATACTGCACTCTTAGAAGAAAAGGTTCTATATAGAACCTTAAAAGGTTCTAAAGCGCTACGTATTTGGAACCCCTAAAATGCAATGAGTGTGAATGATCACAAAATTCAAGATATGGGGGTTAAAAATTGTAATTAATCAATATCACACGAAGCCATTTCAGTTTTTATCCTCCAAAATTCAGCATGATTAAAAAGTAATATTAAGTTACTACAACAGTTTAATAAACAATTATTTAATTACAACTGCAAAATGTTGCAGAATAATGTAATATATGAATGAATAATAGCCTATAAAGAATCTTTGTGCCAAAAGTGTTCTTTCTTGTCATTATCATCATTTTTTTTTTTGCATAAAATGTCCTTTGCAGTTGAGTAAAGAACCCTATGCTACATATAAAGAACCTTTTTTTCTAAGAGTGTACTACGAGTGAGTATGTTGGAGGTGGAGATTTAAAGCCTTTTCTCACAGCACTTGATATAATTAAACTTATCAACTTGATGGCGGATCCAGAAAGGCTCAAACAACAATCACCAGAGACAACTAGAGATTCATCCGCTGTAAAATTCAAAAGACTCGGAGTGGCTACAGAAAAAAAGAGACTGCAACCGGCTCATGCGAAAACAAGGATAAACATCGGAAGGGCATTAAATGTAGTCACGCAATACTGATGTTGAACATTGATAAGTTGAGAACAAGGTATAATTTGTAGGGTTTAAATGAAAGAAGCGATTTTTAGATTTAATCAGCGCGATTTACTGGAATTATTAATTATTTTTTCCCCTTAGTTGGTCACAACCAGAACAAAAGTGGATGTGACTTGCTTGTTCAGACATTTTCCGGTGAAAATGATGTTGGTCATATTTCAAAAAAGAATAATCTGTGATTCTGAATGAGAGTACGGTGTTTGACAGCCGCAGATTCTCCTCAAACATTGGATTCATCCTTGCTGTGCCATGCCGAAGCACAACCCACGTAAAGTTGATAATTCCACGAATGACTGCTATTGCAGATTTCGAACAGAGATGGCGATAAAGAGGAAAAACTGCAGACTGCAGCTTTAAAGGTATAGCGGAGGATCTTTCCGAAATTTAGAGAAGACCCGCCCTCTCCAATTTTTTTAAAAAAAATGCAAATGCACAAACATTCTTGCTCCCGAGAGGGAACGCCTATTACACCTTGCACAATTATGTTGCAAATTATAAACTAACTCAAAAACATTCATAAAAAAGACATGTCAAATGCCCTTCCGTGTTTTATTTACTTATTATACTGATCGATTGAGCGACCGAGGACTCAAGACATGATATGTGCAACCCTGTATCACACGAAATACGTTCTGAGGAAACTTATTTTGCAAATCGCAATTATGTTACATGGCAACATATGAGCAGTGCTATTACGTCCTTGACATAATATGTCTCATTGTTAATGCGTAGGTATTAATACGTTATTTTTATACATAGTTGCATATGAAGAAGTAGCTTGTTGCGTTGGTGTAATAATAAACACACACGGTTTTAGAATATGAACACATGAACACACACGGTTTTAGAATATTTCAGCGCGATACCATTTACCATTTGGTCAAAAGGCTACTTTAGACAACTTGAGATGTTTACCGTGTCTATGCGGTGCATGACTTGTGCCAGGGCTAGCATTGCTAAGTCGCTTGCATTAACTTTTATTAGTGATTTTAAATGGATTTCTCCAAATAGCATGACAAACTTTACCTGTCTAGTAGAATCTTCGCAACTGCGGCATCAGTGAGAAGCCCAACCTGTGCTTTTAGCGCACGCCAGCGTGTGATTCACCCAAAATCACTCTGGTCTTGTTTCTATATTCTGCGGCCTTTCTCTTCTTATCATACACTTCGTATACATTTTTTCTCTTTCGACCCTCAGTCATTTTCAAAGGAATGGCTGAAACCGTAACTCCGACATAATACACCAGAAAGTGAAAACTACATAGAGATGAGCACGTACGACGGCCTTACGTAAACATATCACCAGAATGATTGACACTTAGGTGGACCAATAGTATAGACTACCCACCCGGAAAAAGAAAATCCTCCGCTATAACTTTAATGTTTGATTTATTTATTTTCTAGAGATTAGGAAAGAGGTTAAGAAAATAAAGTTTGGCTTGTTATTCTTAGTTTGTCAGCTCCTGAATCTAGTGTCCCAATTTAAGACAGTAAATTCATCATAGTTGTTCCAAACTCACTGCATACCAGAGTCTATTTTTATGTTGCACCCTTTTCACTAGACGAGTGTAACACATGCCCAGTTTTATACAACTTCTATAACTTTGTTCAATATTATATGACTTCAGAAGGCTTGGAATATTATAGATATTCTTTGAATAAAGTAAATGCCATTACTGTACCATTTTTAGATAATTTAAAGATAATTTCCTGCGGATCATGTGTGTTTGTAGTTAGAAACAAACATCACAGTAATTACAAACACACACGCATCCCGGCCTCATTCTGTCAGCCAATATTGTCATCAAACTCAGATATTTGTCATTTCAGATAAAAAAGCATCTGTTTCGAGTGTGCAGGCGAGGAAGGAACAAGAAGCCGTAATCTACAGGCAAAATGTGGGTTCATGTGGGTTTTCACATCCAGCTGTCAACACTTCAGTGTTCTTCGGTCATCATTTGACCAAAATAAGTTTTACCTGCCCTCTGTGTCTCAGCAACAGATCACGAAGGTCTCATGGTTACAATTGCCATGGTAACAATGACCAGATCCTCTATTCATCAGATAAAAACCCAAAGAGCTTCATGCAGATCAGTACCAACCCCTCCAGCACAGACAGTTCATGACTTCAAGATTCACTATGATAAAACTACACATATGTATATAGCATATTGCTATTGTGTGCATAAATATATATATATATATATATATATATATATATATATATATATATATATATATAGTTTGACCACCTTTCGCCTTCATAACTGCCTTAATTGCATTGATTCAACATGGTGCTGAAAGCATTCTTTAGAAATGTTGGCCCATATTGATAGGATAGCATCTTGCAGTTGATGGAGATTTGAGGGACCCGAAGCTCCCGTTCCACCACATCCCAAAGATGCTCTATTGGGTTGAGATCTGGTGACTCTGGGGGCCATTTTAGTACAGTCAACTCATTGTCATGTTCAAGAAACCAATTTGAAATGATTCGAGCTTTGTGACATGGTGCATTATCCAGCTGGAAGTAGCCATCAGAGGATGGGCACATGGTGGCCATAAAGGGATGGACATGGTCAGAAACAATGCTCAGGTAGGCCGTGGCATTTAAACGATGCCCAATTGGCACTAAGCTGCCTAAAGTGTGCCAAGAAAACATCCCTCACACCATTATACCATCACCACCAGCCTGCACAGTGGTAACAAGGCATGATGGATCCATGTTCTCATTCTGTTTACACCAAATTCTGACTCTACCATCTGAACGTCTCAACAGAAATCGAGACTCATCAGACCAGGAAACATTTTCCAGTCTTCAACTGTCCAGTTTTGTTGAGCTCTTGCAAATTGCAGCCTCTTTATCCAATTTGTAGTGGATATGAGTGGTGTTCATTTTCTGTTTCACAATTTGAATGTTGGCTTTTCTTGATCGTTCATGAAGCAAACACACTTTAAAATGAAAAATAGAGCTTGTAACTAATCATTACATGCCATCATCTCATGCCAATTTTGGATTTAAAGCTACACTGTGTAACTCTTTTAGTTTATTCTTCGCTAAAAACACTAAGTTCTTTCAAAAATATATGTGCTCATTAATGTATATTTACTTCGTTCAAGTAATAAAGTATTCTCGTGAGTGTATAATATGCCATTGAAAATACATACGGGTAAGGGGTTCTAATGTCGGTCGCCATGTTCCCCCTCCATCTTGAAAGTACATTAGCCAAAGAGGGACATGCCCGTTAATTCAAGCTTCGCCTTTCGCGTTTACGTTTGAGTTAACACTCACGGACGAGGTCGAACTGGAAGCCATGTTACTCTTGGACTACATTGGCCACCGTAGGAGTTAAAACGAAATTGGAATTGAGAGGAACAGACACTAATATTCACTGGATGGTCATATACCTTTTCACCACTAGATGGGGGTAAAAATCACACAAGTGTTTCTTGCCTGTACAAACTTGCCACCATAGAAAACAAAGGTTCATTTGGGTTCTATATGCCAAAAACTTCTCTATGTGAAATGATTGCATAAGAACAGTTCCTTGCATATCACCTTTTCTTCTAAGAGTGTAAGATGTTGCACAGACATGACCCAAAATAACCACGAGAGCAAAGCAACAGCAACCGTGAAAGCACCCAAAAGAGAAAGTTCAAAAAGAGAAAACATGAGACATAAGGTTCACAGAGCTGTGAGTGACATGTCAAACAAAAAAACTGAGATATCACCGAAACCCAACGGAAAAGAGGACGCGCTGTTCTCTCCTCTAAGAGTTCGTCTGTTCCACTGTATAAACTCTTTTGTCCTCAGCAGTCATATTCAGACAGTAATGATGACTAGCAGAGATCAGCGGGAGTCGTGCTCCTGCCGAGAGGGTGAGATCTGTGTAAGGACCCTTCACTCCGGAAAAGTGTGAAGAGATTCAATGACCCTTCATCCAAAAGACACCTGTCTGCGTGAGAACATGCACTCTCGGTCCTGTTAGATTCCCAGCAGGCTTTACAGACAATCTACTCTTCAATAAAACGCCCTACAGCAAGCAGTACAATTACAATTCCGAAATCGCCCCCTATACCCTCATTCACACAGTCCACTTGAGGGAGTGAATGAAATCGAGTGAGTGAATTCGGACATTGAGTTGGCAGGAAGGGCTGCAGCTTTAGCATAGTTCGTGCCCGCTGTTTGATAATCATTAAAGCAAACCAATAGTGAGATGAAACAATTTATCATGAAAACCATCATGTACAAACCTTAAAGTGGTAGTTCACTTTGAAATTAATTTTTGGTGTGTTTTAGCTTACCTCAAGGGCATCCAAGATGTAGGTGTCTTTGTTTCCGCAGTAGTTTCAATTTTGATATTTTTAGGTCAAACCGTTCTTGTCTGTCAGTCATATGATGAAGGTCTATGGTCACCACCTTAAAGAGCATGCACAGAGAAGTCAAAATTAAACATGATTTAATGACTCGTAAATGTAAGTACACATTGATAGCCTAAGACACAAAACGAACGGTTTGTTTGAGACAACGAACAGTATTTATATCGTTTTTACCTCTTTTAACCACAGCCACGTCCAAGTGATCTCTCGTGAGGTTGCTAAAAAAAATCAACTGAACTTTTGGGATATTGTAAGTACACAACTGCAGGAAATATTTGTGATTTTTGGATATTTTTTTTATAACAAAAATCTTACATATTGTACCTTTAACAGCAGAATTTGAATTTGTCTCATATTTGATAAAGTTTGCGTCACTGATTCTGTTATTTTCCTGTTTATTGCTGCCAGTCTGCTTTTGAAACAATCTGACTTCTGTGCATCAATTTCAAATGACTACTTACCAATTTAACCCACTTTCGTTTCAATCGGGACTGTGAGATCCAACAGCAACGTTCTCATCCCAACGCTTTTGACAATGCGTATACATCCAACGCACATGGCACCCTTTAGCGTCAATATGAGATGCAGCCAGAAGGCGCCTCCTAGTGGTCTAACCCTAACACTACCCCAGACCTAAACCTACCCATAACCAAAGCGTTACTGTGCGTTCACACCGGGCATGAATAGCACGTCAAATTCGCGCCTGACGCGCCTAGTTTGACGCTTGACCACTTTGTGTTAATTCGCGTGTCAAGAGCGAAACTGATGCGGGTAAAATAAAAAGTTTAAAGCGAAATTTACGCGCATCTCGCGCGTCAAAACCAAAACCCGTTGACGGCCATCATTGTTTATGTTGATCGAGCATTCATCGAGAGATTGAATACCGCACTGTATTTGCTCTGGAGAGCTAGAACAGCGGAGTGGGGATCATCGTCGCTGTATTTGTGTCCACCGGCCCCTTCAGAGGTGAACCGACGCGAACAGACGCGAATTCGCGTCAAACGCGTGAATGCACAAATGGAACTAACTAAATCATTCGCGCTTAACGCGCCAGACACTCAATTCGCGCAAATGAGGCGTATTCGCGTCTTCCGCGCCGCGCTCCACGCCTCATTCGCGCCGCAGGAATTTTTTACGCACGTAACGCGTCTTTGTATTGACTTAACATTGAAATCATTCGCGCCTGACGCACGATTCGCACAACACAACGCACCATTATATTGACGCTAAAGGGTGCCATGTGCGTTGGATGTATACGCATTGGCAAAAGCGTCAATATATGACGCCCTAGGATGACAATGCGTTCAACCACACCTTTTCTTTTCCAGTCTTCAGCACAGACTAAGAAAGTTCAGCCACTTTGCAAGTACCTGTATTGACAATCTAACACAAAGTCATGCAATATCTGATGCATCAAAGCATATTAAAACTGGCGACGGTGTTCAGAGAAAGTAAAATGGCTTTCCTTTTAAGTCAGCATGTCAGACAAATTAAATGATTATAATGTGTGCCCCATCCGCAAGGTTTAAATCCCAGTAATTAGCAGGGTTGATGTCTACTGTAATTTTTCAATTAGATATTTTAACTCTACTGAGAGCAGGTGGGGAGTGATGCACCTGTTCCACTAACTGAACGTAGGAGTGCAGAGGCGAGATGTCAAAGTTAGACTCATTAAAATGTTCAGAATGGAAGTGCACTATATACTGGCAAAAAAATAATAATAATAATTAAAAATAGCATGTGAATCAGTATGCAATATGCAGCATTTCATACATTTGTTCACATGGTTTGGGTAAGATTAGGCTGGGTTATGGCTCAGTTTTGGGGTTTCTGGTTAAAAGGTGACGTTGATATGGTTAACTTATGGCTGAGAATTGGTACCAATAATAAAACCTGTTTTGGCCCAGTTCGGGGCCAGTTAAAGGGATACTCCACTTTTTTTGGAAATACGCTCATTTTACCACTCCCAAACTGTCTGGTTACTGATATTCTTCTAAATATCAGAAAATCGTCTGAATTGATTCTAAAACGGTAAAAGTCAACTGTTTAACTCTGGGGGAGTTGTAAAATGAGCCTATTTCCAAAAAAAAAAAAAAGGTGGAGTGTCCCTTTAAGGGTGGATAAAGGAGTCGTTCACTCTTAAAAAAAACTTTTGCTGATAATTTACTCACCCCCATGTCATCCAAGATGTCCACGTCTTTCTCTCTTCAGCTGAAAAGAAATAAAGGTTTTTGATGAAAACATTCCAGCATTTTTCTCCATATAATGGACTTCAATGGGAACCAAATGGTTCAAGATTCAAAAGACAGTTTCAATGCAAACTGTTCAAAGGGCTTTAAACGGTTCCAGACGATGAATAAGGGTCTTATCAAGCAAAACGATCGCTCATTAATATAAATAAATAACAAAGTTTAAGTTTTATAAGCTCAAAATGCTCACCTTGCCGTTCGTGACTCTCCTGTTCGAACTCGTTCATCAAAATGAACGAATCTTTTTCAGAGTCAATTCAACATCGTTCGTTCATTGAATGAACCAAATAACTCGGAAAAAGATTTGTTCATTTTGATGAACGAATTCGAACAGGAGACTCACAAACGTGCGTCACAGAACAGAGCAAGGCGACCATTTGAGCTTATAAAACAGTCAACCGTTAAGTCTCTTCATGTTATCCCAGACGGACTCGATGAGATCAGATCGTCATACCGGCTGTTGTCACACCCCTTGTGGAAACAAAAATGAAATCTCACAGGATTATTACAATCAATTGCAAAAGGAATGGACCGATATTTCGAACAGACAAAGTACAAGCAAAATATAACTGTCTAAAAACAATTTGGGGGTGAAAATGCTAAAGTGACTTTTGCACAGTACTGTATATCAAGCGTGTCCGTTTTTTTTCCACGTCCTTTAAAGAATTGAATTTATTTGGATGTTTAACGAAGGCTGTTGATCAAGACTGGCTTCATGATTGGCACTAAATTAAAGGTGGCAATGTATATTTGCATGCCCAGTTGTGTACGTAACAAGAAGCCAGCAGGTATATTCTCTCTGTTAAAGCATGCTCTCGTCGGCTGATGCTCGCTTGTCTAATGGAAGTCAATGACTCGCTATTAGAAAGGTTCCAGAACAGACGGAGTATCCATGGAAACCTGAGCTGGAGAGCATGTCCGTCCCAGTGCCTGCAGCGATATATTGTAATTACAGAGCCATTTATTCTGTGCTTGGAAAAAAAAAAAAAAAAAACCCTCAGTGATGGTCGTAATCACGGCCGTCTGAAGGATCCGCATGCAAGTACACCAGCCTACGCATGACCTGATTAAAATTCCACCTAAATCAAGTCCTTCTGGCCTGTGAGAACATCTCATCTGTGAAGTGACACATGATATCATGTACTGTCATGGCCATGTGTCAGAATAACCTGCTGCATGGCAGAACACGCAGTGGGCCACAACCTCTGCATGCAAGCAAATCTGATTTATCGCTTTGTCTTTGGCCATGAAGACTCATGGTCTCTCTCTGTTATAGTATACGTTATGTGTTAAATCGAATACATTATACGAATCAATATTTATATTGCAACAATACAACAAATAGATTTTTTTATATACGTTTATAATTCCTAGGCTTGTTTTACTGTGTTGCTATGCTGTTGCTAGGTTATTCCAATGACAACAATTGGAGATTGGCTCTTTTATTTGGAAGGCGGGACTCATTCCGGCTTATTCCACCATATAGACCATTTTAAAAGATGTAAACAACACTGGCCCAGAAGCACTTCCTGTTTCAGTTTTTTAACACTACATAAAAGCTGGGATAAAATACAACCAACAGAACATTTAAAACTGAATCAAAAGTTAAACAAACATCTTTAAAAAGTTTTCTTTACATGTGAAATAAAGAAAACAGTTACAAACTGAAACAGGAAGTGCTTCTGGACCAGTGTTGTTTACATCTTTTGAAATGGTCTATACATTCATAACAGTGTTGCCAAGTCCGCTTATTCTAAGCGACTTTGGGCTTGTTTTTCTGTAAAGTCGCTTGCAAATAATGGGAGTCGCGGGTCGCGTTTTTTTTTTTTTTTTTGGGGGCTTGTTTCTAAAGTGTAGTGGCTTATTTGGGCTTGTTCCCACCTCGTTGCCAAGCAGATATTTTTTATATTATTTAAACGTAGGAGTTTGTCTTGCCTGTTCCCTCTCACCTTTTCCCCATTCAAAGAGTTTTTTTCCCACGACATCCTGCTTCTAATTGGCTCTGACCCAGATGGCAATGAGTACTAGCCAATCAGAGGCAGAGCTGCATGGGCAATCGTTTTTTTTTTGTTTTGTTTTGTTTTTTCTGGTTAGGAAAACGTCAGTAAGTGACGTTAAAATGAAAATACATGCGAGTCTGGACCATCGCGACTGATGCTGACTGGACTGTAGGAGAGATTTACATATTAATTATGTGTTAGATATTTTAGATATTATAATTTAATATGGTTTAACCCTTTAACTGTCACTCCCCCTTTTTTCATGAAAATCACTATCCAATGGTTGCAATTCAAGAATGCTTTGGAATATAAACCTATTTGGTCTTGTTTTAAAGAAGACATTTGCCAAATTATTTTTGAAGTGAAGTATTATAAAATTAAGAAAGTGAAACTGAACAATGTAAAACTATAATTATTTCTAATATATATATATATATATATATATATATATATATATGAAGAGTTCAGATGTAAAAGCCTCTAAATGCCATTTGAAATTTTCTTCTAAAATGACCATTTTTATCAAACTTGTATATTTAAGTTCAGTAATTTCACTTAAATGACAATTAATAGGTAATCTTCATTGCCATTTAAGTGAAATTACTGAACTTAAATATATAAGCTTGATAAAAATGATCATTTTAGGAGAAAATTTCAAATGGCACATAGAGGCTTTTGCATGAACTCTTCATATATATATATATATATATATATATATATATATATATATTACAAATTATATTTACTCTAAAACGGTAAGAAAATGTAAGCCAAAAATCTGAAGAAGTTCCAAATTTTAGGTTGATATCTCAAAAATGAGCTTTCAGTCAGATTTTATTTGGGCGCAGTACCAACACTAGATGAACAGCCAAGCTTTATTACAGAAGATAAATAAACTGTATCTCCGTAGAAAAAGCGCTTTTACTGTCTATGAGCAAAAGTCGCTTGTTTTGGGCTTGTTTTCACCGGCTTGGTTGCTTATTTGTCTCGCGAGATCTGGCAACACTGATTCATAATATGAGTGCACCCATCGCTATATATATACAAATAAGCCTCATTAGCTGCTATGGGCCGCTGTAGTGACAAATTGGGTCTCTACTAGAAGTCGGGCTCCATTAGCCCAAGCGATCCCATTGGTTCAAATTGCTTTTAATAGGTACTCTCCTCAGCGCCTGATTACAATTCCTAAAATCATGTTATGACAAATGCTGTTTCACCTACATTATAATTACCATTTATGTCTGTATTAGTAAGCTTTTGTACTAGCATAGCATACAGATACCTGATTAGCCTGATAGCTTATAGGCCTACACACATTGGCCTGCATTTATTTACTTACAATCATCTGTAATGTGTTAAATTAAGTGTTAAATGCCCAAAGATTTCAGTTATAAATAAAAATAAAGAATGATTCTATTTTCTATCTATCACTTAATGGGTTAATATTATTATTTATTAATGAGCACAATGCACAATGTTTTGACATAATGTATTCTTACTGTATGTGACGACATGCTGACTGTTCCAAGATGGCGGGCGAATGCACACTTATCTATCTTTGTAGCCTATATCTAAAGTCTGTGGGTGTTCTGAGTGGGTTTTAACAATATACAAAATTAATATATTTAATTATTCACGCTGTTGGTTGCCTTCTACTGCAACACAGATGGACTAAAAGGGCTGTCTCAAACCCTGCTCGTATTTAGACATTTTGTTGAGAGGTTGAGCTATAGCACGTTGTCATGGAAACAACAGATAAAAAGAATATCAATTGGAAAGCTAAATGAGCCAAGGATGGAAAAAAAAGGAAAAAGAGAAGTGTAATAAATAAATGAATCGATTAATGAATTAATAACATTTTAAGAGGAGACAATCAAATATTCTCAATCTCATTCAACCAAGACTCGAAACATAAATCATTTTGGACATTTAAGTGTGTTTTTCCACTGCCAAAACACCGGTAGCGTTCACAGAGAGTACGAGAAGACATTTTCTCCTCATGGGGTCTATCCATTGATCCATCATTCAAGCGGAAATATGTCTCAGAGACACCCATTTAAACCTCGGAAGTCCTGGCTGGCAAGAAAAAACATTACCACAAACACACACTACAAGAAAATCGGTCGATTTTGGGACCATTTCTCCCCTTCCAACAATCCTAGCTAAAGTCCTGATTATACTGATGGTCCTGTGGTGTGAGGTGTGTTAAAGGGATACTAGTCTTCCCAAAAATAAAGATTCTGTCATTATTTACTCACCCTCAAGTATGTATGAGTTTCTTTCTTCTGCTGAACACAAAGGAAGATATTTTGAAGAACGTTTGGAAACGAAGAGTTGTTTGGCATCGACTTCCAGTTGGAAAAAAAATACTATGGAAGTCAATGGTGCCAATCGTTCTTCAAAATATCTTCCTTTGTGTTCAGCAGAAGAAAGAAACCCATGCAGGTTTGCAACAACTTGAGGGATATCCATATCCCTCAAGTTGATATCCATAAAGGCTAGATTTCTCGATTGGCCAAACGTTATCGAACGGTATTTTTATAGATTTTACCTCTTGTAACCACAGCCACGTCCAAGTGATCTGAAGGCGAGGGTGCTTTGTGTCTGTGGTTACAAGAGGTAAAACGATATAAATGCTGTTCGTTTTCTCACACAAACCGCTCGTTTCGTGTCTTAGGCCATCAATGTGTTCTTACATTTACGAGTCATTAAATCATCTTTAATTTGGACTTCTCTGTGCATGCTCTTTGAGGGTATCTGCACATTTTTTAAAAGCAAATTTAATGACTTTTAAGACCTTTTTAAGTCCTGTAAAAGGCAAATTTAAGACTTTACCATGACAAAAAAGGAAAGTATTCAGCACGACCCGACAGTATTAATTTTGGCAGCCATTTTTGTTTTAGTCTTCAGATGAAAATGCTTATTGGTCTTAGTCACATTTTAGTAATTTTGTCTTTCATAGTTTTAGTCTAGTTTTAGTTGACAAAGTCACTGCATTTTTTGTCAACTTTTAGTCATTAGTTTACAATTTAAGGTCCGTACTTGAAATTTAAGACCTCCTTAATGTAAATTTCAGATTTTAAGACATTTTCAGACCTTAAAAAGTGACAATTTTATTTAAAACATTTTAAGACTTTTTACGGACGCGCGGGGACCCTGTCTTTGAGGTGGTGACCATAGACCTCGATTAAAAGACTCATAGACACAAACGTTTTGACCTAAAAAACATCCAAATTAAAACTACTGCTGAAACAAAGACACCCAAAAATGATATCAAAAATTAATTTCAAAGTGAACTATCCCTTTAAGTGTGGGCTAGGCTAGTCGTAAGGCAAGCATAACTATTACGAATTCCCAAACATTTTTTTGAGATGTGTATTACTTCTCTTAGAGATTATACAAACTATTTTCATCTGACTTTCAAGAAAACAGCAGAAATCTCTAGAGAGTAACACAGTGGACCCGAAACACCCTCACCAACCTACAAAAAAGCAATCACAGTACAGTAGCAATCACATAGCTACACTCTGCCTGGCGACATCTTGGTGATGAGTTTTGTAGCCTATGTTAAATGCTACTCACATTTTGTATGCAACAACTGGTAAACATTGAGATAAGGTAGTGAAGAAAACTTAAAAAATGGAAGAGAAGAGAATTACCAAAGAAACACAAGGAGAGCTGAGAGGAACAAGGTCTCGGTTGCTATACCCGACAGGCAGAAGTTTGTGATGAAAGGCCTCTGAGGATTTAAGGAACCGCTCTGATGAAACTGTGCTTGACACCAAGCAATACTGGGAGAAACAGGACACAAATGCATATGTTAGCCTACATCTATCTCTCTCTCTCTCAAACACACACTTTGATCTCACACAAATACACTTTCATATTGATTAGCAACACTGGCATCCAGCAGGGGAGAATCTGAATAAGTGTACTCACAGTGCTCAGGAGAATCAAAGCGCTCTGTGGTTGTTCATTATGCTAATAAAATTCACACACTGGAACATAAACAGATTCCAGAGGCCACGCATCACTATGGCCCGTATTTACATTTTATGAATTATGCCTATTGCATCACCCGTCCTGTTGTAGAGGTTATTAAGAACATTGTTTGTTATACATGAAGCAAATCATGATGCATGACACTGAAGCTTTAACAAAATACTCAATATTTTCTGAGGAAAATTAGTGTTGTTTACGTGACATTTCATTTAGTCCACCTTGCAAGTCCAATAGGCCACATACAAGCTGAGGATAAATCTGACGGATCGTTTAATTGTCCAAAACAACTATACTAAAGAAAATATACTAATATTCCAAAATAATTCTGTCGTATAGATATTTTTAGGGTGTGTTTTCGTACTTTTAGACCTGTATTTATGTATTTATTCTCTGTCAAGTCATGTTTCGCAAAAGCTTTTATGAATGCAGTTTAAAAAAGTCGGATAAAATAAATCAAATCAGAGCCGTTCGTGGTGATTCGTTGCATTGGCAGTAATGATTGTAATGTGTCAGGCTGCCACCTAGTGCTCAGAAACGCATACAGCACATCAAACACTTAGGTTTTAGACATGAAGAGGGAATAGGCTCTATGCACAACTGCACTACTTCCTGAATTTCAGCCAGCTCCTTGTTTCCTGTATACCATTATTGGACAATTTGATTAATTCAGGTGTGCTTGACCTCAGTAGTCACGGCAACAATAATCAAACACACCTGAATTAATCAATGTGTCCAATAATGCCAGACAGGAAACAAGAAGCTGGCTGAAGTTCAGGAAGTAGTGGAGCTGTGCATAGAGCCTATTGTAAATGAATACATTTTCAAGAAATTGATAATGCTGGGTGTTTCAATGCAGCTCAGTGGGCCTTTAATGGGCTATATGCACGCAAAAGTTCCGCATTTGACGCAAGGATGCTTTACAGTTTCCGGTTGGGGAGATTTATAAAGGTAAACGGAATTATTGCAGAGTCTACAAAATTTACTGTCCTCCCGTCTTTGAAACGAAACTTTCATACGTTTAGATGTAATTTTATATATAGTTATGTTTATTTATTATAATTTTAAAAAGAAGCAAACACAACGAGGGGTGTCTGTTTTATCCTAACGTTTCTTTAGTATAACCATGGAGTATAAAATTCAATATATTCAATATATAGTATTGCATTGGACTCTACGATCGGCGGAAGTTATCGAGCATCCTTAAACCTTCACCGGAAATACCGCCGTGCAGAGCCCATTACATATCAGAGCCATAAACATTGGCCACATTTGTTTCCATCTTGTACTGGATACGAGAGGAGAACGAGCAAAGATTTATGGCACCTGAGCCTGATATTATGAAATGGACACTTCAATTAGCCTACGAGGGCTCAAAAATAGTAGGCCTATCCCTTCCCAAGAAGCACTGTTACACTAAATATAGGACTGGAAAAACATTATGAATAGCATATAGCGTACAAAACGGTAGTTCGTATAAGATTTCTGCAGTATACAACAAAAGAACACTGCATAAAATACTATATCCCATAATGCATTGTGCTCTGCCTTCTATTTCGGGCGTAAATCTTTATCGACTCATTATTTGATTGGACTGTCAAAAGATATATTACTCAAAGGTATTGAAGAATTGTAACATTTGTCGATGTATAGCATTCCATATAAAAAAATACAGTTTTGTGCAGTATGCTAGTTTTCTATTCCAAGCCAGCAAAAACAGATGGATATGATTGAAAGTGCACAGCCTGTGATGTAAAATGTGCCCAAAACTCTGGGTGTGTTCAAACTTGGCATGTTTGGTTCGATTAAACCGAACCCTGGTGCGATTGCTCTGTTAGTGCGGTTCATTAAATGTGAACGCTGCCATCTGAACCAAACAAGCAGACCGAGAGCGCTGAAAGATGGGTCCAAGTGAACTCTGGTGCGGTTCGAAAGAAATATGAACACAACATGGAGCAAAGACACATTTATTTTTCTCGTCGCAGTCGCGATGTTACAACGCATTCTCACCCAAAGGCGTCATATACTGACGCTTTAGCCAATGCGTATGGTTCCCATTGAAGTCCATTATATGGAGAAAAATGCTGGAATGTTTTCATCAAAAACCTTAATTTCTTTTCGACTGAAGAAAGAAAGACATGGACATCTTGGATGATATGGGGGTGAGTAAATTATCAGCAAAAGTTTGTTTTTTTTTAAAGTGAACTACTCCTTTAATGCTAAACTCACTGACTGAAAAATGGTTAACAAAATACTTTTAATAATAATTTTAACAAGATCTGTACGAAAAGACACGTGACAATGACGTGATATTGACACTAAATCGATTTGCAAAATTGTAAAAATTCAACAGTGACTGACTCGTGAATAAATACTACAAATACTGCAGAAGTATTGAAGAAATCTATTCTGATCACGGCCACCAATTCAGATTACTTGTTAAAAACGTAGTATGTTTTTTTAAATGTTGACCCTTAAATGATCACACCAGTTTACCCAAATCCTTAACATGTTTTGTGTGTGTGTGTGTATGCATGTGTGCGAGATACACATTGATATTCAACTCACATTTTTCTACATCCTCCCCCAGCTCTCTCTCTCTCTCTGCCTGTATGTGTGTAAATCTCAGATCATTGCAGGCTGGTCACAGGATGTGATCTGATTTACAATGGGTTCATTAACCTTGGGAAATGGTCTGGACTCTGCACCACAAACATGCTGTGTTCAGATGGACTTCACGGTGAGATCGACGGCGCTCGGCCTCTGCAGCGCTGCCGTAACCACGGGCAACCGGCATCCGAGCAAGACTGGATGCAGCCCTGGCAGGGAATAATCAATATCTAAGAGACTGAGCTCATCACAGTGAAGAACATACACATATTAATAGAGCAGATAGCAATACTTACACGTCATTTAAAAAGGCTTATGTGTTTTGATCTATACATCAAGGATTTAGAAGTCTTTACTGTAGCTCAAACAGTAGCGTTGGCGATTGCAACGCCAATGTTATGGGTTTGATTCCCAGAGAAAGGAAGAATTGATAAGAATGTAAACGTACCTTGAAATGCAAAGTCGCTTTGGGTAAAAACGTCTGCCAAAAGCATAAATGTAAATTATATACAAATTTGTTATGATTAACCTAAATTCAAACCTTTAAACCATTTAATTTAAACTAATTAAATAAATAAATGGAATAGACCTGATTTAATTAATTTAGACTAATTTCTGAAGCTCATTTCTACTATAAAACAAAACTATTTAAAAGATAATTCTGACTTTGTATTTCACAATTCAGACTTTATTTAGTCAGAATTGCATTCTAAACTCGCAATTGCGAGTCATAAAGTTAGAATTGCACGATATACGCTCATAGTTCTGACTTAATTACTCACAATTACAAATTTTTTTGCGTTTATCTCACCATTCCAAGTCAAATTTTCATGAAAAGAAAGACTCATTTTATATCTCACAATTCTGACTTTATAACTAGCAATTGTGAGTTTATATCACGCAATTGAGAAAGAATTTTAGAATTGCAAAATGTAAACTCTCAAAAATCTGAATAAAAAAAATCTGAATAAAAAGCCCTTACTTTTTTTTTAAATTCTGTTTTTCAAACAAATGGAAGCTCATGGAATCTCACAATTCTAACTTTCTTTCTCGCACAAATTTACATCTAACAATTTTTGCTTTTCTTCTAAGAAATGCATGATAAAGTGATAATTAAGAGTTATAAAGAGGTATAAAAGTATGGAAGCTTGTTTCCGCCATATGAAAAATATAAAAGGTAATTGCGACTTTTTATCTCACAATTCTGACTTTTTTTCTCACAATTGTGAGTTTACTTCTCACAATTGTGACATTATTTCTCAGAATTGCGGGATATAGTCAGAATTGCGACTTGTAAAGTCAGAATTGCGAGTTATAAAGTCAGAATTGTGAGTTATAGTCAGAATTGCGAGATCTAAAGTCGCAATTGTGTGATATAAAGTCAGAATTGTGAGATTTAAACTAGTCTTTTTTTACCCTTAGAATTGGCCTGATAAGTCGCAATTGCGAGTCTAAATCTCACAATTCTGAGAAAAGATGTCAGAATTGTGACATATAAACTCGCAATTGTGAGAAAAAAAAGTCAGAATTGTGAGATAAAAAGTCGCATTTCTGTCTTTTTTTTTCTTATATATTTTTTCTTTTATATCACGCAATTCTGAGTTTATATCTCGCAATTCTGACTTTATAACTTGCAATTGTGACTTTTTATTTCGCAATTCTGAGAAATAAAGTCAGAATTGCGAGATATAAACTCGCAATTGTGAGAAAAAAAGTCAGAATTGTGAGATAAAAAGTCACAATTATTTATTTTATTTTTTTATTCAGTGGCGGAAACAAGCTTCCATATAAAAGAGATAAACTAATGAAAAAAAAGTATATTTCTTGCATTAGTTTTAATGCAATTCTGAGCGGAAAAAAGTACGAATTGCGAGATGCGAACATGCAACTGTGACAAAAAAACGTCATTATTATGACATAAAAAGTGGCAATTATCTTTTAAATTGTTTTATTCCATGGCGAGAAAAACAAGCTTCCATAGAAACAAGCTCCAATACCAATTTCTATTGAAACTGACATTAAGTCTTAGATATCGCAAGCTCAATTTAAACAATTGTGGCCTAAGGGGGAAAAAACATTTATACCTGTAGATATAAAGTTAGGGGTGGGGGATTAAAAAAGGAGAGTAATGCCATCAGGTAGTTTTATTTCAAAAGCTCCATTTCACTACTGTAATTTCACAGCTCTTTACAGTAAAAAATGACTGCGAGTCACTCTGATATGCTTACAGTCCTCTGATCAAGCACCGTCATCAGCCTCTAAAACACATTCAGAAAGTGCAACAGTGTTGATGCTTTTTTATTAAAGCATCAATGCTTCTTATTAAAATTTAGATGTAACAAAAAGTGCCATTTACAATATTCACCATCTTGAGTTATTGCACTGTGTGGCTGCCAAAAAAAATGTATTTATGCAAATAAAATAATAAAAAAAAAACAGTCACTGAGTTATTGCTTATATATTTTTGCCTGGCGTCAGCTGAATGAAAATGCATTTTTTTTTTTTTGGTTGATAATAAACAAGACTGCCAGGAACTGGAGTTGCCTCTTATTACAGTGCCCATGTCCTTTTCAGAATACAGATTTTATGTCTGCATAAGCTTAAAAAAGCCCATGATGCCCAAAATGTGAGATATACTAATCTAAAAATATATTAGTTTCCAATCTAGACACAAACTCCTCCATATTTAGATATTAGACAGATGATAAAAAAGAATGGGTAAAACTTTACAATAAGGCTTCATTGGTTAACATTAGTTAACTACATCAATCTACAGCATTTATTATTCTTAGTTAATGTTAATCTAAACATTTACAAAAACATTTTTAAAATCAATTTTTTAGCATTAGTTAATGAACTGTGAACTAAGATGAACATTAACATTTTTATTAACTGACATTAACAAACTATAATACTGCTGTTAAAAACAGTTAATGCGTTTAATTATTCTTAATAAATGAAAACTCATTGTAAAGAGTTAACACAGAATGTTAAAAAACTGATTTTCAGCATGTCTACATTCACTAATTTCATAACAAAACAATAATAAAGCTCTTCTGTAGTGCATAATCTCCTATCCTTCAACCTTCATCTATTTTACTACTGAACACACAGCTATATTTCTATATTCACTGCATTTCAGTTTTGTTTTGTTTTTTTGTTTTTGTTTTTCCCATCCATTCCCTTTAGATGTATTGATAACTATGTCAGAGATATTGTGCCAGTCTGGCTATTAGGGTTTCTCAAAAGCATGTTAAAATCAATCATAAGAGGGATGTGGTTTTTGAATTAGATTTTTAGAAAATAGATTAAAAGACCTAATAAATAAAATCCTAATATGTCTATTTTCTTATTTCCTTGATGTGATTATGAAAGCAGCATCATGCACCGTGTTTGGCTTGATGAATAGACATCATCCTCGACAAGCAGTCCGTTGACCTGGCGCAGACCGAATAGTGTGTGTGTTGTGTTTCCTTATGAAGAACAATCACTTCCATTGGCTTCCTCTGGCTTCTCTATGCTCAGTTTGAACAGGACCTTCTTTGAGACGAACCTGCAAACAGGAAGAACAACAAAACGTGTCGTCAGACTTGTAGATAGTTTGCTTTGTTCTGAAACGGACTTAATTTGTGTTCAGATTTTTTTTCTTGGTTTGGTTCGGTGGTTCTTGGCAGTGATGTGTCCATCAAGCACAGTCGGGAATGCCATGATACTACAGCCCAAGCCATCAATGATCCACTCCTGTGCTTCACTGCAGGCACGCAACAGTGGTGTTGACTCTATTTGGAGCTTCTCCACGGATGAGGGAAAGACTGAAGGTGGACTCATCTAATCAGAGAATGTTTCGCATTGTCCACAGCCCAAGATTTGCAGTGTTGGCACCAATGAAACCGACATTTGGCATTGAAACGAGTGACCATGGGTTTGGCTATAGCCGCCCGACCATGTATATTGACTGCTGTAGTTTTCTGTGTGGATACAATCCAGGTTAGCACCTGGATATCCCTTTCAGACAACTTTCTCTTGTGCAGACAGTAACGGTATGGCAACATTAAACTGGATACCGTGGCTCTCGATACACCAAAAATACTTCCTGTAGTGAGAAGCGCACCAACATTTTGTCCTCTTTTGAGCTCTGATATGTCTCCCATTATGTTGTGTGGATTGCATATTTTATATATAGCCGTGCTAATCCTCTGCAAATTCAACCGTCACACTCGGCTCCTAAAATAAAATCAGTGAAGATTGGCCACCAGGCCATGGATATATAAGCATGAAACACTATATTAGCCAGTGTTTAATTTTCATTGTCCAACTCTGGTATATATATATATATATATATATATATATATATATATATATTAGGGCTGTGCAAAAATTAATTGCGATTAATCGCATCCAAAATAAAAGTCTGTGTTTACATAATATATTTGTGTGTGATATATATAATTATTTTGTATATATAAATACCTATGCATGCATGTATATATTTAAGAATTATTTGCGCCTAAATTCTGTATGTATGTATACAGTATATATATATCTAATCTATCTTATATAAATATTTTATATGAATAACACATTTTAAATATATACATGCATGTATGTGTATATATATATATATATATATACACAAAATAATTATATAAAGCACACACAAATATATTATGTAAACACAGACTTTTATTTTGGATGCGATTAATCGCAATTAATTTTTGCACAGCCCAAATATATATATATAATATATATAATGAATTTATATCAGTTTATATATTATAATGCGGTTAGAGCGGGAATCAAGGACACGTCAGGACAGCATTTTTGCCACGCACGGAGAAGAGCTTTGACAACATGAACAAACAGACGAATATTGTTGCAACTATATTGCTATTTTTATGGCATAATTACCTGTAACACCAACTATACACAAGGCTAGTTCAAATTCGCCAAATGAACGTCCTCATCGTGCAAATATTTTATCGTCACCGACTGCAATTAATTTTCTCCCCATTTAATTTTCATTGCCCAACTCTTGTATATATATATATATATATTAGGGCTGTGCAAAAACAGCTCATGTGCAAATGTGCAAGGATGTGCAAAACGGCTCATTTCTCGTGCCACCTTCTGTTTTTCGGCTTTTTGGGAACCACCAGAACTTTCAGTAGAAGGTCTGAAAGTCCGAACCATACAGAAATGCTTTCACACTAGAAACGAACCAAACCTTTGCTCAGTTTGATCCGGACCGAGACTACCTCTTTTCGTCTGACCAAATTTCATCTGTTTGGTTTGGACTGTGATCCGATGGAGGTTTCACACTTAAAATTTTGATTCGGACCAAACTGAAAAGTCCGAAAGTCGGGACCAAACAGGGTAGGTGTGAAAGGGCCCTAAGAGAGAAAACACACCAGGCTCCGAAACGAGCCAGATGTGAAAACGCACAGAAGAGAAATGAACTGATCTCAGTACAAACCTTGAGAATGAGTTGTCAAAGATAAGGGTGTATTCTCCCGTGTTCCTGACCTTCAACTGACCCTGAATTGTTTCCTTATGAGATTTACATCTTGTCAGAGGGATCAGAACCTGAAAAATAAGAACCAGGATTTAGGATCCATTCGAAGATTTCTAAAGCTGTCCAGATGTCGTCGCCACAGGAAAAAAGTGCTGGTGTCTATTTTTGTCAACACTCACTGCAATGTGTGTTTGGCAGATATAGCCATGTTTATTTTAATTTGCTGTAAAATTGCTGAATTAACTTCTTACCACATCTGTTATTCACGCAAGCAACAGCTTACGACATTGTATATATTTATTGCAACTGCTTGTATATATTTATTGCAACACAAAAATTACTGTTAAAGTCTGCTGTTACTGTCAAAGATTATTGTTAATGTGTTCTGCTGGAAAACTTGTTTATAATACTAGTTTGTTAAAATGAGTAATTGCATCAGCTCCTACAGAACTTGTCTAGCTCAAACTCCATGACATCATCTTATACTAGAGCAGTGGAAGTCTCTTTTTGACATCAATGTATCAGTCTGTAGTCAGAAATACCTCTTACTGTACATCTAATATAGTAGTACAGTATACTATACAATAATATATACTGTTCAAAGGTTGGGGTCTGTAAGATTTTATCACATTTTGCTCACCAAGGATGCATTTATTTGATCAAAACTGAATAATGTGCAACATTAATTCAATTTAAACAGTTTTCTATTTTAATATACTTTAAAATGCATTTTATTTCTGTTATGCAAAACTGCACTGTCAGTGTCACATGATCCTTCAGCAATCATTCTAATATACTGAATTGATGCTCAAGAAACATTTCTTATCAATTCTGAAAATATTAATATTTTTGTAGTTTGCTTTGACATTAAACTAAGTACATCAAGCTGTAGTAGTATCTTTCTAAGGAGGTGTTTAAAATAATAATAATAAAAGCAAACCTTTTGACAAATGCATATAAAAAACATGGAAAAATATAAAGTATGGTGTTACCATATTTAACTCTAAAATCACTCAATTCTAGGAAGGTTTGATATGATATGTGCACTAACTGAGGTAGAAAGCTAACTGTAATCTAACTGAACTTTTAAAAAATGTGGTATAAGACATTAATTGGTATAAATACCTTGGCCTCTTCTAGAGGCGTATCTGCGTTCTCTCTGAACACCACGCTGAAGGCGATGCTCTTGGGTTCAGACGAGAAGACCCAGCTGATCGTAGGACCCGGATGTGCAGCGGTTATGAGAATGACACTGTAACAGCCGGACTTGATGAAGAGTTCTCTGGACATATCGCCAAACTCATTCACGTCCTTTACACTGAACGGCACAGACAGCCTGTGAAACACAACATCACTGATGTCACCGTTGCTGGTCATGGAAATTAATAAATATTGCAATGCTAGATTCAATTTGACAATTTACTTTCATGACAAATATGCACATTTACACCATTAAATTCTCATTAACGTAATGCATCTGAACGTTTTCCTTTTATTAGATTCTTATTACTGTAATAAAAAAATGCATAACGATTATAAAATAGGGCTGGGCAACGATTAATCGCGATTAATCGCATCCAAAATAAAAGTTTGTGTTTACATAATATAAGTGAGTATAATTATTTTGTATATAAAAATTCACACTCATGCATGTATTTATTTAAGAAAAATGTGTTTTTAATATTTAAAAAATATATATTTATATTTAATATAAACTATGTATAAATATATATATATAGTATGCAAATATTTCTTAAATATATACATGCATGTGTGTGTATTTATATATACAAAATAATTACACACAGTACATACACATATATTATGTAAACAAACTTTTATTTTGGATACGATTAATTGCGATTAATCATTGCCAAACCCTATTATAAATAAATTAAAAAATGCATTATATATTTAATAGGTTTAAAATCAGCATAAATTAAAAGCCAGTTCAATAAATACTTCACAGTTTACTGTAAATAATACAGTATAGCATTTTCTTTCCACATTTCAGTAAAAAAAAATGTGGGTAACTTCAGTTTAGGGTCCAATTCTCACTATTAACTAGTTGCTTATTAGCATGCATATAAGTAGGATATGAAGCACAAATTAATGTCTTATTCTACATGACCATATTCTACATACCTTAACCCAGCCCAATACCTAAACTTAACAATTACCTTACTAACTATGAATAAGAAGTAATTAATTTTTCCATTTAAGAAATAGGTCAAGAATTTAAAGGGAAAAAAATATGATAAACATTGCTGGTCATGGGAATAAATAAACATTGCAATACTAAATTAATTTTTTTAAGTGTAATAATAATAATAACAATAATTTAGCAAAAATCATAAACGGCATTAGGATCCACCAATAAGCATTGTGTGTCTCACTCACGTCATCTCTCCAGATTTCAGCAGGCAGATCTCAGCATCCTGAACCGAGCCAATCAGCTCGTCTGAATCTTCTGTGCTGGCGATGTCACTGCTGCTTCTGAAATCATATATGAACTTACATTTTAAGTTCCAAATCACAGAATAAAAAAGTGCACACATCCTACCAAGTGATGCAAATGCACTTAAAACAAAGCCAGAAAGTTTCAATATCATGTAGTTTACATGGCAGTACATTCTCAGTCATGTGTTCATGTCAAATTAGCTCTGATAAAAAGTCCAATAATGGAACTGAGTTTCAGCTCAGCAGGAGCAAATTTCATTTTGTTTGTTACTTCAGCACAAATTCAGAGTGTTGTGTTTAGAGCAGAGAATCTGTGCTAACAAGACAGGCGTGTGTGTGTGTGTGTGTGTGTACGTCTCTCACAGCTGTTCTGTCTCTGGTGACAGTGCAGTGTAGTACAAGTCGCTGTCATGGATACGGTTCACCTCCTCTTCTGTGATGATGTCATACGCGGTGTCATCTGGCCGAGGGGACCTCAGTACCCCTGTGAGGACAACAGTCACATACAAAATTAAATGCACTTTAATAAAATCTTGATTTTGTTTTTGGGGTCTACTCAAGATTCGGACGTGCCCTTAGAATGCGTCCTCCGAACGCTGCATTTTACAGTTTTCGGATGCAGCCTATCTATTTAGATTTCAGAAATGTCACACACCTAATAAGCGACTAGTTAATAATGAGAATTGGACCCTAAACTGAAGTTACCCACATTTTTTTTTTACTGAAATGTGGAAAGAAAATGCTATACTGTATTATTTACAGTAAGTTGTGAAGTATTTATTGAACTGCCTTTAATTTATGCTGATTTTAAACCTATTAAATATATAATGCATTTTTAATTTATTTATAATAGGGCTGGGCAATGATTAATCGCAATTAATCGTATCCAAAATAAAAGTTTGTTTACATAATATATGTGCATGTATTGTGTATAATTACTTTGTATAATTATTTTGTATATATAAATACACACACATGCATGTATATATTTAAGAAATATTTGCATACTGTATATATATATATATATATATTTATATATATTATATATAATTAATATATTTATAAATATAACCATGAGTTTCATCACACTACTAATGCAACTTAAACAGGCATCGCCCCCCTTTATTGCTTATATTTATGAGGAATTATTTACATGATGAATACTATGACGTGTCCGTTCCCTGAAGAAAACTCAAGACTACAATGGAGGCGTTACAGGGAGTTCAGAAACACTGACACTAACTCCCGCTGGAGAGCCTCTGTGCTTTGTAACTTTCCAGAACTTTTACATGCTCAAACAGCAACATTACACACTAAAGACAGCTGAAAATGAAAAAAATGCCTCTTTAAAGGGATAGTTCACCCTAATTGGTAAATTGTTGTGTTTTTCTTAGTCTTGATTTCTAGAACTAGTGTGCTTTTTCTAGGCGAGGCGGAGTGAACTGCAACACTAAATAGTCTCTAACAAACATGCCATAGAAGTGCACAGAAGAACTAAAGGAAAAAAAGGTCAGGATTTTCTTTAAATAATACATAAAATTTTGATTTGATTGCCAAACCCTATTGTATACCCCCAGAACACTTGGAATATATGAGTTTTGAGCTCTATAACATCTCACCAGGGACTCTAGGTGTGCTGGTCCGGGTTGGGCTTGACATTGAGCGTAAAAGACGCTCTTGTCCAGTACTGTGCTGATCGAAGCAGTCCTTACAACAGCGCTCCTTAACACCGCCTTGGACACTCACAGCATAATTGCAGCAGTAGTAACAGAATGGGCGCCCACATAGCCTGCCAAAAAAATATAGAAAACTCAAACATACACCACCTTTCAAAAGTTTTTTTTTTTTAAAGAAATTAATACTTTTATTCTGCAATGATGCATTAAATTTCTTTAAATAGTAGGGCTGTCAAATGATTAATCGCATCCAAAATAAAAGTTTGTTTATATATAAATACACACATATGCATGAATATATTTAAGAAATATTTTCATGTATATACTGCATATAGATTTATATAAAATTTCTATGATATGTAAATATAAATATTATATATATAAATAATGTTTTTTCTTAAATATATGGGCGCCCACATAGCCTGCCAAAAAATATAGAAAACTTAAACATACACCACCTTTCAAAAGATTTTTTTTAATAAAGAAATGAATACTTTTATTCTGCAATAATGCATTAAATTTCTTTAAATAGTAGGGCTGTCAAATGATTAATCGCATCCAAAATAAAAGTTTGTTTATATATAAATACACACATATGCATGAATATATTTAAGAAATATTTTCATGTATATACTGTACATAGATTTATATAAAATTTCTATGATATGTAAATATAAATATTTAATTTTTTTTTTTCTTAAATATAAATGAATGTGCGTGTATTTATATATATCAAAATAATTATACACAGTGCACCCAGATATATTATGTAAACACAAACTTTTATTTTGGATGCGATTAATCGCGATTAATCGTTTGACAGCCCTACTATAAATAGACAAAAGTGAAGACATTTATATTGTTAAAAAAAGGTTATATTTCAAATAAATGCTGTTATTTTGAAGACTTAACATGCAGACACTTCTTTATTCCATTGCATCTAGCTGATTTGAAAGCAAAAACATGACATTTATAACAGATAACAAAAAGCTTGTTTCCCCTTAAAGTTCCACCCCTGACCTGCAGTTGTGTCTGTGCAGCATCCAGCCGAAGTTATTGCGGCAGCTCAGGCAGTATGTGACGTCTCTATCTGTCTGTTCCTCAGCTCTCAGTTTCTGTTCGAACTCCAGAGCATCTGACTTCTGCCATAAAGCATCTTTCTCCCTACAGGGGGTGCCAAAGTTCTATGAAAAACAGCTTGCAACAATTTAGAAGATGCAATAAAGGTTGTATTTAGGTTGCAATAAAGGATTGTAGGTAAGATATCTCCAGACATGTTAGATAAATGTGAGCAGAAAAAAACATTAAGTCACCTTAGGAGCTCAATAAGTCTCTCCCCCAGGTTCTTTTTGGTACGATAAAGGTCATCTATCTCAGCAGACATCTTCAGTTCAATGTCTTGCTTCTCCATTGCACTTCTGCTTAAGTTCTCACCCAGTTCATGACAGGACTGCTGAGCAAGTCCCAGTTCCTTCTCAGATCTGACAAAAAAACGAGGATCAAGCCATTTCCAGCTCTTGTTTTTTATGTTATGTGTTTACATGTTTAATGTAGGGTTTACCTGAAAAGCAGTACAGAAATCTCTTACCTTGATAGATCCAGTCTGAGGTTTTTTATCTGTTCCTCTTTCTGATTAATTGTAGTTTCATAATCATCAGCGAGGGCATTTTTATTTTCGATCATCTGACTGTTGACAGACTTTCCAACAAAAACACACATGGAAGCAAAAACCAGTTTATTTTCCAAAATTTAAGTCGTCAGATCAAAGTAATTCAGAGTAACAACTCAAAGTAATAATTCAGTGTCACATGCTAAATACTTTATATGAAATAATTGCAATAGCATTATGATATTCACAACAAGAATTATAACTACTGTATAAAGATAATTATATTAGCATCCACTTCAAAGCACAATATTGTTTTGTTTATTATAAGCACACATTGAAGTTAGGTCATCTGCAGCTTTAAATGCTCAAGCGTTTGCTCAATTTAGCACAGTGGAAAGCAAAAGTATGTTCTGTGTGGACAGCCCCTAAGAGTCGGCTGTTTATCAGTTTCCAAGACTACAACAAACTATCCAATGCATTAATATTAGGGGTGTAAGGGTTCACAAAATTCACGGTTCGGTTCAATACGATACACTTGTGTCAAGGTTCGGTTTGGTATTCGGTATCGGTAAATTTCCTTGATTTAATATTTTTTAACTATATTTTTATTAAAACGAACCTCATAAAGTATGATATTTTTTAAATTTGAGCAATGATGGAGCTATACTTGACTTAGGAGCTTATAAAACAAAACAGCTCCTTGGACAAAATGAAATGTAGTTATAAACAAAGGTTTATTTTAGTTCAGATTAACATCTGAGGGCAGCAATTGCATTCATATTGTCAAAATAAAACCGACGTGATGTTACTTGAAATCATTAAAGGGATACTCCACTTTTTTTGGAAATTGGCTAATTTTACAACTCCCCCAGAGTTAAACAGTCGAGTTTTACGTTTTATGAATCCATTCAGACGATTTTCTGATATTTAGAAGAATATCTGTAACCAGACAGTTTCTGGTCTCATTGACTTCCATAGTACATTTTTTTCCTACTATGGAAGTCAATGGGACCAGAAACTGTCTGGTTACAAATATTCTTCTAAATATCTAAAAATTGGCTGAATGGATTCGAAAATGGTAAAAACCCAACTGTTTAATTCTGGGGGAGTTGTAAAATGAGCCTATTTCCAAAAAAAGTGGAGTATCCCTTTAAAGCCTACTATTCTTACCAAACTTCCATGGTAACAGTCAGTAGTGTTACTACAGTAAACCCATGGTGAATGTTGCCGATCTGTGGACACTGGATAGTTCATTATTCATGGCACAATGTTTGTTCCTGTTTTCCACGTCAGCACTGTTTGATCAGCTAGTAACGGAGAAATGTGAATGTTTCTCACTAGATGTCGCAGCGATGTTATTACTTAAGTGGCAAATTCAATTTTTTTCTTTCTGATTTCGCTGTGTAGTAAGAGTGCTGCTTGATTAAGATCGGCTCGCGCTCCATTGGTCCAAACTTATAAACGGTCCGTCAACCACACAATAACGAGTAGCGCAGTTTCGATCTGCTCACATTACATTTGCCATTTGATGTTGGCCAATGTTGTGGTCATGCCAGCGTCTCTTACATTATGAGCGCACTTGCCACACGCAACACGCCTACATTTGAAATAACGAAATTTTGGTCGGCAGGAAAAATGGTCCAGCAAAAATGCGTTCCGAAAACCGAACCGAAAGCCTCTTATCGAACGGTTCAATACGAATACCTGTATCGTTACACCCCTAATTAATATAGTATTCACTTGATTCATTCACAGGTTTGTTAATTACTCTATATCCCCTTTTCCACCGAAAAAAGAACTGGTTCGGAACTGGTGCTGGTTCAAAGTTGGTTTGGAGCTGGTTCAACTTGCGAACCCGTTCAGAACCGGTTTGCTTTTCCACTGACTAGAGCGCCTAGGGAACGACACTGTTACGTCACTGTTAACGTCGCTTGCAAGTACATTGCTTTGGGATTATCTCTAACTCGTGTACCAAGAAAACTTTAAAAACAATTGAAATATGTAAGTCTTTTAATCTTTTTGTTTGATATGTAATCTTTTCTGATAAGTTATGTACCCCTGTCTTGTGTCTTTTTTCTTTCCATTAATTTGTTCTATATCGTGACTGTTTTCTTCTTTGCTTATGTTTAAAAAATAAATAAATAAATAAATAAATAAAACGCTTGCGTGTTTCTGCAGTTTCTCCTGGCTTTGCGATGGTCAGAAAATATGTTAAAAAGAACGAGAAGAACGCATCTAAACCCGCCCCGTAAACATGACGTGTTAAAAGAACGGTTCTAGTCCAGCAAAGAGTTGGTGCCGCTTTGGAACCAGTTCTCGCGGCCGCGAACCGGTTCTTTGGCTGTCGAAACACAAAGAACTGGTTCGCGCGCAGGCACCGGCTCCGAACCGGCTCTCAAAATGCTTTGGTGGAAAAGGGGCTTTTGTAGCTAAACACCAAGTAATAGGAAATGGTCTCAACAGCAATCAAATGAGATTACAATACCTCAAGCTCCAAAACTTTGGACTCAAGACTTGAGACTTTCTCAACTTCGTTTTCCAATCTCTTCCTTAGTGCATCCAGTTCCTCATTCAGACCCTTCAGAAAGACACGTACAAACAGTTGTTCAATATGACAAATCCAAAACCCGGCCACAAGCATTGTTTACTTCAGTTACCTGTACTTGACTTTGGTGGTGCTCGGCCTCATCGCTCAACTGAGACCTCAATGTGTCCCCTTCCCTCTGCCGGATCTCTCGGAGGCTTCTGGCCTCTTCCTCTACCTGTTCAAGTCTCTCCTGCAACTTCTGCATGGCTTCTGGGAGTCCCTCTGTCTGCTTTAGCTGCTCTTGGAGTCTTGCATTCTCGTTACTCATGGCCTTCATTGATTCACTTAGAGTTTCCACCTCCTCTTGTGCCTCCATCTGTAGCTCCTGCAGTTTGGTAGAAAGCTCCTCCCATCGCAACTGAGCCTCCTCATTCTGGCCCGTCAGCATGCAAACGTGAACCCCGAGCTCTGCTGTCTCGGTGTTGGCCCGATGTAAGGCCTCACAAGCCTCTCCATTCTCAAACACAAGTGTGCTGTTCTGCTTTTTCAACAAATTAAGCTCTTCCCTCATGGCAGTAATGTTGGTTTGGATTTCTGACCGTGCCTTGGCCTCCATATCCCTCTCTTTTACCAGAGCGTCCTCTCTTTCATGGCAGCGTAGCAGTTCATCCACATGCCTACGGTTTAGCTCTTCCACCTGGGACTTGAGTTGCTCCGTCTGGGCACGGAGGTCTTCTCTGGAGGCTTCTGTCACTTCCTGTAGAGCCTGGATCTTCATCCTCTCCTCGGAGCTCACCAATAGCTGTGCCCGGAGCTCCATGACCTCCTCCTGAAGTCTGGAAACCTCCTTCATGTTGAGTTCAAGTTGGGCCTCAGCCAGAGCCAACCTTGAAGTGGATTCTCCATTTTCACTTCTTGAGGACTCAACGGTCTCAAGTAGTTGTCTAGATGTTCTCTCCTGTGGGACTGTGGCACTGTCATCTAATTCTTCCAGGCTTGATATACTTTTCTCCCCAAGTTGTTCAATTTCAGTTTCCTCACTGTTCATCTGGCCATTCTGTATGCACTTGTCCAGATTTCGGTTCTCTACAGTCAGTCCAGTTGACTCCAGTCTGCTCATTAGTTGCCTCTCGTAGGCATGTCCAGTCTTGGTTTGTGCCAGCTCTTTGCTGCTGTCCTCGTGTCTTTTCACAGTCTGGATGAGCTTGGCATTGATCTCCATTAAACTTGTGCACTGGGTCTTGTACTCTTCCAGTTTCTTGGCTTGCCCTTGAAAGCTCTGACTCTCCGCAGTCAACCGCTGGTTGTGGTTCTCCAGTTGCCGAATCTTCTGGGTACTGATGGATAACTCATTCATCTTTGTATTTAGTTTCTCTTCAAGCACACTTTTGTGTTGCAACTCATCTTGCATCCTTCTCTTGTGCTCCTCCAGTTGACTCTCCTGGGCCTCCAATGCCCTTTGCAAGTCCTGAAGCTGCGTCTGGAGATTCCCACTTTCCCGCTCCTTCAGAGATAGATCTCCCTGAAGGCGGTTAATGGTCACCTGCAGCTCATCAGCCTGTTGCTTTGCAGTTGTTCGTTCTTTGTCGGCGGAGACTCTACATGTGTCCAGTTTTCCTTCCATCTCCTTTACTTTCTCCTCCTGAAGCGTCAGATCCTGGGCAAGTCGCTCAGCTAGTCGAGCTCGGTCTTCGCTCTCTCGTTTAGACTCGATCCTCTCTTCTTCAGCCTCCTTTAGCTTGGTCAGGAGCTCTTGGATCGTCCAGGCTGTGTCGCAGTAGTTGGCGGCCTGCTGTCCCTTTTCGCTCAGAGCTCCATCAAGCTTTGACAGTAACTCCATGTTCCTGTTCTCCGCAATGCTTAGCTTGGCTTCTAGCTTGCGTTCTGATGTCTGCAGAGACTCCAGCTCCTGTGTGGTGGTATGGAGAGCCTCCCCTGAGGACTGTTCTCCTTCTTTCTCTTGATTAGGTCTTTTAGCCAAGAGTTGTTCTTGTAGGTCACTGAGCACGGCTCTAAGATCAGCTGCCTCACTGGTTAGCTGCTGAACCTTCTCTTGGAGCTCTTGTTGTCTCAACTCAGATTGGTCAAGCTCAATGCGCAGGCCCTCAGAAGGGCTACAAGACAGTTCACCCAACTCACCTAGATCACCTAGCAGACTGGAGCCAAATTCTTGGCCTGGAAGAAACTCCTGAGCTTGCTGCATGAGGGGAAATTTTCGTTTAAATCAACAGTGACAAACAACAAAAGTGAAAAAAATTAAAATGCAACCACTCAAACTAGTCCATTGTTGATCATGAAAGACACTAAATTACTGGTGTTGTGGTATTGAATCCAAAATAAAATTCGTGGTACAGATACAGGAAAACAGACATCAGTGCTAATTGCATAATAGCCAAGTAAGTACTAGCTTTCTTTTCTATTTTTAAAGGGATACTCCACTTTTTTTGGAAATAGGCTCATTTTACCACTCACCCAGAGTTAAGCAGTTGGGTTTTACTGTTTTCGAATACATTCAGATGATTTTTTGATATTTATAAGAATATCAGTAACCAGACAGTTTCTGGTCTCATTGACTTCCATAGTATATTTTTTTTCCTACTATGGAAGTCAATGAGACCAGAAACTGTCTGGTAACTAATATTCTTCTAAATATCAGAAAAGGGATTTGAAAACGCTAAAATTAAACTGTTTAACTCTGAGGGAGTTGTGAAACGAGCCTATTTCCAAAAAAAGTGGAGTATTCCTTTAATTGAACTACATACAGCACAGCAAAGAACAGCTCCACCACATGAAATGAATACATTAATTAATAAATCTGACAACGTATATCCAAAGATTGTGTGGATATGAACAGAACTGATCATTTTAATGCTGTATCTAATGTTTTAGCAAACCTGTGAGTAACTGCTGACTAGACTGTTGACACTAGAGCAGCGACTGGGTGGTTTCCACACATGGGCAGATGAGAGAGCTGAACCCAAAGTCCTTCTGTATGTGTAAAAACAAACAAACAAACAAACAAAAAAACATAATAGTCCACATAATATAATAAGCATGCAATTTATATTGCTCATTTGAAATACATAGGCTAAAAAAGTACATTTATGTAGAGCTTAGATAAAGTTACAAAGTCATTGTAGGCTATACCCTTTCGTGCACTACTTTCCTGATCCCTAATTCATATGCAAATACTGAAAAAAGTATTTGGTTTATACAGGGTTTTTTTTTTGTATGTGAAAGCGAATTTAAAGGAGAGCTTCGGTCAATTTTAACATTGAGCTAAATTTTGTACATTTGGAGTGCTGTCAGTAAGACAAAAACAACAAAATTATCCTCTTTTTAAAATTCGCACCCAGTTGACCCCGCGCGTGAACTCGACAATCGACTTCTGTGGACTTCGACCAAAAAGAGGAAGTAAATAGAGGTATGTGAGCTGGCTGAATTAACATCATTTTTATTAATATCTTTCACATCTACCGCAGTCAGATTGACCGTGGTCACTCTTAATAACACCACTCACATGGCTGTGCACTTGTAATAACAAATCAAGGATGTTAAGAAGCTAAAAGCAGGTTTAGAACTTGTCCCATAGAAGTCAACAGGGTGCGAATTTTAAAAAGAGGATAACACGGTGTAGACAACACCCAATTTTTTTTGTTTTTGTTTATACTACTGTTAAAATTGGGTCCTCCTTAAATAAAATGCTTAGAAAAACTGTAATGATGCAAATAAAAACAGATTGTTCAATTAAGTCAATACTATAGATTTGAAACTTTATGAATTACCTAGCAAAGGTAGGCCAGTCAGAGTCAAGGTCATGACCTCGGGATGCTACATCAAACTGGACCTCATTGAGTTCATACAGGTGGTTGATGATATCGATGTTCAGATGGGACTTCAAGAAGGGACTGCGTTCATAGTACCACTCACTGTGATAAAAAAAAAACAGTTCTCAGAAAGTTGAGATGTTATACACTGCATTTCAGTGTATTTAATTTTGCTTTCAAAGCACAAACACAGGCCTTATATGGGCAGCAAATCCTGTGTTGTCAGTATTACAATGAAAATCGCTGACATTACATGCAAGTATGCTACTTTGAGACAATAACTTTTAAAAGAGAAGTGAAAGCGGTCGGAGGAAGAGAAATTAATGTGGAAGCGTCAACACTTCTGTTTGCAAAAGCTGTGATACTGGGGACAACTATGATTTTGAATTAATGCATTAATATAAGCACTAATGCATCAACATTCTTTATTCACATGACCATGTTGTGTTATACGCAAAATAAATATTACGTGCAATTTATTGTAGACTAATTTGCTGAAGCCTAAACCTTTTAAAGTTGGTTAGTGGTGCTAGTTTCATGCATACGCATTATGTTCGTGTGAATTCTTCACCACGCTTTAGAAAGTCGGGTGTGGTTAATCTTTGCACAGAAGTTTGGTTGTTTACAAGTTTACAAGTCTCAGGCATCATACTGATATTATAGACACTCGAACGTCATGCCGTTACATTCTATCATCATCACTTCTTTGTCTCAGGTTAATGCCATATCATATAAACATTTTACTAGATATCTACTGGAAATACAAATGACATTTTGCACTTGAGATAGCAAAACAATGGATTTTGAGCTATTACTGTACATGTATTAAGAGAAGTTCCCATTAAGATGGTCAAATTGTTGGTGAACACATTACCATGTGATTTTGTAGTTCATAAGACATTGCTGAAGAGTGTCTGCCAGCCTTTGGTGCACCAGACAGTAGCGGATGAAAGCCCGTCCTTTCCCCAATGACGTCTTCAGCTAAATTCACACAAAATGAATACAGACATTGCATTTGATTAAAAAGATGTCCATGTTTTACAATCACAGAGACCTGAGAATGAAATATGTTCATGTTAACTATATATAAAATACACAAGTTTGGCAATGACCACAACAAAACAGCTTCAAAAACCAAAAGATCCTTATGATAATGGAATGAGACATGTTAAAGAACAATAACAACACAAATGTGAACATCACAAAAGAGCTATGCAGAAAAGAAATTTGGTGTAGAAACAATTTCCACTCAGAAATCTAATAAGCATTGCATTAAACGTGAAGCTTTGAAGTAAAAAGACTGAAATTGTATTTTCTTATAAAAGAAATCTCCAATAAAATGTATTAGAATGTTTACAGTGTAATAACACCTGACAAACATTTGAAAAGAAACAATATTACTTAGTTCAAAGGTCAGTGTACAGATTATCTGCTTAAAAACAACGATCACTACATTATAGTTACTTTTTAAAGCTCCTATTATGCTTTTCCAAATATTACCTTTCATGCAATGTGCAATATAGCTAAAAGGTCTACAAGAGTTTTAAAGATTAAAGTGCATGAAAAATAAAGTGAGTTGTCTCCTAAAAGAAAGAACGGATGCTGACCTGCCGAAAAGCTCTCTAAAAAAGTAACTAAAGGACCTTGTAACTTTTTATGGAAAGTATTTTGTTGCATTACTTTTGTGTCAAACGATTAATCGCGATTAATCGCATCCAAAATAAAAGTTTGTGTTTACATAATATATGTGGGTGCACTGTGTATAATTATTTTATATATATAAATACATACACACGGAGGCGTATTGCATTCACTTGAAGAAAAAAAATCTACTCTGTTTTTCTGAATTAATGAGTTAATTTTTCATGAGAAAAAGTTTTTGCTCTGTTTTTCTGAATTAACGAGTTAATTTTTCATGTTTTTTTGATCTGTTTTTCTGAATTAACGAGTTAATTCAGAAAAAATTCAGAAAATTTTTTTTGCTCATGAAAAATTAACTCATTCATTCAGAAAAACAGAGCAAATTTTTTTTCTCATGAAAAATTAACTCGTAAATTCAGAAAAACAGAGTAGATTTTTTTTCTTCAAGTGAATGCAATATGCCTCCGTACACACATGCATGTACGTTTAAGAAAAAAAAATATTTATATAAAATATTTATATTTAAATTATAAATATATATTTAAATAAAATATATAATTATAAATTATATCTAAATTCTAAATACTTTAAATTATAATATATTAATATAAATTATATATAAATCTATATACAGTATATACAAGCATGCGTATGTATTTATATATATATATATAATAATTATACACAGTGCACCCACATACATTATGTAAACACAAACTTGCATTTTGGATGCGATTAATCACGATTAATCGTTTGACAGCCCTAAAAAAGTTATATTTTTTGGCATATGCGAAGGCCATTCGACACCAAAAGTGAAATGAATAAGACAGGGCCACAGACTGGGCCATCTGGCCAATCAGAGCACAGTAGGCTCACGGAAAGGAGGGGTTTAGAGAAACTGATTCATCCGACGAGTCGATTGAGAATCATTGAAAATTTAGGTGATGTGCACTGTATATTCAGAGGAAATTAAAGTGTTTCGACATTTGATGCACGTAACCCTGTTGTAGGTGATCTCCAAAATTAGGAATAGGAACCTTTAAAAATGACACTTTAAAATTTAAATCATGTTCAATATTGCTTCCTGCTGGTCTGGCACACTAGAAATGAAAGTTCAAGCTGAGTGCAATGCATAGTGGGAAACACTATCCATGCACTGCAGTGTGCTCTGGTTGTATTCTGCACAATTTGGCAAATGTAGTAATAGGACCTCTGGGTATTCCATGTATACAGAAAATGTCTATAGTACATGCACTCAAAACTGAGATTATTGTGTGAATAGTATGGTAATATGCCATTCAAAACACAAACAATGTCTGTCTCTGGTACAGTATGGTCAGGAGAACAGATGGAGGATTACAGTGGGTGACCAAAGAGCATAAGGACACCAGATGGAAACGTTACACTGCTACAGCTGATGCTGGATTTCTGGATTTGTTCTGGACTCACATAAACCTGCATTTCAGTGGCAGAGGAATTGTTGTATGTACTAGTCTTAAAAGGAGAGAAAAAAGAGGAAAATGTCCCAAATCTATTGAATTTTAAAATGTGAGTAAAACAGGTTAGTGGAACAGTACACAAAGAGAATAATAACATCTGACTAAAGCCTACTCTGAAAAAATGGTACAGGAATGAGTGCGAGAATACAATACATATAGAACTGAAGTTTCGTTGTGTGTTATGGGAGATTGCTAGGATGTTGCTAAGGGGTTTCTAGGGTGTGGGTGTTCTAGTGGTTGCATACTGGAGCCAGGGTAAATGCTGCTTAGATCCAAAACTGGTCAAAATAGTAATATTCTGGTCCCAAGATAAGGCTCAGGTCCCTCCTTCAATGATTTTTACACCTAATTTGTGTCCAACCGGCTGATAAACTAAGTCGGGTCCATTAAAAAAGTAATAGCTAACCTCTACACAGCAAGCTGCGTGATTTAAGCTATCGTTGTGTGCCAAAGTTTAATAGTGGTTCTTTCTTTGTAAACCACAGCATGCACTAAAATTCACCTACCTGTGTATAATGTGCAATTCTTTGGTAAATGAACAGAACAATAATATTTGCGAGAGCCTCTACTGCTACAGCACATGACCAACCTGAGGCTGAGTGTCACTGCTTCCTTCTTGAGAGGTGGAGATATAAAAAAATATATATATGTATATGAAATGTCAGAAAAACAGCGACATGAAACTGTGAAAGAGAAATGAGAAGGTGTGGAGGAGCTAAACACGCAATGGCTGAAGAGATGTTTTCCTGCAGAGATTTGGGCTCGTACAGTGGATTACCTCGGGGATTGATTTGACGAAGCGAATGCCGTCATTAGCTCCTTTAATCTTGGACAAGCAGTCACAGAAATAGTCCCAGTAGTCTTTCCTGCTGCCCAGAAATGTGGTCCTCTCTTTCTGGTCAAACTGGACAAAACGGTCAACAGGTTAATCTCAAAGCAATCACTCTAAACACGACTTTTGGTTGATTGTGAATACGGAGATCAACAATCTTTCAGGTCACCATAGAACGACATGAGAAGATCTACAATAATCTTGTTTAGGTGTAGCAACTACATGACATTCCACTTTTGATCAAGTTAAAACTAGTTCCACCAGAATCTGCAAACTTGTTCAACGCTTCCTGCACTGATTGAGGGCGAAAATGTGTGGAATGGGTATAAATTGTTGCCAGGTTAAAAAAAAGGTATTATTATTACAAATTACAGTTGTCAAATCAGTTTTGTTCTTCTTAACTAAACTAGGGCTGTCAAACGATTAATCGCATCCAAAATACAAGTTTGTGTTTACATAATATATGTGAGTGCACTGTGTATAATTATTATATATATATATATAAATACACACACATGCTTGTATATATTTAAGAAATATTTTCATGTATATACTGTAAATAGATTTATATATAATTTATATTATATATAAATATTTAATATATTAATAATATTTTTTTCTTAAATATACATGCATGTGTGTGTATTTATATATATATATATATATATATATATATTATATATATATAATAATTATACACAGTGCACCCACATATATTATGAAAACACAAAATTTTACTTTGGATGCAATTAATCGAGATTAATCATTAGACAGCCCTAAACTAAGCCTAAATATTTAACTTTTCGAATATGTTTTCGGTAATTGAAATAAAATATAATATTACATTAAAAACATAAACAAGAATGAGAAATGCTGCTTTGGCAAATAAATGAAATAAAACAGATTTAAGTTAACTAGAATTACTAAAACGGGGGGGGGGGGGGGGGGGGGGGGATTAAAGCCAAACAAGGGGGGGGGGAACATAATAAAAATGATAAAAGCACATAAGAAAATTACTAAAACTTGAACTAAAATTCAAATAAAAACTGAAAATATAAAAAATGAGAGAAAAATCAAAACATCAAATACTATAACAGTATATAATTGAGAATGATTGAGAATTGAAATTGAGAACATTAATTCCTATTGTATTAATTTTACTAATTATTTAAAAAAACAATGCTATAACATTTATCAATTTAATTATGTTCTCTGACTCATAATAGGGAGAAAATGAGTGTGGATGAAATTATCAGATCCTTATTTAAATACAGTTAAGAAAAAAAAGGTAAACAGAGCTGAAGGTCCGCCACTATTATTAGTAGTTAATATATAAATCCAATAAATGAACATAGATGGGGCAGAGATGTGTAGAACTTTGTGAATAACAACCAATTGAATTCTTAGGTGCAGATTCCATGCGGCACTAATATTAACTAGTTCATGATGAACAAAGAAATCTCTTTAGCATTAAATGTAAAACTATAAAAATCTGTGCCATACTTGCAGTAGGTACTCCAGTTTATAGCAGAACTTGTGAAGACTGGAACTGTCATCGGTGATGGGCTCTCCAGTATCACAATGTTCCTTGCTCAACTCAGAAACTGCATCTGCAGGTGTAGTGAAATTCACATTCAAAGTTATAAATATATATATATATATATATATATATATATATATATATATATATATTGTTATCAAGGCTTGACATTAACCCCGGGTGCATTTCAAATGTATCGTGTAATGCAGTCACTCCTACCAGACACCTTGACAGGTTGAAAATTAAATATAATGCATACATTTGTCAAAAATATTGATTTTCTAATACATAAAACATCGATACTGAAATAACTGAAACACTAAATTTCACGAATTAATTGAACTTCGGCGTGGGATTGCACATATTGCGCATAATTTTACTCATTCCTGCAGATTTTGTTCTCACACCCAAAGTGCGCACACAGGAAGCATCCTCTTAGTACTAAATCAAGTTATTTTTTTGCAGCTTATTGCGCTTAAACAGTCGAATATACAAAAAAAATAATAATGTCAAACTGAGTAGGCTATTAAGGTAAACACAGTCAGTTATGTTTAAAGTAGTGCTGTCAAACGATTAAAATATTTAACCGCGATTAATCGCATTAATGTTATAGTTAACTCATGATTAATCGCACATTTTTTTGGGGACATTTAATATTCAACAATATTATTGATACAATCTGTATTGCAAAAAGCGCTAGTCTATATAAATAAAGGTGACTTGACTTGAAATTTTTATCTATTCTAAATGTCTCTTGATTTCTTTTTGTCACATAATTTCTGTAAATCCTGTTGTAAAAGCATGTGAAAAAAAATACAAAATCTGCTACGCCAAAAAGACAAATAATGGCACGATAAAAAAAATCAACGCCAGAGATAATGTGTTTAACTGACAACGTTAGTTTAAAGTGAACTTAAACAATGGAGAAAGAAAACACATGTGTAACAGTATAATGGATCAGTGTGTCAGGTCTTACAGTGACAGCAGCCTAATATACCTGCTGCCCAATTATTAGATAATTTTAAATATATATATATGGCAGTTTTTCCACATGGTATCGACATCAACATTGTGGCCAGTGAAAATTCTGAGTGGCTATAACTTCGAAAAAACAATAGCAACAGTAGCTGGTGAGCAAAAAAGTTAATGTCAAGCCCTGGTTTTTAGGCTATTGTTCCTTTTTATAAGAGACTGCATGATGTTTGAGTTAAGTGAAACTAGTTCCAAACTTCATTATGGTGAGACCTTGACCAATTATTTGCACCTCACAGTAATGAGAAACACTATATTGATAAACACCAATGCAACGAATTTCACAAATGATAATTTCAAAACGTCACATGTAGATATCATGGTTGCTGAATACAAATGAGAATACGGAGTAAGTGGGGAAATAATGTGGTTTCTGTCTCTAGTATAAGCTTTAATATTTCTTGGCCAATCACAGTGTCAAGACACTCACATGACTGTGTGCACATACAATAAATCACACTGAGGGTGTGAGGGAGAGAAAGAGACAGATATTTTACCATGCAGATCTCGGATTATTCTCTGCAGCTGGTTTTCTCCCACTGTGCTCATGATGGGCTGAATATGTTAGTGTGGATGGTTCATAAAGTCAACATTATGCCTGTAAAACCAAAGAAAAAACAGGGTTGTACTAAAAGAATAAAGACAACAATAAAACAGTAAATCTCAAACTGTTTATGACAGTATACGATGTCATAAAAAAATAATATGTGATGGTACTTTTACTTTGTATTATAACATTAAAGAGCATTAGAAGAGAATAATTAATATATATGTATTCGTGAGCAGATTAGACAGTTTTACTTGTCAAAGAGTTTTACTTTTGTTTTTAAACGTGGAGAACTTCCATAAATTCACAAACCCTTAGATAATATATTATGACTAAGGTACCATGATTTAAAAAAAACGAAAATTATTTTTAGTCTTTAAATGAAACTGAGGAGACTAACGCACCTGCTGAACTTTACAACTTCTGAACAGCGTATATCGTTTTAGTCATTTTTCAACCAAAACAGTTAACTTAATCGTCAGGATAAATAGATGTATATACGATAAACTGATATAAATAATAATAAATAGACGTAAGACGACATACTTAATACAGAAAGATGATCTTCCTCATCGAGTGTTTACAGTAGATAGATACAACCTTGCTGCCATTTTAGGGGACGGTTCCTAAGATTGACTGACAGCACGCTGGACCAATCAGAGAAGAAAACGCAGTAGCGCGTTTGTCAAGTACCAAGTTTGGTTGCACGATTAACGCAGTTAAACAAGTAGTCATGTGATGCTCAGTAATGAACGCATCATCAAAAACACAAACAAACTCAGGTGTTAACAAATTATATGTTACAACATGAGTGTCACTGTATGACCAAAAACATTTAACACGGATTGAAACATTAAAATCAACCGTTAACTGTTAGTTGTGTGGTGTTTCTGCAAGTCCCTGAAGTGAAATTTTAGATTTATCAATTGCTTCTTTAGGCTATAGAGTTTTTTATTAGCAGCTGCTTCATAAAAAGAGATGATAGCAAAAGTTACTTAGCAGCAAAGTCTGTGTTCAACATAATCTATATAGGCATAGGCCTACTAATCAACCAATGTGATTTCTTTTGATTAAAATTCCTTGATCCAAGTCCATTTTTGTCAAATGGCAAGGTCTCTCTTGATCTTGCAAATGAATCTGTAAGGAACAGAAAAAGGGACATGGTCCTATTGAGGTTGAGGATGAGGGATCTGAGCATCATTTATTGGGTGGGTTACTCTTTACTGATACTCTAATGGGAACAAATACATTCAGAAAGTTTCATCGTTTTTAGGTTACACTCGCTCAGCCTGCTTTAACCCGATTCCACTCAAGTTTTCTCTATAGAATTTCATAACGGTAAGTGATATAACTCTCCATTTTTCTGAAGTGAACATTTGCAATAATTATCAATGTAAAATCATTAATTATTTCTATTATATTTGACTCATTGTGATCAGTTAGGCTGTACCTTACTATCTTTATCCACACAAATGTTTAGTTGTGTAACAGACAAGAAAAACAAAAGATTTCAGGTCCATGTTTTCCTCCTTTCAGAGGGTCTATCATTACCTCATTTTTGTATTAACCTAAATATCGCTTTGTTTGACACTGCATCAAGATGGCAGCCCAAAATAACAGTGAACCTGGAATGGATTATGACTATGACTATGATCCAAGCGACGGAGTATGTAACAAGACAAAAGTTGATCAATTTGGAAGAGCCGTCACACCAATCCTTTTCATCATCATTGTTCTGTTCAGCTGCGTGGGGAACACATTGGTCCTGTACATCCTTGCGAAGTACGAAAATCTGAAATCCCTCACCAACACATTCTTGTTGAATCTGGCTATCTCTGATCTGATTTTCACATTTGGCCTGCCGTTCTGGGCCTACTACTACATGTATGGCTGGACTCTTGGAGATCCTGCTTGCAAAGCAATTAACTACGTGTTTTACACGGGATATTACAGCAGCATCATCTTCCTGACCGTTTTGACTGTCCACCGCTACATGGCCGTGGTCCACCCCATGTCGGTGGTCATGTCTCGGAAGAGCCTGCACTGCTACGCCACCTCAATTGTAATCTGGATCATCAGTTTCTGTGCTGCCATCCCACAAGCCATGTTCAACTCCGTCGTGGACGCAGATGAAACAACGCCAGTGCAGCTTTGCGATTTTGACGGCAAAATTAACTGGAAGCTTCAAACTGTATACTTGCAAAACTTCTTTTTTGTTGTTTCATTTGTGATCATTGCTTTTTGCTACACTGTGATCCTTACACGGCTGCTTCGGCCAACATCTCACACCCGTAAGAAGACAGTGCAGCTCATCCTCTTCATAGTGGTGTTTTTTTTCTTGGGATGGGGGCCGTACAACGTGGCCATATTTCTGGACTCTCTGATTTCGTGGGGAATCTCTCCTTTTAACGAGTGTGAGGTCAGCAGATCTGTCGACTATTGGATGTACATTTCTCGTATGGTGGCTTTCTCACACTGCTGCCTAAATCCTGTGTTTTATGTTTTTATGGGGATAAAATTCAGAAACCACTTGAAGAAAATGTTATGGGCTTTCCTTAAGAAGAACAACGAGCCCCAGAATCGACACAGCAGGCTTATTTACTCCAACGGCGAAGAAATATCAATGTATTAGCAATGTATGCTTAAAGCATAAAACTGATTTTCAGCAACAAAATGAATGCAATGTAAAGTGTCTGCACTGCAAATGTTTTATATTACTAAAACTGCATGTGAAAAAGCACTCAAAATCAGATTTTTCATGTTTACAACTTTATATTTACTGTGTTAAATTCATTTGCATTGTATATATTCTTTCTTTTATGCATTCATATTTGATGCATTTGTCACACAACTGCATTTGTCATTATGCATGTTTCACATAATTTACATTTCCCCAATTGGATTTATTAACATTAAATAGTTTTACTAACAACAACAACAACAAGCGATTTTAAAAAAAGGAAATCGCACAACATATGCAATTTCTACAAACTCAAACTGAGTGAAATTTATCCATCAATACATTTCTGTTTTATTAATCTCTTTGAAAACATGTGCAATAAATATTTTCCTGCACTTCTGTCACAAGTGTCATTTATAACCCACAAACATTAAAAATGGTCTATCTGCACATGACCACATCCTCTGCCAGTATCTACAGTTATTCTATGATCTAGCTCAAGGGTCTCAAATTACTTCCTTCAACTTTTTGAAGTAAAATATGTAAATTAAAAACACATTTTAAAGTGCATTGCATGAGCATTAGAAAACCTGGTCAGGTGTATAACCTATAGCACATTTATTCAGGAAACACCTTTCAGGATGTTCTGCCACCATGCAAAATATGATCAGAGGACTAACTATGGTCTGAAAATTGCAATTATAGTGTGAGTTCTGTAAATGCAATGTCAAATGTTTGCATGTTAGCTGTGGCCTCATACTCGGGTTTCTTTGTGTATTTTCTGCGAATAAAATCTATATTATAATAATGACATATTAATGAATCAAATTCTTCTGTAATTAAGTTCATGAATTGATGCATCTACAGATAATGCTTGACTTGGTTAACATTAGCATGTATTGTTTAATACTGTTAAAGTGAATTCTTTTGAAAGCATGTGTGCATATTTCACTCCAGAATGTCTATTTGCTGAGTCACAAAGAATAAAAATTAATTTCTCGTACATTCCGCAGTTTGTTCAGTTCACCGCAGCTTTGACACTAGCAGACATATGTGGTTAGCTGATTCAGTGTGGTCCCCCCTGGTATACATTTTGGTTATATGTCCAGGAATAAAACAAATGACGGGTGTAAACTTTGCTCTTTAAACTGTACTGATACTCTAATAGGAACAAATATACATTCAGAAAGTTTCATAGTTTTTAGGTTACACTCGCTCAGCCATAACCCGATTCCATTCAAGTTTTCTCTGTAGAATTTCATAACGGTAAGTGATATAACTCATCTCTCCATATTTCTGAAGTGAACATTTGCAATAATTATCAATGCAATGAACCATTCAATCTTTACATTAGTGCCCAAACTTTATCAACACAAATTTTTAGTTGCGTTACAGCAACTAAAATTATGAACGGTTCAGAAATCATCGGGCCAATCAAATTGCCAGGGCGGGCTTTATACGATGATTGACAGGTGGTCTTCAGTAACGTCATCAAAGAGCGCTTGTCAAAGATGAGTGCAGCTGGAGAATTGAGATGTATAGATTCCGCTGTCGCGTCCTTTGTAAAATAAATCGACAGCGCATTCATTTTAATAAACAAACAGAACTGCAATCAAGGCATTTGTCGATCGGAAATATATTTTTGGCGTCCTTCCTACATGATTCGGGAAAAGTGTAACTTATCAGCTGGCTCTGGCGGTCGCTAAGAAGACGGGATCTAATGAAAAGCCTGTGGTCGTTGTGGTTTCTCCTTTGGGGGCACTCATGGAGAAAGAAGTAACACTCGTTATTTAACTTCTAAAATAAATAAAGTAGGCTACGTTCTGTATTTGAAAACTGCGCTATGCAAAGGAGTTGACTTATGCGTTGCTCTGATTGGTTGGTAGGTCTACCGACTATCCAATTGAGTGCAGAGGTTTTTTTTTTTGTCCTGGTTCGGTTACGACACGCCTCATAATTAAAGCTCAATTGATTGATTTCAGACTCATATTCTTTCTTGAATATGAGTATGACGAAGTCAGGCTAATGCTGGGTGGTTTTTGAACCCAAATTTGGGTAAAATATGGACAAACCCAAATGTTGGGTTAATGTGATGTCAAATTTTAACCCAACTTCAACTTTCACTTTCAACTGTAATTTTTTTTAAATTGCAGTTTAACCCAACATTTGGGCTTGTCCATATTTTACCCAAATTTGTGTTGAAACAACCCAGCATTTTTAAAGTGTATACATTTGTGTTAAATTAATTTGCATTGTATATATTCTTTCTTTTATACATTCACACTTGATGCAATAAATAATGAACTATATGAGGTGTATTTAGTAAACAACTGCATTTGTCATTATAGATGTGTTTCACTAAATTCACATTTTGGGGGAGGGGGGCGTACTCTACCTTATGTGTGTGCTATAATATGGAAATACTTGTTATTATACCATGGTCTGGGTGAATACTCGATTCTGATTGGCTGCAGGGTGTCCGTTAAAAAGTGATATAGGACACCTAGTAAAGTAGTTCCGGTGAAACTGCCTGTTTACCATTCGAAATTAATAAATAAATGCGCTGCCTACAACGGCTGTGAGTAACCATAGCAACAGGCAGTCACATGCTCTATCAAGATGTTATAGCCTAATACAACAATGAGCGACTTCGTGCTATTTCTTTTAACATTTATGGAGAATATGGCAACTTTGACGACTGGTATGCTGCTGAAGAAAGAAAAAAAAGTAAATAAAACGGAGAAAATTACACCGCTGCTGCTCTGCTCCATTGAACTCTATTGGTAACGACGTAACTTGCGACCATAGTTGGCTAACGATGCTTTCGGGAAACGCGCACCCCTGAATGAGACCCTGCGGGAGTTTTACGCAGCTGTCCAGACAACCAAGGCAGGAGAAGGCTCAACGTTACAGCGTTTCAAGCCTAAGGAGTCTGAGGCAAATGACCCTCTCTTTGATCTGATTAATTTATTGCCCTCTATAACGTTAAGCGCAAATCGCTGGAGCTCAGAGCTAATTGATTTTTTTTATTGTTGTTTGATTAATTGTTTTATGTGTAATAAAAAAAAAACTATGCCTACCTTTGTGTTTCATGAAAAAAAAATGCATTTGTGAACCTGAAGGGATACGAGCTAAGCGGACTATAAATATCTCCGGTTGCTAAACAGTCAAGCAAGGCAAGTTATTTGTAAAAACTAGATTTAGCCTAATTAAAATATAAACTAATGTTTTAAAAATGTTTTATTTGGCAAGTGACCATGGTATAAGCGGGTTAATGCCCTCCGAGGTGTCCGTTGTCAGGTTTTAATGGACTTCGGCGGAGGCAACCGGCCTCCGCTGCGCGTCGGCCGGTTTACGCCTCGCCGTCGTCCATTAAAACCTGACAACGGACACCTCGTCGGGCATTAACCCTTACATAAGTTGTCAAAACTAATAGTCCAATGTCTTTTGTGTGTGTCACGTCTGGGCCATTAGCGACCTTAAACAGAATCGCAAAATGATGACTGTTTTCATACAGGTTTCCCCAATGCTCCCCCTGTCTGCCACTGGTCCAAAAGCACACACTTAAAAGAAAAACTCACATAAAATCCAACGTTTTACAAGAACTGTTTGAAAATCTCTATTTAAAAAGAGGAAATGCAAAAGCCACGAGTATTTATATGTTTCCAGGAAAATAATTAAGAAACTGGAATCGCTTAAATTCGCAATAATGTAAATACAAGGGAAAAACAGGGAAAAATGGTGTAAAAATCATTTTCATCTACAAAAACAAAGAAATGGCATTAAATTAAATGTGAAATTTTGAAAGACTGAAATAGAATTGTATTGTAAAACGTACAGTCACCTTTGTTTTATTTACGACTTTGAAAAAAGGTGTTTTACAGTGTCCAATCTGTGAAGAGTGTTTTAAACTTCCCAGAAGACATGCTTCAGTGCCAAGCCACACACTTTCATTGTGAAACTCCTTTGCATTAGCAAAAGGAAATGACTAGACAAAAGTGTGATCTCGATTGTCACTTAGACATTTTTCCATTAGATGTTATTCAACCCAGTCAAATACAAACCTTGAGGTAGGCATTTCGTATTCTTTCATGATGATGCAAGAAACAGTTGCATATATTTTTAAAAGTGCATGACTGTAATACTTTGATTCGAAACGTTGTGAAATGCTCTTTTATATTCGTGCTAGATGGAACCGTCCAACATGACCAGCAGCAGCAACAACTCAACCAGCAGCGATGATGATTATGACTACAACGGGACTGACGGTGTATTAATCAAAATGTGTGAAGTTGATGACTATAAAAACATGACCGCCGTCTGCTACGCCACGGTCTTCTGCCTCAGCATCCTTGGAAATGGCTTCCTCATATGTGCACTCACTTGCTACGAAGACTTGAAAAGGGTCACCAACCTTTTCATGTTCTGTTTAGCACTTTTCGACCTTCTGTTCACACTGACGTTACCTTTCTGGGTTGTGGACTTTCTTCATCACTGGGTTTTCGGTGACGTCGCCTGCAAGATCACAACCGGGGCCTATTTTGTGGGAATCTACGGAAGTCTTATCCTTCTCACGGCCATGACCCTCGACCGTTTTGTTGTGGTGGTGGTGAGAAGTTGTTGGCTAACGCGGAGACGAAGGCTCAAATGTTCAAAAGTTGCGTGTGTCGGTGCGTGGATCATAAGTGTGATCGCTTGCTTGAGAGATTCAGTTGCCTCAAAAGCAGAAAAAGACATCAACACTTACGCTTGTGTAAGCACAATCACGGTCGATGATCATGTGGGATATTATTCACAACTCATTCTCCTTTTCCTCCTACCATTCGCCATCATTGTTTTCTGTTACACCAAAATCATTATGACTCTAATGTCAACACAGACCAGGCAGAAATACAGGACTGTGGTATTAGTGCTGTGTATTGTCATTGCTTTCTTCATATGCTGGGGTCCGTATCATATCATCATCGTGTTGATGTCCATCTATGAGTTTGATCCCTGCGAGCATTACCAGCTGCATGTTGCGTTTGTCGTCTGCAGGATTCTGGCGTTTTCACACTGCTGTGTAAACCCAGCTCTGTATATTCTCAGAGGGAAGTACAGGAATCTCTTGTCCAGCTTTTTGTTCTGCTCTCCTGAACTCAGGCGGTCGGGGCTCTACAGAGGAGCCACGGATCCCAGCGACTCCAGGATTCATCCGTACACAAATGACGGAGCTCTTGGGAATGGTGACGTGAGACAAACAAACGCCACAGAGCTGAACACGCTGTGAAAATGGAGAGTGCAAACGTGTTGGCTGTTTATTCCCAGAGAAACATTTTAGTATGTTCAGTTTCATTTATATCAAATCTCTCCCTTTTCCCTGAAAATGACTTGTTTCAACTCAAATTTGGGTAAAATATGGACAAAACTAAATGTTGGGTTAAAAATGTACTAATTAAAAAAAATATACAGTTGAAAGTGAAAGCTGAAGTTGGTTTAAAATGTTTAATCCAACATTTGGGTTTTTCCATATTTGACCCAAATTTGGGTTACAACCCAGCATTGATTAGAGTGTAGATATAAAAAAATACTGATATTTAAAAAAAAACATTTAAAAAAATCAACATTTTTTAATTTAGTATAATCATGAAACAAACTGTAATATATATGTTTAATCCAATTTTTGGTAAAATATGGGCAAACCCAAACTTTGGGTTAAAAATGTCACACTCTAAAAAAATGCTGGGTTGTTTTAACTCAATTTTGGGTAAAATATGGACAAAACCAACTATTGGGTTAAAATTATAATTTAAAACTGTAACCCAATGGCTGGGTTTGTCCATAATTTACCCAAAATTGGGTTAAAACAACCCAGCATTTTTTTAAGAGTGCATTAACTCATTTACTGGGTTTGTCAATATTTGGTCCAAATTTGGGTGATATATATATATATATATATATATATATATATAATTTTAAAAATATTTTTAAAATAAAAACAATATTTTTTTTTACACCTATATATGTATATATTGTTTTTAAAAAAAAATATTTTTAAACATGTACAATTTTAAATTAGTGCTGTCAAATAGATTAATCACATGTAACAAAATGTGTTTATATAATACAAACACAACACACACATATTTATATTTATATACACTTTTTAATAAAATAATATTTTTCTATAACATTTTAAAGAGTAAAACTCTTATGGATGTTTATTTAAAGATTTCTTTACATATTTTTGGTTTATAATTCAGATTTTATAATATTTCAAAGAGCAAAACTCCCAGTATGGATGTTTATTGCACTCTTTCACTGTATTAGAAATGTAAAGAGTGATAGTGTAAATGATTTGTGTTATCCCTACTGCGTTCATTGATTTACTTTAAGATGTAATTGAGAAGATGTGTGTTAATGAGTCGGGTGCTAATAATGAGTGGGCTGGACGTTCACGTGACTGGAGGGGGAAACGTGCAAAACAAATATATTTTCTTCAGTATCTCTATGACAGACAAGCCAAATATTTTAAGGATCACCAACAATCAAGGTATTTCATGTTTTACAGCGTCATTATTTCTTTTTTCACTTACATTTCTAATGGCATTGAAGAGAATGTTAATTCAAAAAATACAAAATTCGGTCATTATTTAGTCTCTATTGGTTATGTGACTCATGTGCTATATGACTATAGCTTTGTATAAGTACTAATTTTGTATTTTTTTCTGTTCTGCATGGCTTACAAAAGATTTGGAATTACAGATTACAGTTGCTAAAAAATTAACTTTATAGTGCTTTTTGATCATTATAAATAGTCAGTGCACGGAAAAGAATTGTGTAAATGTATATTTTTGTGATTCATGTAAAAAAAAGCAGCATTAGTGTGGCATATGCAACGCATTCTCATCCCAAGGCGTCATATACGACGCTTTTGCCAAAGTGTAGACATCCAACGCACATGGCACCCTTTAGCGTCAATATAAACACGCACAGAGTATGGGTTTAGGTGTGGGTTAGGGTTTGACCACTAGGAGGCGCCTTCTAGCCTATATATATATATATGCGTCTCATATTGACGCTAAAGGTTGCCATGTGCGTTGGATGTCTACTTTGACAATGACGCCTTGGGAAATAAGTAGATGTATTTATCGCAAACATTTTATATGGTTTTTGACATGATCTCTGTACATAATCACATTATTGAATCTGTTTAAACAATTTTTTCACTCAAATATTGTAACACATTTTATTAAATAAACAAAAGGTAGTAGAAAAGACCGAAGTAGTATTTCTTGTAAAACATTTTTTTTTTTTTTACAGACGATGAATATAGACACTTTGCCGAAAGACTATAATTTCAGCTATGATTATAACTACCCGGATTATGTGGATTTGATTAAATTGGAGGACGAGGATTTTTCATTGGCGATGATCAACGCTGTTTGCTACAGTCTCATCATCTGCATCAGTCTACCAGGAAACAGCTTTCTGCTTTGGGTGGTCTTGAAGAAGGTGGGTTTGAGCAGCTCTGCGGACTGCTTACTCCTTCATCTCACAGCGTCCGACCTCATCTTCACCTTCACGTTGGTGCCCTGGACCGCGAACCACATCTGGGGCTGGATCTTTGGGGATCTGGCCTGCAGGCTGTTCAGCGGGTGCATCTTCTTGGGCCTTTACAGTTACATGATGTTCCTCACGATCATGACCGTCCATCGATACGTGGCGGTCGTGCATCCGGTGTTCGCGTCATCAGTCGCCAACAGCAGACTGTACACACACGCCTCGTCTGCTACGGTGTGGTTGATCTCGGTGGGCTTCAGCCTGCCTGAAATGATCTTCTCTGAGACTGTGGAAAATCATCGTGAAGTGTTCTGCATTCCCATTTACAACTCAATGTTTATGGAGTTGTTTGGATATTTCGCGCAGATTATTCTCTTTTTCCTGCTGCCATTCTTGGTTATTGCGTTCTGCTACACCCGGATGGGTTTTAGCATCCATCGGAGCCGCATCAGAAGCAGAAACCATGCTTTATGCATCATCTTAAGCATCGCAGTGGGATTCTTCTTCTGCTGGGCGCCGTACAACATCTTCCTCTTCCTCGTCGCCTTGAGGTCTTTGGGCGTCGATGTATTCAGCCAGGCGGAGTGGGGAAACGCTTGGGAGAACATCTACAGTATCACTCATATTTTAGCGTATTCCCACTGCTGTCTGAACCCGCTCGTCCACATCTTTGGAGGGAAGAAGTTCAGGAGATACCTGCCATGGGCCGGAGGCTTCCGGAGGCTCTCGCAGAGGTTCAGCACTCAAACCTTCAGCAATCAGAGCAGCTTCTCAGGGCAGTTTCATCTCTGATCATGTCAATGGTCAAGTGTCATGATATCATAAGGTGTGTTTGGCTTCATAGCGATGTGCAGATCCATCATGGTCTGACTTGAAGCAGTGCATGCCTGTTCGAAATTTTGTCCAACTTGAGACTGCGCCGAGCCGTATCCAGATCTGATGAAGGACCTGAGCCTAGACACGACGACAACGCATGTGTCAACTATAGTGTCATAGTGTAATAGTGTCAACTATAGTCTCTCCACTGTGAAGGCCCCCTTCTCCTTCCCTTTACCTCTAAAACGCTGTCCCGTTTTCATGGAAGCGATAAATAATTCTGTAGGCTATTGTACATTTTTAAGGCCAGTCAAGTAATCTGCTAAAGGTCAATTTGTACACTGTAAACAATGCTGGGTTGTTTTGACCCCAAATTGGGTCAAATATGGACAAACCCAAATGTTGGGTTAAAAATGTCATTTAAAATTTTAACCCAACTTCAACCCAACATTTGGGTTTGTCCATATCTGACCTAAATTTGGGTTGAAATAACCCAGCATTTTTTAGAGTGTAAAAAAAAGATTACACGCCTGCGCACATATATGAATTCAAACGCGCATTAGTCTAGACTAAACGCAATACGCATGTGCAAGAAGTCGGCGTTCTCACAGGTTTGCGTTTTTGAAATTTGCAGAGATAACTTTTTTTCTTTTTTTTTTTTTCAAGGCTTGCACCTTTGAAACCATTTCCGTCATATACTAGCTTTTGCCAAAGCGTAAACATACAACGCACATGGCACCCTAGCGTCAAATGAGACGGAGATATATATATATGATATATGGAGCAGAAGGCGCCTCCTAGTGGTCTAACCCTACACTCTAAGAAATAAATCCGTAAAATAACAGAAAAAATACTGGCAGCTCATTACCCGGACTTTGTCCCGTTAAAAAACGGACATTTTCTGTTAACACAATGCTAACACACAATGCAACGCGTAATTCAAAATACGGGTAAATGACCTGTAAAAGACAAAAACGGAAAAATCCTTCAAATTTATATGGTACATTGTAGCCTACCGTAGTTTTACGGATTTTTGTACCCGATACCTAAACCTACCATAACCGAAGCGTCTCATTGGACGGTAGAGGATGCTATACGCACTACCGGCGCCGCGTCATCATAGAATGTCCCCGCCCCCTTTTGGGGGAAAACAAACTAGACTCCCCATAGACTTCAATACAAAATAACGGCAAAAACCAACGTCCGTAGACAGCCGACGGGTGTAAATAACTTAAGAAATCACTTATATACACCGGATGTCCAGCCTACCTGCCATAGAGCGTGAAAATACATTTTTTTATGCCCGTTATCAACTAGCCCAGGCTACCTGCCATCATAATCATTAATTCATGAGATATACATTACGTTTTTTTTACTTTAAAACGCGAAATAAAATCATTACCTCTCTTACCTCGTGAGTGACTCGACAAGGTAAAAGTAAATGTCCGGGTAAGACACCTCTGGCCACTGGGTGGGGTTGTTACCCCAATTTGACGCTGATAAAGGGACATGTTTTTAAATTGGCCAAATTAAGTTTGTGTATGTATTTTTCACGCACTATGGCAGGCAGAGTGGACATATAATTACTTGACATGTTTTATATAAATGATTTCTTAACTTATTTACGCCTGTAAGCTGTGTACGGACGTTAGTTTTTGCTGTTATTTTGTATTGAAGTCTATGGGGAGTCTAGTTTGTTTTCCCCCAAAAGGGGGCGGGGACAAAATTGACAGTTAAGTTCCCGGATATGCCGGTTGTGCGTATGTGAGTTGGATGTTTACGCTTTTGCAAAAGTGTCGTATATGACGCCTTGGGATGAGAATGCGTTGGTTATTATGCGAATGAGCAACCGGACCGTTAATGGTTTTTCGTAGAACGGTGTTGTGTTTGCGGCATCTAAGTTAATAATAATGATCTTTGCAACGGAAATTAATCTATCAAAACTAACTTTAGCTGGACAATAACTTTATTCTAGAGCTGTAAAGCCCAAACAATCTCTGTTACGTTAATTTCCTATTATCACTGTAAAGCTATTGCTGTTAATATTGTTAACCGCACAATGAAGACTTACCTTGACTTAGGCCTAATTAAAATACAACTGTCTTTAAGTTTATGTTAAATAATATTAAACAATCCATTAAATAACATTAACATATTTTAGATTTTAATAGTGTAGTAATGTATTAGTAAATGTTGAAATTAACATTCTAGAAGTATTTTTCATTATAGTTCATGTTAATGTAGTTAACTTATGTTAATAAATAAAAATCCTATTGGAAAGTGTTACTTAAATGTCAACGATTAATAAAAACGTTACAAATCTATTTTTAAAAGAATGGATCAAATTCTTATCTAAATGGCAATTCATTTTGATTTATACATTAAAAAGTTGATATTTAACAGTTTGAATTAACCTTAAATGTAATAAAATGGTCAAAATATCCAAATATACTTGGCACACAGCCATGAGGGTCTACATGGTCTGCTTTGTTTCTTGTTTTATGATTTTCCTGTGACAAAATGGATTTCTGAATGTTGGTTATTCAAAAATAAAATGTCTTTACTGCTTATTTTTAATAGAAGCTATTGTTCCAAATGTCTTTTTTTCTGGATAGTTTCACATTTTTGCCTTTAACCCCCACAAAATGAAAACATGTTTATCATATGTGCATTATAGCTGTCTTTAAAAATGTAATGTGTTTTAGATCTGAAAAATTGAAAAGAGTGTCATTGAACTGCATTACAGTAATATGTGCATACTTGAGTTTGTGTTTTTGGAGAAGTGTCAATGCGACTTTGCAACTTTTTTGAAAGAGGAACAGAGACAGAAAAAAGCAGATGGAAAACCAAGTGTGATAGCAGAATATCGAGAAGGATAATTTTCCACTGTGTAGTAAAAACGAAAAATAAAGAAAGAAATGAGAACGCTTTAAAGTTTTCAGTAGGCCTCTGGGTTACAAACTAAGGTTCAGGAAAGTTCATTCCTGTTATTATCCATTAGGTGGCAATAGAGGTCAACAAGTGAGACAATTGGCACTTTATATCGCATGATTCTTCGACTGCCATTTTTATTAGAGTGTTATTTTGTCCCATATCATTTGGACTCGCTTCTTTTTTTCATGCATTAATTTTGCAGGAATATTAAAGGAAAAGCACTAAGGACATAAAGCAACCTAAAATACCATTAATAGTGATAATTGTGCTCTAAATATGGGTTTATATGAAAAACAGGCCAAAAGATATTCATATTGCCTTAAAATCTATACTATATGGTTGCCATTCACTTTAATTGTATCAAAAAAGAGCAGCTTGGACATTATGTCCCACAGAATAAAGGAAGTCATTGGCTACTTTAAAAAATAAATGAGGATGAACTTGAGCAATTTCTTTACATTTTACTGTGGAAGAAGCTTTAGTTTAGCAGAACTCTAGCTTCTTAACATAACAATTGGTCAAAGTTAATATTTTATATTCTTTACTTGAGGTTTCATTTTGTTTCACAAAAGAAAAAGTCTGAAAAGAAAATTGGTGGACCCCTGCTGAGGACCCTTGGAATAATTTCAATTCACAGTGAATAAATGTATAGATTATTTGCCAGTAAACCACCCAGCCCAGATGACAAGTGGATCATTGACAGCTCTCTGCTTTTCTATTCATTCACTCTAAAAAATGCTGGGTTGTTTTAACCCAATTTTGGGTAAAATGTGGACAAACTCAGCCATTGGGTTACATTTTTAAATGACATTTTTAACCCAATGTGCTGGGTTTGTCCATATTTTACCCAAAATTGGGTTACAACAACCCAGCATTTTTTAGAGTGTTGGAGTATTTCATATGAATGCGTTACTTGAGTTGTGGATATCACAGATAGGCTACATATACTAAGGTATCTTTAACATAACGCCTAATGTGATGTGTGATATCTGTCTAATAGCCTCCTGATATATCTCATTCAGTCTCTGTCCTGATCTTATCCCATAAAACTTAAACCACAATCCTCTCGGCAGTCAATTGCTCTCCAAGGCAAGACACAGACTAAACTCGGTTCTGGAGTGATTTAAATTCAAATCAAGGTGAACATGAATATGAAATTTGTGCCAGAACATTATTGCCTGCATGGTTTCAAGGCGTAAGCCTATAGTCCCAGACTAAAATGCATGTTAGAGCTGTTTTAACTGAAAGCAACTACACTCTAAACAATGCTGGGTTGTTTTGACCCAAAATTGGGTAAAATATGGACAAACCCAAATGTTGAGTTAAATTTACAAATTAAATTAAATAAATTAAATACATTTTAACCCAACTGCAACTTTCAACTGTACATTTTTAAGTACATTTTTAACCCAACATTTGGGTTTGTCCATATTTGACCCAAATTTGGGTTGAAATAACCCAGCATGTAGTAATGTAATTACTTTTTCTAGTAAGTAATGTCTTTTTTTCTTCTTTTTTTTAAGGCACATTTATACACTCTAAAAATGCTTGGTTATTTTAACCCAAATTTGGGTCAAATATGGACAAACCCAAATGTTGGGTTAAAAATTTAATTTAAAATTTCACCCAACTTTCAACTGTAGATTTTTTAATTACATTTTTTAACCCAACATTTGGGTTTGTCCATATTTGATATATTAGTGCCATTGTTTTGTCACAAGATGCACACCAGTAATGTTTTTTGTTTGTTTGTTTGTTTGTTTTTTCCCCCAAAGGCACGTTTAAAAATACTGGGTTATTTCAATCCAAATTTTGGGTCAAATATGGACAAACCCAAATGTTGGTTTAAAAATGTAATTAAAAAAAAATTACAGTTGAAAGTGAAAATTAGATGACACTTTTAACCCAATATTTGGGTTTGACCATATTTTACCCAATTTTGGGTTAAAACAACCCAGCATTGTTTAGAGAGTAAAAGCTACTTAAATGTTCAAATTGAACTATGGTTTAATCCTCACTTAATCTAAACCCTGTCTGTGAAACCAAGCACTCTTAACATCAACTATAATATTCTGTACAAACCGTTAAGGGTCAGCTGAAAGATGGCATTAAATGGATACATTAAATTGGTCAAAAGTGACAGTAAAGACATTTATATTGTTACAAAAGATTTCTCTTCATCAGCAAATCATTAGAGTGATTTCTGAAGGATCACGTGACAATGAAGACTGGAGTAATGATGCTAAAATAAACTGCATTTTAACATGTATTCAATTAGGAAACACATTCAATTAGAAAACAGTTATTTTAAATGGCATCATGTTACTGTTTTTACTGTATTTTTTAAGCATTTTTTCTCCCCGTCCATGCGTATGTGCGTGCCCAGCACTGTCTGTCTGACAACACGTCTGCTATGACATTTCAGCGGTGTTAAAATGACAGTGTTTATATCACTGACATGCTCGCTAAATGTCCTTGATCGTGCTGTTTCACCAAACATGGACAACATTAGAAGACACCATGTGATTGATGTCTTGCTCATAACATGGCATGAGTTACACAGTCACGTTCCTCAGTGTTCTCAGAGCTAGACGGAGAAACACCTGCTATTCACCTTATCTAGCGTTTTATATCCTTCGAAGACCGCTGAAATGTTCTCGGTTTGAACGGAAACAGTTTCTCGTGAACGGAAAAGTTGAGAAAAGACAAACCTGTTCACTGCATCTGTTTGCAAGTTTCTTGAAAGACGCGGTCCTTCACCATACTGTACCTCTCTGGCAAATGTGTGCTCAGATTATAGCCAGGAGCCAAACAGATGTTGTTTTCTGCTCAATAGTCTCATTAGACTTCTTCTTCTTACCTGTTTTCCTCCTGTCTTTATTTAACGTAGTTTGATTTTTTTCGTTTCTTTAGCTGCCTTTTAATGTCCTCGTTTTCATAACCAGAAAATGTCTCCCTTCCTTGATATTATTTTTCACAAATGTTAGATTCGCGTAAAACGTCACATTTATCACATTAAATTGGTAATTTTATATACAGTATGTTGGCTAAAACAGGGGTTTGATGGTGTTTATGTTTCTTCATGTTACTGCATGAAATTTAATGCAGGGTCCCATTGTGACAACTTACCCCATCCAGTTACCCCTTTTCCACCGAAAAAAGAACTGGTTCGGAACTGGTGCTGGTTCAAAGTTGGTTCGGAGCTGGTTCAACTTGCGAACCCGTTCAGAACCTGTTTGCTTTTCCACTGACTAGAGCGCTCAGGGAACGACGTCGTTACGTCACTGTTTACGTCGCTTGCAAGTAGGCTACATTGCTTTGGGATTATCTCTAACTCGTGTACCAAGAAAACTTTAAAAACAATTGAAATATGTAAGTCTTTTAAACTTTTCGTTTGATATGTAATCTGTTCTGATAAGTTATGTACCCCTGTCTTGTGTCTTTTTTCTTTCCATTTATTTGTTCAATCGCGACTGTTTTCTTCTTTGCTTATGTTTAAAAAATAAATAAATAAAAACGCTTGCGTGTTTCTGCAGTTTCGATGCGGTTTCGACCATTTGCGATGGTCAGAAAATATGTTTAGAATGCATTAAAACCCGCCCCAGCCCCCGACGTAAACATGACGTGCTAAAAGAACGGTTCTAGTCCAGCAAAGAGTTGGTGCCGCTTTGGAACCAGTTCTCGCGGCCGCGAACCGGTTCTTTGGTTGTCGAAACACAAAGAACTGATTCGCGCGCGGGCACCGGCTCCGAACCGGCTCTCAAAATGCTTTGGTGGAAAAGGGGCTAGTGAGACATCTGCTATTTTGATGACTAAGTTTGATGAGATGTTCACTAGAGTAAAAAGTGTGACAAGCTTTCTTATACGATTAAAAAAACAAAACATATTATTCTCATATTCTGCAAAAGAATAATATATAGAGGCTAATTATATTGTAAATAATTTCAGTTAAATTAAATAATTACATATATAAATATGAATAATTTCATACACTCTAAACAATGCTGGGTTGTTTTAATATGGACAAACCCAAATGTTGGGTTAAAAATGTAATTTCAAATTTGAAGCCAACTTTAAATTTCACTTTCAACTGTAAATTTTTTTAATCGCATTTTTAACCCAACAGTTGGCTTTGTCCATATTTGACCCAAATTTGGGTTGAAACAACCCAGCATTTTTTTAGAGTATATAATATGCGGTATACATTTGATAGCCTATATGCAAAAAAAAAGAAAAAAAGAAAAAAGATTATAGTATTATATGTACTAGATGTAATAATACATTCACTATATAAAATAAAAAAATATATATATATCTTATTCTCATTTTTTGCATTGAATAATATTTAAATATATCACTCTAAAACAATGCTGGGTTGTTTGAACCCAAAATTGGGTAAAATATGGACAAACCCAAATGTTGGGTTAAATATGTAATTTCAAATTTTTACCCAACATCAACTTTCACTTTCAACTGTAATTTTTTTTAATTGCATTTTTAACCCAACATTTGGGTTCAAACAACCCAGCATTTTTAGAATATACTGTAAAAAATGCTGGGTTGTTTTAACCCAATTTTGGGTCAAATATGGACAAACCCAAATGTTGGGTTAAAAATGTAATGTAAAAATTTAACCAAACGGCTGGGTTAGTCTATATTTGACCCAAAGTTGGGTTAAAACAACCCAGCATTTTTTAGAGTATAGTTCATGCAGCATTTTTAGAGCAGAGTTTATACTATATTTACAAAAAATAATAATGTAAGAACAAATAAAGTCGATCAGAAATAGATTTCAAATATAAATTTGTAAAGAGAGAGCTCGTTGTAAATGAAAGGGAAAGAGGTGCATATGCCTCAGGCAAACCTCGGAGGACATCAGGGTTAATTGAGAGCAGATTGGAGTGAAACACAGTGTTCAAATCATCCTTGATCAAACCAAAAACATGAGTCACACTGCACAGCTACTCTACCGGGTCAGAGAGGAGAACTATGGAATATAGGATTAACCTATATTCATTTCTTCATGATTTATTTTTCCACCTGTGATGTTCTGCGTAACAGCAACAACTCTTTATTTACATGATTTTAATTTAACTGCCGAAACAGAGAATTAGAGAGTCATCTTACTAAAACAAAACTCTTCTCTTCTAAATATCAAAGGAATTATTCTCTGCTCACTCAAAGGTCTTGCTTATGAAACGATGCATTTTAATAACCAGGTGTGGCATTGATTGAAGCCGATAGACATCTGTTCTCTAAAGGATTTTTATACTAATCTCTTCCTCATTATAACCAGAACCGTCTAATTTATTAGCGCTTGCTGAGGCGTCCTTAGGGTGGATTTGAACAAACCCCTATAACGCTCCGGGACTTAAAACTCGTCCTGCACCATTTGTGCCATGGACATTAAATATACCACACGTTTTTACTGTTCTAAATGTTTGGATTTATGATTTTCTCCTAGAAGAAGATATATAGCAGGTGAAAAGCTCATAAAGCCCTACTGTAATGGAAAACTATGAGTTACTTCACAGTGTCCCAAATGGTGACAAAATCAACCCTGGCAAAAAGTGGTGGGGACATGTCCCACCCGTCCCCCCCATAAATGACACCTATGACCAATGTGCAGCATCACCTGGATGATGCGACGGCAGCCATAGTGCGCCAGAACACACGCACCAGCTTAGGCTACTGGTGGAGAGGAGACAGTGATGAAGACAATCCGTATATGATTAGGAGGCCATGATGGATAGAGGCCAAGGGGCAAATTTGGCCAGAATCCAGGGGTTACATCCCTACTCTTTTTTCAAAGGGCATACTGGGATTTTTTAATGACCACAGAGAGTCATATAGTCAAATAGAAATATATAATGTAATATATTTTTTAAATTATTCACACTTAAAATATTTCATGTTTTCAAGCTAGTTAAAAGCACTACACGCTATTTTCACGCAGCAGCCTTTATGAAATCGAAAGCAAGGCTCCCGTGGGAAGAATCCCGGAAGTACAGATAGACAACAATGCCTTGGACTATACCAGAGACTATATAGAGACATGCCACTTCCTCATTCCTTAATACAAAATAAGAGAAAACCAATCGTCTGCTTTTAACGGTCAAGCTGGACAACATTAAATACATTACTGTTTGAAATGGCGGCAGATTTGATATGCAGTGTATGTGTGTAAATATCAGACATACCAAGTGTCCCAGAAGTTCCGGGTGTCTCCCGCAGATTGATAGAGGCACGTTGATGCCCGCAAATTAGTTCAAATCTCCCGGATACTAGAGAGAGCGAGCAAGAGCGCGCACACACTACAGTGTTTCAAACTGTGCAGCGCGCGCGAGAGCGAGAGAACCGTTGCGCATGCGCAGTAAAAGTATAACCTGTGGTTAAACGGCGTTTTAAACCTTATTTTGGGGCAAAGTCATCAAAATGTTTTAAGCGATTTTTATTATATTTTACTGCTGTTTCTATACATGCAGTTTTTATGTCCCAGTGACCAGTGAAAGTGCAGTTCTGACTCTCTGCCCATTCACAGAGCCTGGTCTTAATAAGTCCAAAATAGCTGACCGGAGGCGTTGCCAAGATGGCGGCTGAGTGGCATGACTTGCCTGAAAGGACCTGAAAGCTGAAAGCCTGAAAGCTCTGGAAAGGACTTGACAACTAACCATAGACAGTAAAAGACACGACATCACGACAAAAAGAGTAGCATGTTTTTTTTACGGTCGTTCACGATGAGTTCCACATGTATAGCCTAATATATATCATATATATGAGGTTGACCAATAGGAGCACAGAAGCTTTTCCGTACACAACTTTCAAAAATGGCGAAACAAAAGAGAGACGATGGTGCTAAAAGTAAAAAATATATATAAGAAAATAATATTTTACCTCAAGTTCTCTTTGGAGGAAATCCAGGAACGTGTCCATTGTTGGATTTTCTTTCTTTTTTACTTTTTTTCTGAACACAGGAGTCAGGGCAGATACACTCACAGCTTCATCCATTGTTTGGTCGTTTCACTTGCCACTACTTCTTCTTCTTCTTCTTCTTCGTATTTACCTGCGGTTGGCAACCAGTTTTTGGTGCATTACCGCCACCTTCTGCTCCAGAGTGTGAATCAGACATTGGGCTTAAAATGTAGTTTCCACATTAAAAAAACAAAACAAACAAACAAAAAAAAAACATATTACTCACTCACATTGACTAATTTCCCTACACATTTTCCTATATCCCTATTTATCCTCATAACCGATCATACAAACCAGTTTCCCTTAAAAAGTTAACAATATTCTAACCTGTGCTCTGTCAACTATATTCAACACTGCATTTAATGTTAATTATTGTACCCCTAATTCCCTCAAATTATTCCTCATTATCACTCTACCTCCTACATCTTATGTGCTCCACTGACCCCTCTTCCTGACACCAAGCCTGTTTCATGTTTTCCTATCATTTTACCTCACTGGTTCTTTTACGTCAAGCGAACATGCTTGAGCTTCTGTTTACCACAACTGATGTGTGAGTTTATGAATGTTTATACGTGAATAAAAGCCTAAATTCAATGTTCATCATATAAAGTGATGGAGTCCCATCAGAAAATTTGGACCTAACCACTCAATTCAAGTTTTACGGATTAGTTTTAAGATCTCTTTATGAACTTTTTGGGTGAACAATCCCTTTAAGTAAACTCACTGCATACTCACTAGTCCTTAGGCTACATCACGCTCTAGCAAACTACTGTATTCTAACTGTAAAGGTGAAGATGAAGTCATGTAACTGTGGTAGTTTAGCGTTTGACTTCTGCCGATTGTATTATTTACACTTTTTGTTGGTCACAAAGCTTATTTTCTGTAGTAATACAAAAGACAATGGATAAATCCTGTTTTTGTTGAGTGAACCTTTTGTGTCGGCCTACAAAAAAATCATCCCTGCCCCGCTAAAGCTGCGACGGTTGAATGCATGAAGTGTCCAACATTACACACTAATTTTTTTCCAGTGAATTAAGCGCATCATTTAAGTATTTAAATGGTACCGTATCTTTTAGGAATTTTCACACTCTATCTAAAACAGCATAGAATAGTGCATAAGTAAGTCGATATGAATTGGGACACATGTTTGTCATGCTTTTTCTTACATGGATCCAGACAGAAGCGTTTTGTTCTGGCATGCCAAGTTTTTCGAAATGACACTGGCCATCCAGTGACCTCATAAGCTTATGCAACCACCGACTTGCTTTTCTTAAACACATGCACACATATGCGTAACCCCTGCCGACCTCGGAGGTTTCGCACACTGTCCCCCACTGGGAGCGAAACTTTTGGAGAAATAAATAAATAAATAGAGTGGACAAAGTGATTTCAAACTGCACTGTGCATGACTAATGGTAGAAACATGTTAAAATCATTGCAGAAATGTCCTTGGGAAGACAAATGAATTTTCAGCAGAATAATTAACTTAATTAACAAATTTGCATGCATATTCATCAGGGCCATTGAAGTCTCTCCAGCTCAGTTTGATGAACGCGACTGTGCAATAACAGCCTCATTTACATTCTGTCTTCCATTGCCATTTCTGTGGATTACGGCGGCGCGGGCCTGCATGTTTGCGCATATATCTCACGCAGCATCGTCGCTAAGACGCTGAGAATTGATTGGCTGTGCAGGTACATGTAGGATCCGTGTCGGCTCGGTTAAAATTCCCCCTCTCTGTCCTTCATGATAGCTGTGGATGGATACCTCCCTCACCCCCTCTCTCTCTCTCTCTGGTGGGCACGTCTTGGCATGGCTCCCACCTCGTAACTCTCCAGGGCTGCCCGGCTGTTCAGCGTTCCCTGCTGTCTCTGCAGGGCAATCTTTAAAGGCAGTAAGGTGTGACGATACCGACTGGCAGCTTGGCAGCGGTGCCCGAGGATATCAGAGCTCTCTGAGCCGTACGCGGATCAACCGGCGCCATCGCCATCATCAAACTATCTATACATTAACATCGGAGGGTGCATGCGTGGATGGGCACTCTTATGTGCAAATGTGATTGTTTTTTTATGCATGTAAAACCATATGCCCTTGCTTCCATTAGCCTATAAGTTTGTTTGGAAAGCACAAAGAGGCCATTAAAATGCATAAATAACGAAAGCAGGTTCACATTTCTAGGATGGCATCAACTCTTAAGCCAAAACGGCACTGGGTTAAAATGGTGACTATTGAATATGCACTAATACTGCATATATTTCCAAAAAATAAATCAAGGTTCAAAATTTGTGTTTCATTATTTTGGCATATTAAGAAAGACATATTACACTACACTCTAGAAGAAATTGTTCTATTTAGAACCAGAAATGGTTCCATCGCCCGCTTCATATATGGAACTACAAAATGGTTCTATATAGAACCATTTTTTTGGTAAAAGGTTCTATTGGCCTAGTATGGAACCCCAGGGTTCTACATAGAACCCAGAGGAACCCTTTTTTTAAGAGTGTATAGAACCTTTAGGGGTTCCAAATATGTAGTGCTGATAGAACCTTTTCTTCTAAGAGTGTATGCTAACATATTAGAGTTGTTTTAGAGTTTTTGCACAGAGGTTTTTAGATCTCTCCACTGTCAGCCATAAAAACATCAACATCACCATGATTTTAGGAATAAAATGTTATATAATAGAATGATATATGAAAAGACCCCTCTGTAAAACCTTCAAAATAGGTGGAGGCAGGGGTCACTTGGAGAAAACAGTCTTTAAAGATATTTATTGCAATTTAAATCTAAAGATGCAAATAGAAGAGGTTTAATAAATTCACATTGTAAAAGTGTATTTTATGAGATTTTGTCTGAAAGAAGACATGTTTTGGTACAGAAATCTCAAAATTGATCATGAAAAACTAAGGGTTTTGCCTGGAGCGACTAAACTTGCCTAAACTCTTCATTTAGATAGTGGCATGTTTGATCTTAGATTTGTGCTTTACATTGCAAAACTCAAGCTATGGGGGTTTACGTAGGTGGTTGCTACGGTGTTTCTAGGGGATTCTGGTTGTGTTCTGCCAACCCCATCTCATGACCAAGTCGTACGAATTTGACGAATGATTAAAAAGGGGCTAATTCATACGAATTCATACGACCTCACTCGTACGAGTTAGTGCGATTTTGCTAAATCGTACATATTTTACGAATTGGCCAATTCGTATGAATTCGTACGAATGACCTACCCCTTACCCCACCCCTAAACCTACCCATCACGTGGGTTTAGACAAATCGAGGTCGTACAAATTAGAACGAATTAGACACTTTTTAATCACTCGTCGAATTAGGAATTGGTCGTAAGGTAGGTTCTGCCCAAGTAACAAAAGTCAAGTTTTCACATTTGCCCTTTTGGAGACAAATCCAAAAATCTTAAATTAATTTATCTTATCTATTGTTGTTATGCCTTGCAAACTTAAGTGTTTGGTTTTCTGTGATGCATTTCACAACTGATTTTTCACCACAGTGCACAAATGACTTGTAGCTGTCTTAAAAGCAAAAGTAAGAATGTTAAACAACAAACTAACCAATAGGCCTATAGTTGCTTATTTAAGTAAACGAGCCACTATTGGATGAACAAAGAATTGAAGCTCCTTTTTCAATTTCACAATAGAAGTTAATTTCACCTGTGAACATAATGACGCTGACTTTGGTAAATATCAAGGGACAAAAACACCGGAAAAACTAAGCCGATAGGTGCTTAAAAACGGCAAGACATTGCCCTACGGCTGACCGTCGGCTCGGTGTGTCGCAGCCTAGTCTCAGCCTAAGATGGACCGAAATGTCTGATGCACATGGCACTCAAAATACGATCCAGGAGCTTCGAAGTCATCATCTGATTGGTTGAATTCTACAGGATTTCCTGAAGACGTGTGAGTTTGCGTTTTTTAACGATCAACCTGGAAACAAAGATGCCATGATGCCAAACCCCCTCATGGAAAACGAGTACTGTCGTGTTTACAACTGACAATGAGCGCTTATCAGGACTATTTCCAAAGTATGTGAAGTTCGCAGCATAGATTATTTAAAATACGTCCTGGAATACGTCCACACCAGCCTGTTATTGTAGATCCTTGGCCAATGAAAACTGCTAGAGTCCAGACCTTCAGTTGTCAGTCTGAACTAGGTCTGGATATGCAAGACTAGAAGTTTGATCACATCTATGGGTTGATTTTAGTGATTTTTATTCATTTATTCTGCTTTTCATCTCTCATCGACATTTTGAAACATGCTCATGGCAGAATTAGTTTGATATTTTGAGTTAGGGCTTTGTTCATTGTATAGTGTCTATTGCTAATTATTCCATGTTTATGTTCTTCTCTTGGGGCCTAGAGTTGCTAGACTACTCTTTAACAAAAGACTTAATTAATTCCAGCACAAAAGAACAGATATATCTCACCTAGAAATCAGGATTAGAAAACAAAGAAAGGAATGAATAAATAAACTGAAAGAAGTGAAACAAATGCACAATTTGACACCATCCCCTCCCACACAAGGAATTACACTTTTTAGATCCAATATGTTTTTCCGCCCAGCAAAATTCATCTGCCGTAATTAGCACCTTGTTACTCTAAACTAGATTGACAAGAGAAAATCTGTTTTATCAGACAGACCTGTGAAAATGCCTCACCCCCTAACCTATTCTTCTCCATGTATATGTGTTCATATGTTGCTGTTGTCGTCTTTGAAGCATACAACGTATTTTATGTGGGGTTTTTTGCCGTTAAGTGGCAATTTAGATGAGTGTGTTTTCCTCTACACATGTCAGCAAATCTTAAAACCTGTAATCAAATTTAGAATCAGTATAATTAAGCAATAAGGTACAAGAGGCTGCTTTATTGTGAATGTTGGCTGTGTCTCAAACCAAAGGCAGCTGTCCTGCGGCCCAATCAGTCAACAACTAACAGGCAGCATTTCTATGGGATTTGGGCTTCCAAATCTTCTTTTTTTTTTTTACGTTTTACGTTTTTTACATTAAAAAAAATGAAAAAAAAAAAACAGTTTTTTTTTTTTTACCTGCAGCCTTGTTTAAGCTACTTCCATCATCAGATCTTGGGGAACAAAAAGGGGGGAAATGTTTTCGATTTGAATCCCATTTCCTGTTTTTACATACATTTAGGGACTATGGTGATAAAAAAAAAATATCGAGGAAATAATTTGATTATAATGATAAATTCAGCCAAAAAGAATAATAGGCTATGTATAAGAAAAATATGTCTTTCTTTATTGTTTAATAGGGCATATCAACAATACTTTAGAGAAAATCATTTTATAAAGTCAAAAATTTTACTGTTTTGCTCTTAATAAAATTTAAGTATGTGAGACTCAATTTCCACTGTAATGTAGAAACAACAAGACAGTAGCCTGTATTTTAAATAATTCTTTAATGGCATCTTTTTATGAACGAAGAAAATAACCCAAAATAAATGTCATATTTATTTACCTGTGCCTTGCTTTCCTGTCTAACAGGTAGGCCTATAAAGAAAATGAATTAGGTTATCAAACAGTCCAAACTGCATAAATTAAATATAGATTAATCCTTTTTAAAGTTAAAAACATTCTCTAGTCAAGATCAGTTAGTAATTTTCTCTGTTCCCTTTGTTTCTAGGTTAACTTTACTGACAGACAGAATTAGTGGCTGCTGTCACTTTAAGATCTGCTGACATGATCTCAGCATCTCATTCTCTCACTACTTAGTCTTACTACTTTTATTCACGATTTTATTTAACTAATTTAAGACTGTTCTTGTGAGGATATGCAATGCATTCTCATCCCAAGGCGTCATCTAACTGACAATTTTGACTATGCCTCAACATCCAACGCTTTAGGCACCCTTTAGCGTCAGTTACGATCCTAGGGATCCTAGGGCGGCATCTAACTGCCGTTTACCTTTAGCGTCAGCTAGATGACGCGGGTATGTTTAGGTCTGAGGTAGAGGTAGAGTTACACGATCCTAAGGCGTCATCCCACTGACGATAAAGGGAGCCTAAAGCATCTGATATTGCAGACGTCAGACAGATGACGCCTTGGGATACTCGAAAAAATGGACATTTTGGCATGTCAGTCCAGAGTGACTAATATTCATATTAAAGAGTATCGTATTGCTGAAAACGGTCGCTGCATAATTAAGACACATTCTTCACTAAATCTTTCCACTAGTCCCTCACATGTAAACTATAATGTCATATGGCATATAACTAAACTATGCCTATATATTTTATAAATCGTTTTTTTTTTATATGCCACCATGCATGTTCCCGTGTTTATGCACAGTAATGGAAAGGAGGAGTCCAGAGATTTTGTCTTGTGTTTAAAAACAGCAGAATGGAGGTTCTGCCTTTAAAAACGCAGCGCTTCTGACGCGAGACGCTGAAAACAATCAAACGGATGCGTTTACACGGTAAAACGGATGCAAAACAAGTGCTGTTTAAACGGACCTTTACTTTTTAAAAGATCTTTGCATTAAAGGCTGTGGAGTTTTCCAGGGTTCTTGTGACAGCCGTGAGGTGCGGCGCTGGCGTTTGATGGCACTATTGATGGGAAAGTTGTGAGGAAAGTCACAGAGCCACAGAGGAATTTGATTACCTTCATCCATTATCCGCACAGTGAGCGACGGAGAAACTCGCCATCTGTCATCCGTTTCATTAGCATCGTCAACACCTGCCCTGCCTGTTTACCACTCTCTCTCTCTCTCTCTCTCTCTCTCTCTCTCTCTCTCTCTCTCTCTCTCTCTCTCTCTCTCTCTCTCTCTCTCTCTCTCGTAGCCTACTGATATTTTTTTCAAACAAGCTTTTAATGAAATAATAAATGTTTTCTTTGCTCGTGCAAATATAGTCTTATCCGGTTTAGGTGAACATATGTGCTTCATATATGAGATCCGCTTCACAAGTTTGTCGAAAGAAGTTTACAGAGAGAAAGAAGAAGTTACGTGGAATTATTATTGAGTTCAGGTTCATTATGCCATCTGCATAAAATCTATCTATCTATCTATCTATCTATCTATCTATCTATCCATCCATCCATCCATCCATCCATCCATCCATCCATCCATCCATCCATCCATCCATCCATCCATCCATCCATCCATCCATCCATCCATCCATCCATCCATCCATCCATCCATCCATCCATGTCTCTGTCGGTCGGTCGGTCCCTCCATATCTAATAATTTAATCTATCTATCTATCTATCTATCTATCTATCTATCTATCTATCTATCTATCTATCTATCTATCTATCTATCTATCTATCTATCTATCTATCTATCTATCTATCTATCCATCCATCCATCCATCCATCCATCCATCCATCCATCCATCCATCCATCCATCCATGTCTAAGTCGGTCGGTTGGTCCCTCTATAATAATAATTTAATCTATCTATCTATCTATCTATCTATCTATCTATCTATCTATCTATCTATCTATCTATCTATCTATCTATCTATCTATCTATCTATCTATCTATCTATCTGTGTATCTATCCAAGCTGTCAACCAACAGCTAATGACAAACAAACATGACAGATTGCAGACTACCACACCATGGCATTTTTTCGAAAGTAAGGTAACAAAAAAGTGAAAGGAGGAAACAGTCCTTCTGGTTACCGAGGCATTCTGAATTCCTCCTCCAGCCCTCTCTGCAAAATCCCCAGGTGCTGCTGCGGGCCCCATTAGCGCCCGAGTCTCTGCCTCCAGCAGGCCATGCGTGTCCCCAATGACACTTTGTTGGATGAAAACCAAGTTTCACTCCCCCCCTCGGCAGTCAAATAGCTCACTTCCGTCCAATCACGGGACAGGAAGAGACAGGGGCGGAGTCCTGGAGAACAGGGCTGTCCCGGTGGACAGGTGGAACAGAAGAACATCATGAGCTGAACAACAGAACGGCGTGCAGGACAGGAGGACAGAGGGTGAAATGTGACTGTCAAAAAATCAATGTACTGTTTAGGCCACATGTGTACTTTAACGCAATAGTGCATCCAAAAATGACAAATCTGTCATTTACTGTATACTCACCCTCATGTCATTTCAAACCCATACGATTTTCCTTTCCACATCAGTGGGTCTTATAAATAGGCAAATGAAAACTAACTTTTCTTTTAGAAACTTGGGAACTAAAATAAAATAAGTCATAAATGCACATTTTACTAGGGCTAATACTTACTGTAAACCTGAAACTAAAACAATAAAAAAAAAACATTTGCATAACCTAAAATATTAAAAACATTATAAGACCCTATCATATAGCTTATTATATTATATAACCAAACAGTATATCAGTACTAAATAACAGTACTATTTTTAGTTAACCTAACAGTACTAAATAACACCTGGTTCGCACTGCTGTCATTTACATTTCTATACTTTGTAACTTCCCATGTTCTCCTTATGACAAATCACATTTCTCATTTGTAAGTCATTTTGAATGCAAGTATAATAAAAATAAATGATGTAAAACAGCCATGCAATACGTTGTTCTTGAATTTGTGTGAAATGTAAACATTGCATTTGCTTGTAAAAACCCAATAGTGCAGAATAAATCTGCATACTAGATGTACATCAAAAGATGCCCGGTATTAAGCGTGCCACAAAGCTCCGCCTTAGTGAATGTTGTTTTGAAGCCATGCCAAACAGCATCTTACGATATTTTTACATAGAAATACACGTAATGCAAGACGCATTGCATATGTGAGAAAAGCATGAAATACAAAACAGCGAATGACTTTGAATGAGCCGCTTCAACAGTTCATAGTTCAGCGAACAGCAGTGTATACACACACTCACATCTGGTGTTGAAGCTCCAGAAGCACTGGGTCAAGTACACCTCCACCTTGAAAATATTACCCGCAGCCTTCGGGGCAAATGCCCCAGTCTTCATGAATTCACCCTGCCAGTGTGTTGTTTACTAAGAGGAAATGAATGCATGGATTGTTTTTCAAGGTTTTTGTTATGCAACTGACACATTCAAATTTTTACTGCCATAGCATATGCAACAAAATATTAACTTCTTATTTATATTCATATTTTTTAAATCATTTGTAAGTGGTCATGGCCATGCAAAATTAATCAACACAGACAATACAATATTCCTGTACCTATACAATATACATATTATCTTTTAAATTGGATGTCATTACATATTCGACGGGAAATACACTGGTCTATTTTTAATTATAAAGTCCTGTTAGGTCTATTACCCAAATATCTGCAATCACATGTTAGAACATATTCAACCCAACCATGGTTTTGCCGCAACTAAAGTCATTGAAATTACAGTAGGCCTAATTTATTTCAATCTTAAAAAAACCAACAGGAAGTGTTTTTATCTTCTATCTTAACTTGTAAATGTTTTAAAGTAATGTATACGAGTGTGTTTTCCTGTAGCTCAAACATTAGAGCCTTGGTGCTTGCAACACCAAGGTCATTGGTTTGATTTCTAGGGAAAGCAAGAACTGATAAGAATGTGTAACTTGAAATGCAATTTAAGTCGCTTTAGATAACAGAGTCTGCTAAATGTGTGTTGAAAATAAGAACTTGTTCTTATGTGACTTGTCTGGTAAAAAAAAAGTTAACAATAAAACACAAATTATTTGCATTATTACACTAAAAAAGAACCCTTTCAAATGAATCCAATTTAGGGACTAAGGCCTATACACTTAAGGTAGGCCTACTAATACGAACCTTTCAAGAGTATGTACGAAATTGTATGTATTAATCACTTTTTTATTGCCAAAGTGTGAACAGGTTGTAAACAAAAAAAAAACGAGATCTTCCCCGTCTCCCTAAGTTGCCTATGAAAGTCTGTAGACTTGTTTTTTTATATTAAGGATCGGGACGTTTTTACCTGGAAAATCAAAAGTGACGTTTACACGCGGGCCGATCTCATGAAACGAATGCGATTTTTAGGAAAATGCCGAAAGAGACAAAGAGATGGTGTCGTGCAAAGAAAATGCATTCATTCAAACTAATCTGCCAGATACTAGGCTCAAATACAACCTATCATACAAGTGTTGCTAATTTTAATTAGCCTACCTCATTAGTCGGCATGATGCAGGTGAATCGCAGAGTTTCTTGAAACATATCCACATGATCAGATGTTTTCTTAACTTCCATTTTCCGACCGCTGTCATTTTTGTTGTGTGAAAATTTTGTTATTGTCAAGAAAGCAATCGGCACGCAGATTGCAATGATCGTATTTTGCTGCAAAGGTATTTCCAACAGCTTTACTATAGTGTAGGCTTATATCGAGGCCTTCCGTTCAGTCTCTCGATCACGAGCAAGTAGTGTCTGTCTGCAGTTCACTTAACGGCCACCGGTGGCGCTAATAACAAAGGTTTCTCAATTCTACATGGTAGACCGCCCAAGTGACAGCTTTTGTACATTTTCTTTAGAGATTTAGTTTAAAATTATTGTGATGCTGGCAGAAGTTTCACACTCGAACAGTTTAGATTTTATTTTCCAATCAACTCCACACTCAGTCTGATTTATTTTAGATTTGGTATCAGTTGTGAACAGCAGGTGTGTTTCTGGGTAATGGCAGTTGGAACGTGTCCCATTAGCTCACAGACAAACAGCACAGACATGGAGAAATCTGACACATGGAAAGCTGCTCAGTTTAATGTTCATTTAATGTAGGATTATTTTCCGTGCCCAGGTTTTAAAATCACTTTTATTTCAAATAGCTGATGGTAAGAAGAGGAAAACACACTTTTAACTGTAGCCTATCGTGCCTCGGGCATGTTACCGTCTGTTAAAGTCTTTGTCTGTTCTGCATTCTCTTGTGCTGTAAATCGTAATTTTGTACAAGTATCAATATATGAAGTTCTTCGAGATGAACTCTTAAATAGCGTTCAGCCTCTCAGCAAGGACCACGCTATTATAAATGATCTGCCATCACTTTTTACTAATGGAAGTTAAATGTGTCTCTTATTAGTCTTTTTGGGGCTCCAATAAACTTATGATTTATATAAATGACGGGAACTCATACATGTTTAATCAATGGCTGTATCATGTTCATTCCTATGAAATTGAAACTTCATTCTATGAAAATAGATCTGTAAAGTTAGCCCTAAACGCATATATATTTATTTTATTTTATATTTTATTTTATTTTACAACCAAACATACAAAATATATGTTGGTTCAAAACTTCAGTACAGGCTATATTTTTATCCCTGACTGAATAAAAAAATTGGTATTCACAAATGTATAACGTGTTTAATTTTCACCTGTGTAGGCTATCTGCAAAGTATAGCCTAAAGACAGAGTTGTATGATAATTGTCATCTTAAAATATGAATTTATTTAAGATTGAGCTGAAAAAGATTTCATTTCACGATTCTTGTCACGAATGTATGCCAGTGTGATGTTATCTAAAATTAAACACACCAAAAATATATAGTCCTAATACTCTATATACATAATTTTATAATATTGTTATTATTGATAGCCTATAAATATTACATAAATATAAATTATTTATTAAAAATTTTAAATATTAATTACGGCTGTCAAATCGATTAACATAAGAGTTTTTGTGCTATATAGGCATAAACAAACTTGTAGCTATATGTTAGATGCGATTAATCGCGATTAATTGATTTAGCCTATATATAAAGCTTGTGCGCGTGCAGCATGTGTAGGCATTGTATGACGACAAAATAATCGCATTAATCAGTCAAGATCTGTATGAATAATTGTTTTGGAATGAGTCTTCTTAACGTGTGTGCTTTAAAAAAAAATCATGCAATACTGTTACGTAATTTTTGTTCTCATTTCTCCGAATAGACTCTCAAACGCTGGAACATAATTGCAGTCTTTCTCTCCTCTTCAGACCTCTGACTGCTGAGTTCAGAAGTGTTTCCCCGTGCCCAGGCCTCGTGCCAATCCGATGCCAATCTGACATGCAAATGAGCTTCTGGCTTCTGCTGTGGTGTCATTTTATGGCAGCCCTGCACCCATCACTCCCAGAATGCACTGCTTCCCACACCGCCTCTGCTCCTTAAAGCATCTAATTAAAACAGCAGATCCCTCGGCCTCACCCCTCCCCTCCCCAGTCTCTCACACCATTCCGCAAGAGAAATGATTATTAGGAATTTAATAGGGAGAGTTTTGTGTCCCATGCCATCTGTGTCCCGGGGAAGGCTGGAAATTTTGGGGAGGGTTGACGATGTGACTGGAGCTGTCCTCTCTCTCTCTCTCTCTCTCTTTCTCTCTTTCTCTCTCTCTCTCTCTCTCTCTCTCTCTCTCTCTCTCTCTCTCTCTCTGGGAATTATTATTCACTTCTGCAGCCAAAGTTTAAGGTGGTAAATCACCATTGTGGGGGCAGAGCATTTTTCACTTTTAATCACCGAGATTATTTCTAACAGGCTATTTATTTTAGGCAATGCCAGACTCAGAGGGATTGTGCCCTTTAACCATTCAAGACACTGTTTGTCCATTTAAATAATTGCTATTTATCAGGACTGGAATTATATTCATTTTCATTTCATTATATTCGGTAAAATAAACAAACAAACCATTTTAAACGATTTCTCTCCTTTTTTAACTCACAAACGTTTTCATCCTCATTGATTACTTTTCTCCAAGAGTTATTTTGTGAATTGAGAAGAGACATAAATAAAAAATACATGTTAATAATAATATAATAATAATCTATCTACACTCTAAACAATGCTGGGTTGTTTTAACCCAAATTTGGGTCAAATATGGACAAACCCAAATGTTGGGTTAAAAATTTTAAACCAACTTCAGCATTCACTTTCAACTGTAATTTTTTTAAATTACATTTTTAACCAAACATTTCAACCCAACATCTATCTACACTCTAAAAATGCTGGGTTATTGTAACCCAATTTTGGGTCAAATATGGACAAACCTAGCTGTTGGGTTCAATTGATAAATTGCATTAAATTGCATTTTTTAATCCAACAATTTGGTTTGTCCATATTTGACCCAAAATTGGGTTGGGTTAAAACGACCCAGCATTTTTAGAGTCTGTCTATCTATCTATCTATCTATCTATCTATCTATCTATCTATCTATCTATCTATCTATCTATCTATCTATCTATCTATCTATCTATCTATCTATCTATCTATCTATCTATCTATCTATTTATTTTCTTGTCTTACCTCATCTCACATAGGCCCTACTGTATATTTTCATGAAGCAATATAATGTATTGTAAATGCTATTCATATTTACTTGTGAATTGTGACATATTGACAATTAAGCCATAGGGTGCAATTATGAGCCTCTCGTTAATTGATTCACTTAGAGTACCGGTAAGTTGATTGTATGTGTTATGTATATGCATATATGCATGTGTTGCATACATTATGAATAGCATATTAATATGGGTCGCATGGACTCATAAAGAACAGATATGAATGTGAAAACTGTGTCCATATAAAAGCCAGACTGACGCCCCCAGCTCTGCCACCCACACAGAATATGCCATATGCTGCTACACTTTACCTCTATAGTCTCCTATGAGAGAGAGAGAGAGAGAGAGAGAGAGAGAGAGAGAGAGAGAGAGAGAGAGAGAGAGAGAGAGAGAGAGAGAGAGAGAGAGAGAGCACATTCACGGTTAACCTCTCAGTCAAAGGAGAGCAAATGCATGCCAAGCATTGAGACCTTCACCCCCGAGACTGTTTGCCTGCAGACCTCTCTCTCTCTCTCTCTCTCTCTCTCTCTCTCTCTCTCTCTCTCTCTCTCTCTCACACACACACACACACACACACACACGGGCGCGCGCGCGCGCGTTGCACACACACTCCTCCTGTCACGGAGCAGCTGTCAGAGGCTGACTGAAGGAGAGGATGAGTGTGAGAGGAAGGATGGTGTCATTGGCCTGGAGGTTTCCAGCTCCAGAGATTCACATGCCAAACACACACATTTTCACACTATAAGAGCAGGACAAGTTGATGTCACAGAGGAGCAAAAACCAGCTTGGGTTTCATGTTCCTTCTCAGTAATTTTACTTTCGTTATTTTTTTATTTTTTAATTTTAATTTATTATTTAAATTTATTTTATTGTACAACCAAATATAATACAAACGATGTTTACATATGTGATTTAAAACTTCATAGGCCTACAGGCTATATTTTATACCAGACTGAAAAAAACAAAATCAAAGTAGGCTATTCATATGCCAAACTGAAAAAAAAATCAAAGAATTCATAAATGTATAACGTTGTTTATTTTACGTGTGTATCTGATAAACTCAAAACTAAATTTACAAAACTAAATTTAAATGGCTGTAAATCTCACAGAAAATTTTGTCGCGAACAGATTAGACTGTAAAACAGACAGAGAAATGATCAATTCTGATCAATGGAACTTTACATTTTATTTCTAAATTTATTTCTAAATAAATAACACATTTGCAATTGCTGATTTTTATTTAATATTTTAATGGTCGGTATAAAAACCGGTTTGTGTGACAGTCGATCAAACTCTGGCATTGAGTCAATTCTGTCCGCCATCAAGAACTATTCGTTTCACTCTCAAAAAGAGAGGAATAAATTAATAATATCATATTAATGAAATGTAGACTAATAATAATATTAATAGGCTAATAATAATAAAGAAGAAGAATCACAGAATGAATCACTGATCTCGCTTCAGTGATTCTTGAATTTCGCCTCTTCGTTTTGCAAACTGCGAAACAAACTTTGAAAATGTATTTGAAAAATCTTAAATAATAATTTAAAAAATATATACTCAAAAACTAGAATAAAAATGTATAATATAAATCTGAAATAAACATACAGTAACTGTTATCTCCCGACTTTTGTTTTCCGACATCTGAAAGTATCTTTTTGATTTGAAAAAAAAATCTGTAGGACATCTGTAGGCTAAACATGTAAATTCACTCGATGTTTTATCTAATATCTTATTCATAATAATGACGGCAATAACAATAATTAATAAATAATCTAAACAATAATACATTGCATTAAAGTTCGTTATTTGGTTAACATACATTATTAACAAGCTTGTAAAAGGTCATAATGAATTCAACATGTTCATGCTGAAACCCCAGTGGAGCACTTATATCCAAATATGAATAAACATAAGGTCAAATGCAAACAATTGCTAATTGAATATTTATTATTTCAAGTTTTTTGCATAACCTTCACTTTAAAAAAGCACAACAAACAACAAATATCGCAAGTGTTTTTCCGTCCGATTGTCAGCTGTCATGTCTCATTCGTGCTGTGGAGGATTTATCAAGTGTAAAAGTTTATTGCAATATAAAATGTGAATATTAACAACGTTATTTAGTTAGGCATAGAGGTTTTTTATTTGTCTTTACTAAACTAACACTTTTAAAGCTTTCTTTACATTTTTGAATTCTTACATTTTTACATTCGTTTTTATTTTTCCTGTTATTATCAGATTTGAATCTGATAACTTAACAATGATTAAATTAATGATAATAATAGCCTACATTTAAAACGTAAATGTCGAGATTAGCCCACAGTTTAATTCCGAATTGTATTCTGTTTCTAAATAATAGCAGGCTGCGTATGGTTTAATATTTTAAAACACGGCATGTTCATCTTTTAGGTGACTTCCTCAAGAAAGAGCATAAACACAGTTGATCACATTTAAGATTTATTTCCACAAGCCGATCGAAGTGCACGAGCCCCTCAAGTTCACATCATTCACAAGACCCGAGATGCTCCTCTGTCAACAAAATAAACAGGAAAAGAAACATTTCCACGTTGCAAAATCACAATAGTTTTCTTGTTTACATTAAGCGAAATCAGTCAAAAGGGGTGAGTGAGTATATAGTCCAAAGACACAGATGTCTATAAGTAATAAAATTCACACAATAAGGCTATTTACATGTCTGCACGATAATATACTGTGTTGCATAGTTCCATTATTGCTATCATGATTCTGTGTTTCATGTAACACGTAAATAAATCCATTTCCACAGTATACGAGACAAGAATTTTCGTTTTTTTTTTCCGATTAATTGATTGTAATAGGCCTACCACAGCCTGCGTCGATATGCAGTTTGAAATAAATAGAATTGATTTTACAGTATTTTATGATGAAATCAAACGTGCCAAAAACAAAACAAAAAAGCAAAACAATCAGCAACACGCCCTAATTAATTAACAGATTAGTGTAGCTGGCGTCCAACCCCTATGCTCGCTTTTAATTATGGAAACCAGTATTTAATTCGTCCTGGCTCTGGAACGATTGGCTGCGGGGATGTAAGTCATACGGAAAATGGCTGTCTGGGGAAACGCGGTACATGGAGCCCCGGCCGGGAACGTTACAGTATCTCATCCCGTAATGGCAGTTCTTACTGTACTCGACTTGGTCCTCGTGTTTTTTAAGCGAGAAAATCCCGTTGTAATTAATCGGAGGACTCATTTGGCCTTCGAAACGAGGGCTGCTGCTCTCCGGAGAGGCGCTGTCGTAATAGGACTCGTAGGACGCGTAATAGTTGTAGGGCCGGAACGGTTTGACGCTGTCCCGGGTCCCAGAGCTGAGGCCGGTGGGCGTGGCCATCTCGGCAGCGTTCGGGTACGGGTACAGAGAATCATACTGAGGCCTGCCCGAGAACGACACGTCCCCGTTGTGATCTGTGAGGAAATTTCTGGAGTTCAGCTGCAAGCAACCCGCGACCAAGTTGGTAGTGGGCTGCGACAAGCCCTTGCACAGGGTCTGCACGAACGCGAGCAGGTCGGGCCTCTTCCCCGCGCTCAGAGTCTCAGACAGAGCCCAGATGTAATTCTTGGCCAGCCTCAAAGTCTCGATCTTGGAGAGTTTTTGCGTTTTGGAGTAGCACGGCACGACTTTGCGCAGGCTCTCGAGCGCGTCGTTGAGGCCGTGCATGCGGCTGCGCTCGCGCGCGTTCGCTTCTTGGCGGCGCACTTTGACACGTTCGCCGCGTCCTTCGGAGAATTTCTTTTTACGCGCGCCTTTCTTCTTCGGGTGATCGTTCTCCTCGTCCTCTCTCTCCTCCTCCTCCTCTTCCCTGTCCGTGTTGCCGTCCTCTGCCTCCTTGAGCTCGGCGCTATTATTGAGTGTCCGCGCGTCCTCTTGACGCGTGAATGTCGCACCAAACTGAGACTCGCGCATCATGTCTGGGTCTTCAAATGGTACGGTTAGCATCGTCCCTGTGTAACAACAAAAATGAACAACAAAATAAAACAGTCTTGACGTCAAATCACCCGGAAGCCTAACTACCCATGGGTCACTCAAGTAGCCTATTTTATTTACGACTAAATATGGTCTGCTGTTTTACATTTCGTTCTGTAGCATAGATTATATAACGTGAACGTGAATTGTTTTACCAAAACCATAACGAGGACCAATATGCATGTAAAATGTTTCAAAATGTGTTTCAGATTTTGATGTCTTTACACCTAAACGGTGTAAATACCTGTCAGGTAAAAAGTGTGGCATTTTTACGCATTTTTACGTGGGACTAGTATGATTTGCCATCCCAAAACGTCCTTTGAAATGATTAGCATTTTCATTCAAAACAGTTAACAAATATAAAAGGCGAACAAAAAAATAACAAAACAAAAAATCCATCAGAATGTGTTGGCCACTCAAATCTATAGGCCTGCATGATGTTAATTTTGTTACATTTTTGAGTGCAAGAGAATGTTCCAATGTACGCATTATGATCATGGATTAATAGTTTTTTTTTTTTTTAAATATTCATTTTGTGTTGATGTTTTATGTCAAATCAAATGATAACCTGCTGATTCAGATGATGCACATTTTGTCATTCATTAACGTGATCACAAATCAATTTAGACACAAATTTGTTGTTCTGTAAACGTTTTTCACAAAGATTTACAGCTTCTATTGTCAGCTCAGGAGGGTGGTGGTCATGTATGATCGAGATTTCACTCCTGTAGCTCATTTCTAATTGGTTAATCTGGCGATGTTAGCAACTCCATGGACAGCCCGACTCAGACAAACAACACTTCAAAATATAGCCTGGGTGAACTCAAAACCATGACATTAGGCACAGTGCCTAACACAAATAAGACTGGAGTTATACGCGTTCGTTTTTTAAAAACAATAAACACAACAATAACACATTCATGCCAACACTGAAGCTCCAAATCAGGCTCACCTGTTTCGTTCAGTTTTCAGCTCGCATGTTCAAATTCCTTGCGACGTTCAGAGCTGCCTCCCATGTGCTTGATGTGGAGCTGTATGAATTCCTTTAATCTCCCTCTCCCCCTCTCTCTCTCTCTCTCTTTCACAGAGAAATGACACCCATGCCAGGCACCAGCGCTGGTACCCATGCCATCTGCCACTGACGTTTTGTTGGTCACATGATGCAGTCTCCGGGGACCTTCATTCCGCTCTCATCATCTGGTGCGCGCGGTAATGGGCACCGGGAGGCTCTCATTTACCGTCAAAAAACTCCGGGTAAAAAAAAAAAAGAGAGAAGAGATTAATGCCAGAACTGCTGCGGCAATACCAGTGTAGAAACGACTAAATGATTTAGACTTTAAAGTGAAGCGTGTATTTGATTATAGGGCGACGGATGCTGCAGGCAAGAGCAAATCAGTTGAGATGTCTTCACTGTGCATGTTAGAGTCGTCTGATGGATAATAAATGCTCAGATATTACATCAAATCTCTGCATCTACAGTAAATATGAATAATAGCCCGCGTGCATAGACATGTTAAGGAGGTAAACAGCAAATAATTCATTCATTGTGCTGTCATGATGTGCAATATAGGCTATCAAACCCTCAAATATCAAAGCAGAACTGAGACTTGATTGGGAAACTTTTTCTCAGTCATCTCAATTGCAAAAAGTGTCCCTATCAATCTGAATTCACCAAGTTGTCACAATGATATGTCTCAAAAATGCTGGGTTGTTTCAACCCAAATTTGGGTCAAGTATGGACAAATCCAAATGTTGGGTTAAAAATGTAATTAAAATTTAGTTGAAAGTGAAAGTTGGGTTAAAATTTTAATACAACATTTGGGTTTGTCCATGTTTGACCCAAATCTTTAAAAAATGCTGGGTTGTTTTAACCCAATTTTGGGTCAAATATGGACAAACTCAAACATTGGGTTAAAAATGTCATTTAAAAATGTAACCCAATGACCCAAAATTAGGTTACAACAACCCAGCATTTTTTAGAGTGTGTAAGTCATTGGCTAAACCTTTTATTCACATTTAAAATGGTACATTTGATGTTTTTACTATTTAGTTTGTTGTTTTGTCTTCCATAATTGTTTTACTATTTTAAAGGTTATACATTCCTTATGAAACAATGATTTAAAAAATAGCATTTATCATAAAAAACAGTGTTTGTAAAAGTTCACTCAACCCCCTATTCAACTTTTAACTCAAAATGACTAGTTACTGAGAAACCAATAGCTTCAAAAAATGAGTTGGCACAACTTCAACCACCGAAGTTGAGTGAACTAAACTTTGCAGTTGGTTGCTTTATTTTTTAAAGTTAACTCAACTTTTTATTTTGTTTTTACAGTGAATATAATTATTATATTTGACATTTCTGCTGTTTAATGATTTTTTTTTTTGAGACGCAATTGCAAAGCAGTTTGATTGCAACAACTTGCCCCGCTTGGGCCAATTCAACAAACTGCATCATTTTTGCATTTAAGGGATAGGCACTTTGAAATTAATTTTTGCTATGTTTTAGCTTACCTCAAGGGCATCCAAGATGTAAGTGTCTTTGTTTCTGCAGTAGTTTCAATTTTGATATTTTTAAGTCAAACCGTTCTTGTCTGTCAGTCATATAATGGAGGTCTATGGTCACCACCTCAAAGAGCATGCACAGAGAAGTCCAAATTAAATCAGATTTAATGACTCGTAAATGTAAGTACACATTGATGGCCTAAGACATGAAACGAGTGGTTTGTGTGAGAAAACGAACAGTATTTTTATAGTTTTTACCTCTTGTAACCACAGCCACGTCCAAGTGATCTGAGGGCGCGGGCGCTTTGTGGCTGTGGTTATAAGAGGTAAAAACGATATAAATACTGTTAGTTTTCTCACACAAACCGCTCGTTTCGTGTCTTAGGCCATCAATGTGTACTTACATTTACGAGTCATTAAATCATGTTTAATTTGGACTTCTCTGCATGCTCTTTGAGGTGGTGACCATAGACCTGCATCATATGACTGATGAATGATTGAGTGAATGAAAGCATGCAAAAAACCCATATTTTCCTACAGATAAAACATTGTAGTAGCACAGTTTTGTTGGTGTTAGATATTGCTGTGTTAAGTAACTTAGGCCCACGGTGTGTGACAGCTCTGAATCTCTGTAGTGCAGTCTTGCGAGAAGACTGTTAGAAGTGCAGCTGTGTTTAGTTTACGCTTCATCGTCTTTAAATCAAAAAGCAGACAAACTATTACTTTTCTAGTAAATATTTCTCTGTGCAGCAGAGGGCAGTCCCCAAAACGGCAACATTTGGACACACACACACACATCTTCACACTCTGCCCCCCAAAACGCCTCAGCTGGCATTCTGCACGTTCTGGTCCAGTTCACACCAGCATCTGATGAGTCAAACTCCTCATTTCAGACTAATCAGTTGACTGCACTAATTGCAAATGCAAATATGCAAATTTAAATTAATTAATTACTCCACTAATTAGTTCTCTGGTCTTTTCAGGTAATAAATCATTGTTGAAAGAAAAAGATGGAGAGAGAAAGGGGAAATGCATTTATCTGCCACCTACTACTCTTATGATTCACACACACTCAATAGGCTACTCTGAGGAGAAAGTTTGGAAGAATTCCAACGGGAATGATTTTCGGGACTTTCAATTTGATTGACAATTCGAATTCGATTTTTTTGGACGTGGCGTAATACCATTCAGAAGTTTGGGGTCAGAAAGATTTTCAGAATGAAATGAATACTTATTAAGCGTTAAATTGGTGAAAAGTGATTAAAGACTTTAATAATGTTACAAAATGTTTCTATGTCACTTTTTGAACTTTCTATTGAGCAAAGAATCATAAAAAAGCATCACGATTTCCACAAAAATATGAAGCGGCACAACATTGATAATAACAAGAATTTTTTTTTTTAAAAAAATCTGCATTTTAGAGTGATTTCTGAACACTCAAAAAAATATAACTCTTTAAATGAACAAAAAGGATTTCAACTTGCTTTATTTCAGCATTATGCAATTCCGTTATTCCAATTTAATGTACTTAGGTTGGGTCAACTTAATTTATTAAGGTTGATTCAACTTATACTATGGTTGGGCACAGCTTAATTTAACTGTGTCAGCCCAACTAGTTTTAGACCAACTGATATGATTCAGGTTTTCTAATTCATATATCCACATATATGTGTCACACTAATCAGTTTTTAGACGATAGCCATCTATTTACTATACCCAGCACTTTTTGGCATCTTTAATGATAAGATTTGTATGTTGTGTCGAATCAACGTGTCTTCAGCCTATAACCAAAAGTCGTACGAATTCGACGAATGATTAAAAAGTGGCTAATTGGTAACAATTCATACGACCTCACTCGTACGAATTATACGATTTTGCTAAATCGTACATATTTTACGAATTGGCCAATTCGCATGAATTCGTACGCATGACCTACCCCTAACCCCGCCCCTAAACCCACCCATCACGTGGGTTTAGACAAATCGTACAAATTCGTACGAGTGCGGTCGAAGTATTTATGAATTAGACACTTTTTAATCATTTGTCGAATTCATAATAGTGTTGAAATGCTCCGCTCTCATTCACAACGGTAACCCACTGTAATTTCAATGTAATTGAACATTAAACACAATGTTTTAAAAAAACACATAAAACGAACAGACAAATGGACACAAACACAAACGGATTAAGTAGCCAAAACTTAAATTTTACACATTTAAGCAGATTGAATACAATCAAATTAAGTTTGGACAAAATGTGTAGCAATTACGTTGCTTAAGCTCATATTTTTGAGCAAAAAATCTTTTTTTTTTCAGTGAAGGATCATGTGACACTGAACACTGGAGTAATGATGCTGAAAATACAGCTTTGATCACAGGAATAAATTACATTTTAAAATATATTCACTGTAGAAAACAGCGATTTTAAATGATAACAATATGCCAAAATATTTTCTTTTAAAAAAAAAAGCAGCCTTGGTGCGCAAAGGAGATTCTTTCGAAACAATCTGACCCCAAACTTTTGGCTGGTATTATCAAAATACTAAACAACTGCATACCGTTAAACCACCCAGTTTTTTTTTTTGTCTACTATACCATAGGAGGTGGATGGTAAACCTGAATGATGCATTGCTATTCTTCCACCTGTAAATGAGGCTTTTTGTTGCCACAGCGATGACAGCTCGTGCTCGTCAGCTGTTTTAATTATCACATTATCAGCATTTAAAGGCAGTGTGACGAGCCGAGTTGCTAATGAAGGCGCTGGAACTCTCACAATGAGACGGAGATGAGACAAAGCGCCTGGCAGAATCACAGGTGACACTGACTGGTGGTCCGACTGAAGCTGCTGGTGGCACAAAAGAAGGATGTGTTGGAGAGAGAGAAGCGTGTGCCGTATACCTTTCCTTGAGTAAAGCTCTTAAAAATAGAAGTTTCCCCCCCGCAGATGTTTCTGGTGTGGCATTAACTAACACCTACACTACTGACGGTGTTGGGGTGCGCCTCACATTTCATAATCACACCTTCACCGTGTTGCAAAATGCAAAAAAGCACCCAGATTTCCACCACACACACATATGATCGTCGATCAAAACACAAAGATTCACATCATAACAGGTGCAATCTTTCTGTGGAAGGTGTTTTCATTTCTTCCTGTGATCTTTCCTCTGGGTTTAATCTGACTATTACCAAAGATAATTCACTAAGAAACATATTTTTGGGGTGTCATTTTTTTAAATATATTACTCAGACTTGTGGTTTGTATCATTTGGAACTTCTTATCAGTTCTTATTTGGGAAGATTGGGATCAGTTCTGTGCCATTCCAGGTGAAGACAGGCAAAAAAAAACACTTTAAAATAGTTTGAATCAATTAAAAAATGTGAAGAAATGTCAAGTAAACATAAAATTTAGAAGTAGAAAAACTGGATGGATAGATAGATAGATGGGTGGACGGACGGACGTACGGAAGGATAGACAGAAAGAAAGAAAGATGATAGATAGATAGATAGACAGACAGACGGACGGACAGACGGACAGACAGACAGAATGATGGATGGATGGACGGACAGACATACGGAAGGATAGACAGAAAGACAGATAGATAGATAGATAGATAGATAGATAGATAGATAGATAGATAGATAGATAGATAGATAGATAGATAGATAGATAGATAGATAGATAGATAGATGGATGGATGGATGGATGGATGGATGGATGGATGGATAGACAGAATGATAGATGGATGAACGGACGTACGGAAGGATAGATAGATAGATAGATAGATAGATAGATAGATAGATAGATAGATAGATAGACAGACAGACAGACAGACGGACGGACGGACGGACGGACGGATAGACAGACAGAATGATGGATGGATGGACAGACAGACGTACGGAAGGATAGACAGAAAGATAGATAGATGGATAGATGGATGGATAGATGGATAGATAGATAGATAGATAGATAGATAGATAGATAGATAGATAGATAGATAGATAGATAGATAGATAGATAGATAGATAGATAGATAGATAGGATGGATGGATGGACGGACGTACGGAGGGACAGACAGACAGACAGACAGACAGACAGATAGATAGATAGATAGATAGATAGATAGATAGATAGATAGATAGATAGATAGATAGATAGATAGATAGATAGATAGGATGATAGATGGATGGACGGACAGACGGACGGACGGACGGACGGACGGACGGACGGACGGACAGACAGACAGACAGACAGACAGACAGATAGATAGGATGGATGGACGGACGTACGGAGGGACAGACAGACAGACAGACAGACAGACAGATAGATAGATAGATAGATAGATAGATAGATAGATAGATAGATAGATAGATAGATAGATAGATAGATAGATAGATAGATAGATAGATAGATAGATAGATAGGATGATAGATGGATGGACGGACGTACGCACGGAAGGACAGACAGACAGACAGACAGACAGACAGACAGACAGACAGACAGACAGATAGATAGATAGACGGACGGATGCATAGACAGACAGATATAGGCTACAGACAGAATGATGGATGGATGGATGGATGGACGGACGGAAGGATAGACATACAGACAGACAGACAGATGGAAAGACAGAATAATAGATGGATGATCTCATTTTTTTATATAGTTTTAGGTTTAGGAAACAAAAACAACACTGGCGAAAGATAGAACTGCAAAAACCATGACTGTTTTCAAACAGGTTTCATAGACTGCAACGATTCATGGACTATCCTTTTATATTGACATTTTATGTTCTTTTGTCATCGATTGTCTATTTATGTGGATGAAAAAATAACATCATACGGGTTTGAAAAATTACAAGATTATAATTCAATTTTTGATTTTTCTTCAATAGGTTTGCACAAGAACAAACATGTGATTTTATCTGCAAGAGTGTGTCAAAGAACAATCTTACCTTATTAGGTGTCAAGAAGTGCTGAAATGTTCATACTGAACGACCGATGGCAGAAGACAGGCACACACAAACACACACACACAGCGTGGCGTGCACAGGTTGGCTGGGCACTGTTATTCTGCTGTGATTAGAGGACTTTGGGTCTCAGTACCACCATCTACAGCTGTGCTGTTTCTATCAATTACAAGGCCCATATGCCAGCAGCTCACTCCACCCAGGTGGAACCTCAGACGGAAGAAGGAGAGGTGTAACATGCTGATGGACACACACAAACACAACCGCGAATGTGGAGGAGTCGCGCTTCCTGAAAGACATGCGCGCGCACGCAGAGTGTGTTGATCTTTTATGTGTGTCATTCAATTAGCCAGAAGTTTCTCCCAAAGCGAGAAGTTTGGTGCTACATTCTGTTCTAGACAAGCACACGGATCGCTGCTATGTAAGTAATGAAATATTTAAAATATTCAGCGGTGCCTAAAAACATGAAAACACAGATGGAGAATACCAGCGCTAATTAACATGAAATCTGAAATCATGAATAATTTATTTGTTTTTAAAATGTACAATGTAAATATATTGGAGGTAAGACATCTGAGAAAGAGAAGTGAGAGGACCTCGTATGTTCTGCCGCAGGGCAAGACTCACATGTTCAAAAGAATCCGAATTACTGGAGAAATAGCAAAAGGTGAAACATCTGCTTCTTACATTTGTACATAACTGCATACATCTACATTGTGTTTCATTAATTAACCTTAAAAGACGTTTATTGCATGACATATCACCGAACCTATAGATTTTACCAGCAGATGTTCATTTTTGTGTTTACAAATATGTACATTTATTCATTTAGCGACGTACAAATGAGAACAATATAGCAGTGAAATTAACAATAGGACAACAATATGCAAGCGCTATGACCCTTCCCAGTTTAATCTAATGCAGTACATAGTTATTGTTTTTTGTAAAGGTCATGTGATTGCTGATTGTGTTCAGTTTAAGAGCTCAGTGAAATTTTATTACATTGCTACTTATGCTATAAAAAGTCCATCTCTAAATAATCCTGTATAGCTTTTATAAAATCATTTATTTTAAATGCAATCAAATAAAAGCATTTGACTTATGAGTTGAATTTTCTCAATTTTATCCATATATTTTCATTTCTGTTTTTTAAAACAATAACAATGAGAAAAATATTATAATAATTTTCTCATTTTAACTAGGAGAAAATAGGCTAAATGTAGCCTAAATATTATATATATATATATATATATATATATATATATATATATATATATATATATATATATATATACACACACACACACACACACACACACACATATATATATATATATATATATATATTCTAGCTTTCAAAATAAATATAAATATATAAATAAAACAAATGAGCATTGCAATATAATGACATTGTTTATAACTAAAAAACCTAAATTTTATATAAATATACTTTTATATACTTTAATATAATATATAATCACATTCTCATTATTTATTAGACATTTTAGATTGATGTTACTTTGCAAAATTATATTGTATGATAATATTTTGCATTAAGATGAAGGTTATATATATATAATTATTTAAAACATTGTTATTGAACATTCAAATTATATGTTATTATTTTGCATTAAAGTATTTCCATCGTGATCCTAGGATGAAGTGATCGTGATGAGTGTGTCGAGTGACAGTGATGACTGTATAATGTGTTTCAGGGTTAAATGTTCTGGACTGAGCGTGCTGAGAACTCTGGGCTGCTCTTCCTGCTCTCAGCTGCTCAATAATCCCACTCCTTCTTATCAGGTCGTGTGTATTGGCAGACACTGCCTCTCTCTCAGCTTCTCTCTCTGACTCACTGCCAGTAAATGATGGCACTCGTGTACTTGTAGTCGCTCCAGTGCTGGTTTGGAACAGGAAATGCTGTTTCATCATTGGTTGGGTGACATCCAGCCGCTGACATCAGCTGTCAGTCATAAGAGAGTGTTTGTACTTCTGTTTGCTGAATACAGGCACGATGTGGATGGAGCTCCTGAGGCTGTGCTTCATTTGACTGGCATATGACTGGCTGACTGACTGAGTGAGTGTTAGTAAATTAAGTGGGTGAGTGGGTGAGTGAGTGAGTGAGTGAGTGAGTGAGTGAGTGAGTGAGTGAGTGAGTTGAATGAGTGAGTGAGTGAGTGAGTGAGTGAGTGAGTGAGTGAGTTGAGTTGAATGAGTGAGTGAGTGAGTTGAGTTGAGGTGAGTGAGTGTGTTGGGTGAGTATATTGTGAGTGAGTGAGTTGGGTGAGTGAGTGAGTGAGTGAGTGAGTGAGTGAGTGAGTTGAATGAGTGAGTGAGTGAGTGAGTGAGTGAGTGAGTGAGTGAGTTGAGTTGAGGTGAGTATATTGTGAGTGAGTTGAGTGAGTGAGTTGGGTGAGTGAATTGGGTGAGTATATTGGGTCTCATTCATGAAACATTCGTAAATATACGAGTAAATATGAGAGTGATTTGCGCGTAAAGAGAACTTCCCGAAAACTCTTCTCCTGATTCACAAATACTTCGTAAATGTCAGATGTGATAGTAAAACGTGTGTGTGTGCTAATGAATTCCAACCAATCGTAAATGGGATGCGCGTGCACGTTCATTCTCAATTATACCATTAATCAGGCCCATTATATCCGACTGACATCTATATGCATATAATAACATGAATGCGAATGAAAAAGAAAGATTTCTCGGATGCAGAAATTGAAGTTTAATTATCACAAGTTCATTCAAAACGCCACATTTTATTTTCAAGCGTAGCCTACATAGTGGCGCATCAGGTCCTAAAAAGGGAAGCAATTGGCAGCATATTACAGATGCAGTTAATGGAGTTTCATCTGTTAATCGGACAGTCCCAGAAGTGAGAAAAAAATGGTTTGACATTAAGCTTGACAGCAAAAAAACGAATTAGTTGACTTCGGAAAAATCGTATTCAAACTGGAGAAGGACCACCATCGATCACCAGCTCTGCTATTACTGGCTCTCATAATAAAAGTAAAAAGAAAAGCCGCATGTAATTACTATATAAAATATTTTTTTTCAAAATGCTGTTTAAATATGTACCCGATAAGGTGAATTAAAATGCAGCCTTATTAATGAGCAAAACGTTCGGATGTTAAGCGCACCATTTACGCGTGGCTGGGAGCAGGTGTAGATTTCTTGCGTACCAACTAACATTTGGAAAATACGAACATTTTAATGAATCCGAAAATTTACTCCAGAACCATTTTACACACGATTTACACACAAATTCGTTCTGCTCGTGTTTCATGAATGAGACCCACTGTGAGTGAGTGAATTGGGTGAGTATATTGTGAGTGAGTAAGTTGGGTGAGTGAGTGTGAGTGAGTTGGGTGAGTATATTGTGAGTGAGTTGGTTGAGTATATTGTGAGTGAGTTGAGTGAGTGAGTTGGGTGAGTATATTGTGAGTGAGTTGAGTGAGTGAGTTGGGTGAGTATATTGTGAGTGAGTTGGGTGAGTATATTGTGAGTGAGTTGAGTGAGTGAGTTGGGTGAGTATATTGTGAGTGAGTGAGTTGGGTGAGTATATTGTGAGTGAGTGAGTTGGGTGAGTATATTGTGAGTGAGTTGAGTGAGTGAGTTGGGTGAGTATATTGTGAGTGAGTTGGGTGAGTATATTGTGAGTGAGTTGAGTGAGTGAGTTGGGTGAGTATATTGTGAGTGAGTGAGTTGGGTGAGTATATTGTGAGTGAGTTGGGTGAGTATATTGTGAGTGAGTGAGTTGGGTGAGTATATTGTGAGTGAGTGAGTTGGGTGAGTATATTGTGAGTGAGTTGAGTGAGTGAGTTGGGTGAGTATATTGTGAGTGAGTGAGTTGAGTGAGTGAGTTGGGTGAGTATATTGTGAGTGAGTTGAGTGAGTGAGTTGGGTGAGTATATTGTGAGTGAGTGAGTTGAGTGAGTGAGTTGGGTGAGTATATTGTGAGTGAGTTGAGTGAGTGAGTTGGGTGAGTATATTGTGAGTGAGTTGAGTGAGTGAGTTGGGTGAGTATATTGTGAGTGAGTTGGGTGAGTATATTGTGAGTGAGTTGAGTGAGTGAGTTGGGTGAGTATATTGTGAGTGAGTGAGTTGGGTGAGTATATTGTGAGTGAGTGAGTTGGGTGAGTATATTGTGAGTGAGTTGAGTGAGTGAGTTGGGTGAGTATATTGTGAGTGAGTGAGTTGGGTAAGTATATTGTGAGTGAGTGAGTTGGGTGAGTATATTGTGAGTGAGTGAGTTGGGTGAGTATATTGTGAGTGAGTGAGTTGGGTGAGTGAGTGTGAGTGAGTGAGTTGGGTGAGTATATTGTGAGTGAGTGAGTTGGGTGAGTATATTGTGAGTGAGTGAGTTGGGTGAGTATATTGTGAGTGAGTGAGTTGGGTGAGTGAGTGTGAGTGAGTGAGTTGGGTGAGTGAGTGAGTGAGTGAGTGAGTGAGTTGAGTGAGTGAGTTGAGTGAGTGTGAGTTGGGTGAGTATATTGTGAGTGAGTGAGTGAATGAGGTGAGTGAGGGAGAGAGTTGAGGGAGTGAGTTGAGTTGAGTGAGTGTGAGTGAGTGAGTTGGGTGAGTGTGAGTGAGTTGGGTGAGTATATTGTGAGTGAGTGAGTGAATGAGGGAGTGAGTTGAGTGTGAGTGAGTTGGGTGAGTTTATTGTGAGTGAGTGAATGAGGTGAGTGAGGGAGTGAGTTGAGTTGAGTGAGTGAGTTGAGTGAGTGTGAGTGAGTTGGGTGAGTTTATTGTGAGTGAGTGAGTGAGTGAGTGAGTGAGTGAGTGAATGAGGTGAGTGAGGGAGAGAGTTGAGTTGAGTGAGTGTGAGTGAGTATATTGTGAGTGAGTGAGTTTAGTGTGAGTGAATGAGTGAGTTTAGTGTGAGTGAGTTTAGTATGAGTATGGAAGAGAGTGAGTTTAGCATGAGTGAGGGAGAGAGAGAGTTTAGCGTGAGTGAGTGAGTTTAGTGTGAGTGAGTGAGTGAGTTTAGTATGATCGAGTGAGTTTAGTGTGAGTGAGGGAGAGTGACTGAGTTGAGTGAGTGGTTGTGTAGAGTTAGTGAGTGAGAGTCAGTAGAGTGAGTTAGTAGAGCGAGTGAGTTAAGTAACGAGTTGAGGGAGAGAGTGAGTGAGTTTAATGTGAGTGAGTTTAGTTTGAGTGAGTTTAATGTGAGTGAGGGAGTTTAGTGTGAGTTTAGTGTGAGTGAGGGAGTTTAATGTGAGTTTAGTGTGTGTGAGTGAGTTTAGTGTGAGTGAGGGAGTTTAATGTGAGTGAGTTTAGTGTGTGTGAGTGAGTTTAATGTGAGTGAGGGAGAGAGTGAGTTTAGTGTCAGTGAGTGAGTTTAGTTTAGTGAATGAGTCAAGACAAAAATTACAATTTAAAGGGATAGTTCACCTCAATGGAGCGGTATTTTGAAGAACGTTGGGGTCCAAATAACATTAGACCCCATTGTCATTGTATTGAGAAAGAAAGAAAAAACATTTCTAATACAGAAATAAGACCATACAAGTTTAAAATTACAAGAGGTTAGTAAATGATGAGAGCATTTTCATTTTTGGGTAAACTATCCCTTTAAAAACGATGACCTTTTTTTAAATGTTTTTAAAAGAAGTCTCTTCTGCTCACCAAGGCTGCATATATTATTTTCCATTTTGAAAACTTAAAAAGTTAAAACTCACTCTTAGAAGAAATGGTTTTATTTAGAACCAGAAATGGTTCCATCCCCCGCTTCATATATGAAACTCCAAAATGGTTCTATATAGAACCATTTTTTTTGGTAAAAGGTTCTATTGGCCAAGTATGGAACCCCAAGGTTCTATATAGAACCCAGGAACCCTTTTTTAAGAGTGTATAGAACCTTTTAGGGGTTCCAAATACATAGCGCTGATAGAACCTTTTCTTCTAAGAGTGTATATTGTTGGTTCTGTGACGAATTGATTTAACAAAACAAAACAAAAAGTTGCTGTCTGTGGTAACCGATAGAAGGCAGCAGATGCATTTGTTCTGAACACAACAATTTGCTTTTTGAATTAATTCCCAAATTGTTTCCAATCTCACGACAAAATATTTGCATTTACTATTGATTTAATTGATAAATGCGATTTAATGCACGGAAAAAAATAACACGCATCACTCAAACCTTCCGGGCAACACTTACTCCGACACCCTCCCGTACTGCAATATTCTTCAGATAACACAGCATATGGCCTGTTGCTACAGCGACTCCATCTTAATTACAATATTCCTCTTTGAAAAGTCTCGCTCCATGCAATGACCTTTAAGAAACTATTCAGAGACAGCGAAACACCAAAGGTCTAAACTAACATCCCACTTTCGGCTCACAATATGCTCAGCAAAACCTGTTCATTCTTAAATTAGAGAAAATAGTTGTGTTAATCTGCATGTGTATATGGATGTGGTTTAAGGAACATATACACATCCCTGTGACATCTACTACATCTAATAAATATGAAACACAAGACTTAACAACATCATATACACCATTTATCATCCAAACAAATATATATAGAGGTGGATGGGGACCCTTCAACACAGATGTATGCAGACACACACTCACATCTGTTTTGATGCCCTGATGATAATTTTCACTTCATGTTTGCTGTGTGAAAAATTGAATATGGTGTAACCAAGGTGTTATCTTATGTTGTTGAGTCTGGGTTTAATCTGTTAGTTTTTTTTCTTCTGTCAGGCAGGCCCGCCACCAAACCTCTCATAAACTCAACATATTCGATGGACTGGAGTCTTAAAGAACTTGATAAGTGCATAATAAGCACTTGTACACTTATGTGAGGACATCATGTCTCATATTGCTGTCGACAGATGCTGTATAATGAGGACAGGGAAGGAACCAGTTAAACAATTCCGTTTCATTAATAAATATACTGTGACCCCACAAACTGTTTATATTTTCAGATCACACTTAAAATATGGGAATGTTTGATTTCAAATAAAAATAAAACTAAGCCACATATTTAATATTTTACATGTTGTTTTAGTTTCCTTCATTCTATTTAATTAGGTTGTTTTAAAAAAAATAATCATTGAGCAATATAATAGCATTTCTCACTCTTGTTGTTATTATAATTTTAAATGTAAGAAAATTGAAATAATTTTTATATTTTTTTATATTGATGGGTGTTATTTATTTGCATGATTATATCTTTGATTTTTAAAAAAATCATATATATATATATATATATATATATATATATATATATATATATATATATGAAGAGTTCAGATGTAAAAGCCTCTAAGTGCCATTTGAAATTTTCTTCTAAAATTATCATTTTTATCAAGCTTGTATATTTATAAATGGCAATGAAGATTACCTATTAATTGTCATTTAAGTGAAATTACTGAACTTAAATATACAAGTTTGATAAAAATGGTAATTTTAGAAGAAAATTTCAAATGGCATTTAGAGGCTTTTGCATCTGAACTCTTCATATATATATATATATAAACATTAATCATTGAATAATGTTTTGATAGCAGCACTCAGGTCCCTGTCATTGCATTAAATAAAAAATGACAAAAAAGATTATTTTTTGATTCAATTTGGGCAAATAGACAAATCAAATCTAAAGCAAATAGATTTCTAAGTGTCTGAATTCTCACAGTATTTGGGATTGTATATCAGTGAGAAAGGTGCAGGTTTGTGCACTACTACATACAAACACTTTCCACTTAATCAGTAGTAACTGGATTTTGTCCATTGAATATGAAGCACAGGTGAATCAGTTCCCAGACTTCCCACATAATAACAGTGACACCTAGTGGCACATTTGTTGTAATCTTTACCTACTGACACAATAGTATACATTTTTATAACCCCAAAATAAAATGCATTACCTGATATGACTGTTTCCTCGTTTTAACACAAACAGAGGAAATTTAGCAGAAGACACATGCTTCTCGTCTCAAAAAGTGACACTGGCTGTCAAGACACAAAAATGACAAAAACAGACCATAAATGCATCAATTAGTCCATATGTACTGTATTTAAAGGGGCTATGTAAGAACGTTCATCTATCAATTGCTTTTTGTATTGTCAATGTATAAACAGCTTGTAATGAAACTTAAAAAAAGACCTTCCTAGGTTGTCTATGAAAGCCCATAGACTCGTTTTTACGTGAAGGACTCAATAATGTGTTAAATGCGTGCTCCCGAGAGCATTTTTTCTGTTCAATTACACATAAAAAATATCCTAGGTTACCTAGTTACATAGTTCCCTAAGAAGGGAATGAGACGCTGCGTCGATGCCGCTTTGGGAACGCTTCTGTGTGATTGCATCTGAAGCGTGTGTCAACTAGTCCAATGGCAAAACGGAAAGTCTCAACGCTATCTCATGCCCAATTCGTACGAATTCGACGAATGATTAAAAAATGTTTAATTCGTACGACCTCACTCGTACGAATTTGTACGATTTGTCTAAACCCACGTGATGGTTAGGTTTAGGGGCGGGGTAAGGGGTTGGTCATTCGTACGAATTCATACGAATTGGCCAATTCGTAAAATATGTACGATTTTGCAAAATCGTACTAATTCGTACGAGTGAGGTGGTATGAATTGTTTCGAATTAGCCACTTTTAATCATTCGTCGAATTCGTACGACTTGGTCGTGAGATCGGGTTGAAAGTCCAGGTAAGACTAGGTAAGTATAAAATCACATCTGGAAAGACCGGCATTAGCTTCAATTACCCGAAGCAAGTCGATCACAGGAATGAAGAAAGTATGGCAAGGCGACTATGGTTCCAGTTATAATCTGAGACGTTCTGTTTCGTGTCGATGATAATGCCTAAACGCCGAACTTACAAGTGCATGTCCATGTGAAACTGTGGCACAACTATTCACATATTCGAGCAGGAGAATGTGCTGGCTGCAGTTCACTTAACGGCCACCGGTGTCGCTAATGACAAGGGTTTCTGAATTCTACATCATTGGATCTCAACATTTTTGAATTTTATAATTATAAATATTATTCCATATTTGAAGCCCCAAAATAACTTGTGTACTGAATACCTTTGTCTTTTGTGATTCAGGGTAACTGGAAACTAAATAAGGGTAAATAAAAGATATTTCATTTTATTTATGGGTGGACTATACCTTTAACTCCTCAATCACACACACACTTTAGTCCCAAAAACAGCAGCACGTTTGTTCTGAGCCCTTTAAGTTGATGTTTATTGTGAATCACGCATGTGCAGACACAGATGCTTTTCTCTTTCTCTGTGTCCTGCTCAAAAACAGACATCATGGAGACGGATAGACACTAAAGATCACAGTGTCAACTTTTACGAATTGGACACGATCAGCTCGCTCACACACGCAAACAAGTGCGCACATACATGCGCGCACACACACAAGCATAATGTTAGCTCATGCCATCACATTCATCTGCCCCATGATCTGAAACCAAGTCTGAATCTACAGGAAGCTTTACAGTAAACCACAAGGCGGCAAACTGAATCATGAAACCCATGTAATAAAGTGGTAATCTGCTTCATTTCAGGAGAAATGCATATCCATTATCTGCTCTCATTTGGTCAGGGCAAATAACAATGATATTCATTCTGCTGAGTAAAGATATTGGGAAAAGAGAAAAACTTTTACGCTAATAACTCGGTAAATAATATACATAAATTAGACGCGGTAAGGAAGAATCGTTTTACAGGCTTTGTATAAATAAAAACAATAATTCAGAAGTTCAACTTTTCTCACATCACACCCTCAGAACATGTCAGGGTCGCTGTGAACGTACACGTTTATCCCGTCTCACTCACTTGTTAAAAGAAACGGGTCAGAGAAACCATATTTACAACAACAAATAGGAGAAAAGAACACAGAGTTAAATGTTCCGATTAACAAAGCAGTTCCTGAATGAATGAACTTCCTGACACACAACCTGTCAATAACATGTCCAAGTCACATTTAACCCTGCAATCAAAAGGAAAATATATTATATTGAATGGAAAAAAAATGTAAGCAGTTATTTTTGCATAATAAAAATGCATATTTTATGTTTATGTCATTTATGTTTCGCATTACCTTAAAGCAAAACTAAGGTAAATAAAACACCAAATTTCATTATTACTGGAATATTAAAAACTGATATATTATTATTTAAATTGCAAATGTATTTATACAATAATGACAGGCCAACACTAAAAGTGTAGGGTTAGTAAGATCAGTTCAGCAAGGATGCATTAAATTGATCAAAAATAAAATATTTTTTATTTCAAATAAATGCTGTTCTTATGAACTTTCTGTTCATCCAAGAATCCCGAAAAAAAAAAAGATTATCACGATTTCCGAAAAATGTTAAGCAACCGTTTTGAACATTGATGATAATCAGAAATGTTTCTTGAGCAGCAAACCAGCATATTAAGGCCCGTTCACACCAAGAATGATAAATATGATGCCTTTAGAATGATTTCTGATGGATCATGTGACGCTGAAAATTCAGCTTTTCCAACATAGGAATAAAATGCATTCTAAAAAAATATGAAAGTAGAAAAAGAGTTACTTTAAATTGTAATAATATTTCACTATATTAGTTTTACTAGGCCTATTTTTGATCAAATAAGTGCAGCCTTGGTGACCATGAGACTTCTTTCAAAACGTTAAAAATAGTAAAGTAACCTATGTGTTTAAGATTGACATGAATTACAAAAACTAAAAAAGTAAACGTCTGGATATGTTCATGAGAAGAAATCGGGAAAATGTGCTTATAGACATGAAAATCGAGCCCGATCTCATGAAAGTTCGTATTTATAGCACGAATGTCATTTCTCGTGCGCCAAAACTAGTTTTTGCCTGTATATGGTACGCGTTTTTCGCGTGCATATTGTACGCGTTTTTCACGTGCATACGATACGCACTTTTTGGCGTATAATAAGTAAGCCTACGAACTCCCCACCCCCGTTCTCCCTAAACCTAAGTTTAAGTGCGTAGCATATGCACGCAAAACCATTTTTGGCGTATAAATGCCACGAGAAATGACAATCGTGGTATAGATACGCACTTTCATGAGACTGTGTTGGAGCTAAAAGGCCCTCAAAAAATAACAGGTTTGTTTTCATCAGGCAAAATGTAATTTCCTATTTGCTTTCTTTTGATTTTGGGCTGAAATGTTAAGGACATGTTCTCCCCTGCCTTTTTTTTCTTTCTTTTTTGAGATTACCTGCTCAAAGGACAGAGAAACGCTGGTCACAAAAACCTCAGGACATCAGTGAAAATGACGACCGGCAAATATCTACTGTAGGTATTGCAGAGCGAGCACAGTGATATGGTTATGACTTACACACTACTACGTTCAGTTATGAGACTTAACATCGACTGCTAGTGCTAGTTTGTGAGCGAGCGTTTCCCGTAGAAGACGTTTGCGTTCGGTTCGCTTTCAGAAAGACTATGAAGAAAGGCATCTGAAGGTAAGCGAGAGAAGGAAAAAAAAATCTTAGGTTGAATCAGGCGTTTTCTACTCCAATAAGAAATACTGCCACTTCGTACGGCTTTTCTCAGTTATAAAAGCTCTGATCTAAATGCAGACAGTCATTTACAATAATAATACATATGCACATTCAGGGTTTCATATAGTACGCAACCTCTATTAGCTGATGAGGCATTGCCAACAAATGCGAGTCGGAGGCGGACATTGCATCAGAGCACGTTTGCTGACATAAAAGTCAGTCCATTTAGAGTAAAGCGTGTTTAAAATAACCGGACACAATGTCATGTTGCCGCAAAAGCAGATCTGGGTGAATATTGATCAGTGGTGCAACTGCTAAGATTAGGCTAGTTATTTACAGTTTAGCGCAGGCCGCATATTAAATATCATATGGTATTTTGATATAAATCAGACACGTGGCAAGTCATCCGACTACAAATAAACATTTGTGTGTAAGATTTTAACAAGAATTCGTGTGTACTGTACTAATGGCGTTGTTTCAGCTCTTGCATGCTTTTTTCTTAGCGGATGAACTCGTCGCTCTCTAAAGGTTTTGGAGGGAAATGAGATCTGCTTCAGTTGCAAAAGCAGCTGTTGTCCCTCGCCTGTGACATTCTTCATCGTTCGGAGGGATCAGTCTTATGAAAGTCTGGAGATAATTGCAGCAAAGGCTTTGGAGAGGGGATAGAGGCCGAACACAAAGTGATGTAAGCATTAGCTGTGTCCTCTAGAGGGCGCCGTGGACCTTCAGAACCGAGGGGAAGTTCACCGCTTCTGTCTGATGTCGGACCGCAAGACGCCACTGGAAATCACTCTAGGCATTCGCAGGTTCTGTTCAAATCAGAGTGAAGAAAGTGATATTAGAAAAGAGTTTAGGTACTTTGGTTACACTTTATTTCGACGGTCACCTTTAGATTTTCTAGTAACTACTGTGAAACCTGATGAGTTAGTTCAACTCAAACCGTTTGAGGAAACCGATTGCCTTAAATCATTTAAGTTTATTAACTCAAACAATTTAAGCATAAAAAATATTTTATTTGTTTCCAAGTAACTCAATAACTTTTTTGTTAAGATAACTTGGGTAAATAAAGTTAATAGTAGTAATTAGTTACTGTAACTTAAATCTATGAAGTACACTGTAAATCCGAATAAGTTGGCAGAACTCAAATCACTTTTAATAGTATAAACCTAGTTAACTTTAAAAGCTAATCTGCTGATATAGTAAATGCTAACATATTAGAAACATATTAGTATGTTATAAGGACTTACAAGCACAGAAGCACTTGCTGTATGAGCGTAATAAAATAAAGGGATAATTTGCTCTCAATCAAGCTGAATGCACCACTCGTCACCATGATGGTAACTATCCTAAAGCCAACATTAACAGAAATTCTTCTAAATTAGCATAACAAAACATTAAATCTCACACTTAACATAAATCTTACACAAAAAAACATTATATTGCACTTAATTTTAGCATTTACACGCTCTTTCGAGTGCCATCGGCAAAGCATGCTGGGAAATAGAGCAGTTAAACTTAAAATTAAATTCAGTTAAATTAAGTTTGTCTAAATTAAAACAAATAATTTCATAAAACTCAAAACAATGAAACAGTTCAGTTTACTTAAAATATATCAGTTCTGTGAACTTGAAAGAAAAAGAAAGTGCTAAACACTCATAAAAATTAATTTGACTGAACTAATTCGTTGAATTTAAGTGTGTCCTACTCAAACCAATTAATTATTTTGACCTTTAAGGTTTACAGTAAGTGACTTTGCAACTACATATTAGTGTTAGGTTAGGGTTCAGGTAGGTAGAATAAATTGACCAGTGGTCTGTTTGGGGACAAACTAATTTGTAAGATGTCCTTAAGTTATATACTGTACATATGTGTCTTGCCACAATTGGGCAAACAGGTCTGATCCATCATTGCTACAATCAGCCTGAAAAATTTGGGTAAATGTGTAAGCCAGATTTAGAATTACATTTTTTTACATCTTCATGGACACCACAATGATTTCCCTCATGTGTTAATATATTTCCTTGTTATAATGCATGATTTGCAAAACATAAAAACAGTGTACTAAGTCAATTGTGCCGGGTGCAAGATAGGGCCCTAAAGAAAAGCATCAAATAGACAATACTGAAATAAATATCTTATTTTGTTCAGCATAGAATTTATTAACACATCAATTTTTAGCCTACAATAGCCATGATTTTTTCAGAGGCTGCATCTGAATTGCCATTTAGATATATTTACAAGGGCTGTCAAAACGATTAATCGCGATTAATCGCATCCAAAATAAAAGTTTGTGTTTACTAGGGTTGGGTATCGAGAATCGAGTATCGATTGGAGCCGGGACAAACTTTTCGTTTTTCCCGGAATCGTTCAAAAGTTAAAATTTCGATTCCTAGTTTCGATATTCACAGTCCGCCGAGCGGAAGAAGAAACGGCTGAACAACACCAACGAAGAAGCGTCTACCGGAAGTGTTGGCATAACCGCGTGAGTTGAACATGAGTAGCTTACGTCGGCGGTCCAAAGTGTGGCTTCACTTTTCTAAAAATAACGAAATCTCGGCAAAATGCAAAATTTGTGACAAAAGGAGTGTTTCCTTCAGAAAGACCATTAGCTAAACTTTTTTGACCCTGCCTCTTAAAAGAACCAGAATCGAGAATCGTTAGGAACCGGAATCGAAACAAGGAATCGGAATCAGAATCGTTCAAATTCAAACGATACCCAACCCTAGTGTTTACATAATATATGTGGGTGCACTGTGTATAATTATTTTGTATATATATAAAAACACACATGCATGTATATTTAAGAAAAAAAATATTATTTATATATAAAATATTTATATTTATATGTAATATAAATTATATATAAATCTATATACAGAATATACATGAAAATATTTCTTAAATATATACAAGCATGTGTGTGTGTTTATATATATAAAATAATTATACACAGTGCACCCACATATATTATGTAAACACAAACTTTTATTTTGGATGCGATTAATCGCGATTAATCGTTTTGACAGCCCTAATATTTACAGATCAAAACCGTTTGGTTCCCAACATTCCTCACAAAGTTGCAAAGTTACTAGAATGTCAAAAGTGGACCATGGAAAATAAAGTGTTACGGGAACTTCAGTCACACAGCTACGGGAACTTTTGTCACAAGTTAAAAACCTGAATGCCACCGCACAAAATACCAAATTGAGCCTCCTTCTGCGTTTTTCTGTCTCAATGTCTTTTAATTAATCCCACTCGGTCTGATATGTTATTATATGATGCTATGACATTCAGATATTAATACATTCTGTAACTACCTGTATTCATTCTGTAAGTACCTGTATAACTGTATTCAGACAGAATACAGAATAAACGTGCATGTTTACCACTGAGTGTTCTCTGATCTTCGTCTGCTGGTGATTCTGCCTCTTCAGACACTTCTCCTGTTTACAGACGACAGGTGATCACAGATTCAGCGGGACACACAAAACACAAAATTAGATAGATAGATAGAAAGATAGATAGATAGATAGATAGATAGATAGATAGATAGATAGATAGATAGATAGATAGATAGATAGATAGATAGAGATAGATAGATAGAGATAGATAGATAGATAGATAGATAGATAGATAGATAGATAGATAGATAGATAGATAGATAGATAGATAGATAGATAGATAGATAGATAGATAGATAGATAGATAGATATTATCCACCAGAGGGCAGTCAGTGACTAATATTCGTATTGAACAACATTAACTGAGCAGACTGTAAGAGTCATTTCATTTGATCACAATACCGTTCTGTAATTTCCGATGTTCCCCTTCCCCTTTTTGTGATTTGTCATGGGGACTTTCTTCTGGGGGTCCGTCTGTCCCCCCTGGCTCCGGGTTGTCTTCTCCCACCCTGTCTTTCTTTGGTCCCGCCAGCTCTGGGTCTTTGTTTTCTGCTGTTGCCTCCTGCTGTTCCTCCAGCTCTCGTCTGGCCTTCTCCTCCCTCTCTGGTATGAGACACAGTGAGAGGCACATTGCTATGAAAGCTTGTTTCTGCCACTTAATGACAAATAAAAAAGTAATTGCGACTTTTTATCTCACAATTCAGAATTTTTTCTCACAACTGCTCAGAATTGCGTGATATAAAGTCCAAATTACGTGTTAGAAAGTCAGAATTGTGAGAACTATTCTCAAGGAAAAAAAGTTAGTCTTTTTTCCCCTTAGAATTGGCCTGATAACTCGCAATTGCAAGTTTATATCTCACAATTCTGAGAAAAGATGTCAGAATTTCGACATATAAACTCGCAATTATGTGTTATAAAGTCAGAATTGTGTGATAAAAAGTCTCAATTCTGTCTTTTTTTCTCAGAATTGAGACTTTATATCACAATTGCGACTTTATTTCTCACAATTGCGACTATTTCTCAGAATTGCGACTTTATATCTAACAATTGCGACTTTATTTCTCACAATTGCGACTATTTCTCAGAATTACAACTTTATATCTCCCAATTGCTACTATTTCTCAGAATTGCGACTTTATTTCTCAGAATTGCGACTTTATATCACGCAATTGCGACTTTATTTCTCAGAATTGAGACTTTATATCTCACAATTGCGACTTTCTCACAATTGCGACTTTATTTCTCAGAATTGCGACTTTATTTCTCACAATTGCGACTTTATTTCTCACAATTGCATCTATTTTTCACGATTGCGACTTTATCTCACAATTGCGACTTTATATCTCGCAATTGCAACTTTATTTCTCAAAATTGCGACTTTATTTCTCAGAATTGCGACTATATCTCGCAATTGCGACTCTATTTCTCACAATTCTGTCTTCATATCTCGCAATTGTGAGATAAAAGTCGCAATTATGTTTTAATTTGTTTTTATTCAGTAGCAGGAAACAAGCTTCCATCCATTACTCACAATTCACTCACTCAGAACGCATGAAAATGCTACAAAAGTTTGAATGTACCAATTCAGAACTAATTTCATCTGAATTGAAGTCTGAAGTCACTTATGCTCACCAAGGCACCCTTTATTTGATCAAAAAAGTATATAAAAAAACAGAAATAATTTGACATATTACAAACAAAAATAACTATTTACTAAAATTAAAATGTATTAAAAAATGTAAGTTATTCCAAAGCTGATTTTTCAGCATCATTACTTCATTCAGTCTTCAGTGTCACATGATTCCTTCAGAAATCATTCTAATATGCTGATTTGCTATTCAAGAAACATTTATTATTACTATAAATGTTGAAAATAGTTGTCCTGCTTTATATATTTTTTTCAAGTTCAAAAGAAAATTATTTATTTAACATTTTTTTGAATGTCTTTCCTAAATTTGTTCTGCTGTTGAGTTCCAGTGTGCAAATAATCCTGTTCGAGGATGATTTATTCTGCATGACGTCCCAGATCCAGTTCTCAAACATACGCACCTTTGTCCGCCTGCGCCTTCCAGCGCTCTCTGTTCAGAGAAACCTCCTCGCTCCAGTTGGTCTTGAAGTTCTTCAGGTCCACAGTGAGCAGCGAGCAGTTCAGGGATCCACTGCAATCAGAACCAGAGCTGTTCACACTGCTCCTCTTCGAATCTCCAGCAGTAATACTGGTTGAGATGATGGAACAGGACTCGTCATAAATCACAATATTGCAGATACATCGGCAGTAATCACATCCACTAAGCTTCTCTAACATCCCCATATCCACCTAAATGTCCTGCTCTGTTGATCATTATTATGCTGCTGCAGCTGCTTTGCGTCCTTTCTTTGAACCTCCGGGCTGTTTTAGTTTAACATGCATTCTAAGGGAATGAATATAATTCAGCCCTTTATATGCAGAAGCAATTTGTTACGCAAAGAAAGCCTGTGCTCTTAAGCTTAGTCAGCAGTGGAAATTCAAATCCTGCTTCGAGAATCCAAAGAAACTTTCAAACTTAAATAGTGTTAAAGTGGAGTGAGACCTGTCTGAACTGATGGATCACTTTAAAATGAATTACAAAGGCCAGAAACAACAGTGCACTTATTCACATTCACTCTTTTTCTAAAGGATCCAACTGAGGTATCTGATATTGGATTTGCAGTAATGACTGCAATAGAACCAGTGAATTGGGTTTCGATACTAAGGAAAGCTGAGGAGTAATTTGACTAGTTTGTCTTAATAAGCATTTGTTATCTCTATTCCTGCACCGCAGAAGCAGAAAACACAAGACAGACGTCCAGACTCTGACCTGCGAAATCCAGCCAGGCCTGAACTCGTGGCCTCTTCAATGAGCGGCGTGACGATCTTCTCCGTCATGTCCGTCAGAACCGTAAACGTGGGAACGACGATAAAATCAATGAAACCTATAGAAAATGACAAAGAACTTGCTTGTTTTGTTGTGCATAATATTTAAAGAAAATGTTTGCATGAATGATCCTCCTTTGCATGATCTTCAAAAATAGCCGTGTTTCGGGTATTGAAAGTTTAAAGCTGAAAGGGGTCATTGTTTCCCTTTTCCAGCTTAACGTGAGTATTGCAGTTTAGCGTAATTCATAGTTTTGCAATTGCAATATTTACATTAAATTGCAAGCGTTTGCGCCAGCATATGACGGAAAAATAAAATTTGCACTGAGCTCAATTTTAAAAATAGATATTCAATAAAAATATCCATGTGTTTCAGCTATAGTATGGTAAGTTTAAAGCTGAAATGTGTAATCTTTTCCACTTTTCCAGCTTGATACAAGTGTTGCAATTTAGCGTGATTATTTTTTAAAAATTAGTTAGGGTATAGTGATGATACATTTTTTTGATTTTTTGAATAACAATAAAAATAACATTTTTGAATATTTTAAATAACATTTTTGAATAACAATAAAAAAAAAGAATAACAAAAAAAATAACCAAAAGAAATAACAATAAAAAAAATAATAATAATAATATAAAAAATTATATATATATATATATATATATATATATATAATAAAAGAATAAAATAAAAAATAAATAAAAAATAAATAATAAAAATAAAAAAATATAAGAAAAATAATAATAATATTTTTTTTAGTGTGATTATTAATACATTTGCAATTGCAGTATTGATATTAATTGTGAGCATTTGTGTCAGCACTTAGCGTGTGTTTGTGTCACTCACCGATCTGGGATTGGGCCACCATAGTGGACTTACGGTCACACAGAGGGGAGAAAGGTAGACCAAGCTCCGCCTCCTTATCACCCTGCCAACACAAACACATCATTCAACTGCATTTCTATACTCATGCATTACACAGTATTGTATCAGGGTGGACATTTTCAAATATATAGCACAAATATTAACCAACACAGGAAATATGGGGCAATTTCCACAAACAAAGTGTACCAAATAGGCCACAAAACGGATAATTATTTCTTGTCAGCAAACAGTTAACCTAATGGTCTTCCTTTCCTTTTTACACTTCTGGGCTTCGGGGTCTATATGACCCCAACAATTGATTGAGTAATTGTACAAAAAATATAAATTTTTAATCATACAAATAATATATCTTTTTTGTTTGTTTACTTCTCATCTATTCATTAATGGTGTGTTTTTGGAGATATAAAGTACTTTTGTATCCATATATCACACAATTCCTCAACTACACCATTAGCTTGCATATGAAATATTATTTTTTTATGATAAATTGCATTTATGCTGTAGTACTAGGCCTTCATTTCTGTGTAAAAATTTTCAGATTTATGCCAGTTTATTATTATTTTTTTACACATGAAAATATATTTCGTTTTTTTTCCCCACATTTTCCATTCATTTCAATGTGGGGTCATATTGACCCCGAAGACCAGAAGTGTAATCATTTTTTTATACATACCTTCAGAACAACCGAATCAAACCCAGTTTTTTTTGTGTGTGTATAGATAGATAATGTATGAAAAGTAACAAAATCTTATTTCACTGAGATGAAGGGAACCTTTTTTTTATTAAGTTAAAGTCGATTGGGGTCATATAGACCCCATGACCTGATTGAGGGCTACATGTGCTGTATTTTTTTATTTTATTGGATTAAACTAAAGCATAACATACCATAATATGTTTCAGATATTTAGGAAACATACCAAGTTCACATACCTGTTTATCAAAAAAAAAAAATGCTATTTCGAAGTAGTTATTCTACTTTGTAATGTGATTTCCTTGTCGGATTGTCTGTTTTTGTTTTCGTATGTGTGATTCCTGCACACTGACAAGCGGATCACGGCTATGGATCCAGCAAACGAACTGGGTCAGAGATCGCAGATGATACCCTCGGCATTCATCTAATAAGCTCAATGACCAGAAGCATATTACAACGTGGACAAATCAACTCGTCAACTTACAGTGTAAAGCTTGACGTCTTCCATTAAAAAGGCCAGATTATCACACTAAATATATTGTGGTTTCATTTTCTCTCGGGGATTTCAAAATTAAGACATAAATACAGTTCAAAACCCTACTTTATTTGCTCTAGATTTAAATAGCAAAACTAAAATAATTTATTAACATAATTTGAGACTCTGAAACTTATAAAGCAGTGCCAAAGTGTAGCATATTTGTGGAAAGTGCCACGTACAGCCCAACAGACTCATACATCTTGAAATGGGAGTTAAATGAAATGTTTCTGAGCCACCATAACCATATACTCAATATAAGCAATGTCAGCAGTCTGAGGCCTGATACTAGCAGGTCTGAATCCAGCTAAATGCTCATGAAATGACACAGTGGACAGTCTAGTTCAGAAAGATTTTTTCATAGTAAATATTCGTAAACATTTTTCGGAGGCAGACTAAAATAATCTGTCAAGCTTTTATGTTCAGCCTGTTGTGATTGATCTGCCTCCTGGTGCGTACAGCTGCTGGAACAATACTAGACAAACACACACACACAAACACAGGAATAGCTCACACACAGGAATAGCCCCCATCCTCGAATCTGTCAATCAATCAAAGCGTATTTATGAAGCCCACTCTAGCTGTGAATGTGCTTTAGTACAGTCACTTTAGTAGCAGATAAACAGAAACATGACGGGTACGATCAAGAGGTAATCCAGAGAAAGCAACTCCCTTCCATTGTTCACTTCACAAAGCAACAGAGACAGACGGAGTCCATTAGTGCATTGGGCCTGTTTTTGACAGTCATTAATTATATATAATATATATCAGGGGCAGGTACAGTCTATATAAGCTCTGCACACCCAAGCCATTCGTGGACTCGCTAACTACTGTAATATTAACACTGTAGATAGCTAGAAATTCCCTTGTTTGATGTGTGCCGTAAAGCATAGGTGATAAAATATAACGTAGGGGAGCACGGGTCACAACCTAACGTAACACGGACCGTTTACATAGTTCGTCAGGATCAAACCGGCTGTCTGTCCGCTCTTTTTCTCTTGCTGCCAAAAGACGGTCTCCCGCGAATTTGCGGAAAATTTTGATAATATTTCGTGAAGATACTGGACAAAGAGTGTTTGGACACCATGAAAGTAATTTTTTTCATCATAGATTTTTTTCGGTTTCTGAGTTGGGTGTATACGTTTCCAAATCTAACTTTATATTGCCTTAATCACGGTCTTGTTGGCTCAAACACAGCACCGTTTTGAAACACGTCAGTAATTCCTAGCGACTGTTAGCTAGGCTTAAAATATGTAATACACAGCGGAGTTGTAACACAGTGTTCCAACTATAATCAAATGAAAACGGAGCCACACAAAGCACAGAATGCTTTGGAATATATACTCAAGTTTGGTCTTGTTTTAAAGAAAACACTCAGCAGAATATTGCTGAAGTGAAAACACTTCAGAAAATGAAAGTATGAAAAAGTTATGGAAGTTTAAATTTACAGTAAATCAAATATAGTTGTACTATATATTTTTTATTTTATATAAAATATATATTTTACAAAATATTTTTACTCTAAAATTTCTATAAAATCAAAGCCATAAATCTTATCAAGTTATGTTCCAAATTTGAAGTTGATATCACAAAAAATTGAAGTTCCCATGAGATTTTGTTTAGGCGTAGTACCAAAAATAGCCACCGGGCGCCATTGAATTCCATTGAATTTAGTTGTAAACATTTTGCCTTAACAAATTAATACATTTCTGTCCAAATATCAATTTTGTCACAAAATTTGGAACCTTGAGACTCTGACCTTTCTGACAATATCAGTTTTGTCGAGATTAGAAAAGGTTTTGATCATAAATTATGAAATATAATGACGCCCAAAAGGGGAGGAGCCTGATAAAATACGTACCGTTTCTATGGTAACGCAACGTTCAATTACAAAACAGTTTTCACACGATAAATTCTGAGTTTATAAGCTTTCAAATGATACCTAATTTATGATAACTACTAAAATATGTGATATAATAAAAAAGGCGATGAAAATAATATATTTTAGAGTATAATAAATATAAATATCATTTTTAGAGGATAATATTATACTATATTTTTTTATTTTTATTGAAAAATACTAGATTATATGTTTTATTATTAACTTTTAGCATAAAAACAGCAGTTTCAATGATTAAAAGTGGGTGCATCGACTTTTTGTGACAAAGGTCAAAACTTCTGTTATGATGCAGATTTTTTGAGGTGCACTCTTGTCATAAATTCATCAATTACTCTTCCTACATAATTTGTAACACAAAACAGGGGTAGAATATCTATTTAGAAATCTTAGACCTTTCCAACGATATATAATTTGTCATAATTAGATTAGGATTTAATAGAAATATAGTGAAGTAAAGTTAGGCGTCCCGGTACCGGGACGGTGACAGTTAAGGGGTTAACTTTGTTGGACTTTCACAAACAATGTTGGAATTTAAAATGTTTAAAATTTAGTGTACTTTGAATGATAACTTGTTTATTTATTAAAAATATGGCCTGTTTTTAACGTAATAAACCCTTTAAATTTTTATTCTAAGCTCATTTGTATTATTATTACTGTTATTATTATTAATAATAATAATTGTACATGCAGTTGCCACACACAAATCTAATTTAAATGCAATTACAATATTTATATATATTTTATTTTATTTATTATTATTTATAGCAAAACTGTGCAGCCCTTTTCTACATCTCTATCCATGATATTGATCCATAACAAAAGGATGATTGGATGAGGGATGGATGTATGGATATCTGTCCATACAGATGCACAAACAATATCAAACTATACAAATAAAATAGTACTGAATTATGTGTGTGTTACACACAAGTGTTACAACTCACCCCTCTGTCTGTTACTGTACAAAAATGGTAGGTCCTAGAAAAAAAAACTTTAAGTGTCCATTTGTAGTAGAGATGTGTATGTTGCTTGTGTAAAAAAATATTAATCTAATCTAATTATTTTTTAATTAATTGAGCCAAAACCAAAATGCGTTAGGTTGTGCCCCGCTCTCCCCTATGTAACTGTCCATCGTCTATTTATTTGCCAAACGATGATCATATTCTTCAAATGTGCCAGGTGAGCGGATCCACGACAGCTTTGGTCTCTTCGTCTGTTGTTATGTATCGTCATCATTCTCCCGCGTTCTCATTGGTTAGCTGGCATGTGGGGTACACAAACAGTGACACGAACGGTAACGATGACGTCTGTTTTTACGTATCAATCAGGAATTATGCAAATTTGTGAGACTGGAATTACTCAAGACTTGACTTTTTGTGCAGTATTGTGCGCTAAGATCTTTAAAACTTTGCAGAACTTTTACATTCACGAATAGCTATATTACACAATGCATGCAAGGGAATATCTGAAAAAGCTTTCTGACATTTCCTTTCCTGTATTATAAAATACACGTATATGACATTACTGAGATTTTTAAAAGATGAGCTAAGTGCCGTTTGCATGATCATGCCAAAGTTTAATTTCGGGACCAGCATTCGATAGGGCTGTGAAAGCCAGTTATTTTATGCTCAGGCTTAAACAATCTGAAATGACACATTTCTCCACATGCTCTCGTTTCGGCAGCCCATGATAACCCTGGCGCAGGCTTGCGTGTGATTGGATGAAAGGGCAATCAGAAGAGAACAGGAAGCGAAAGCGAGAGAGGATTAAAATAGTGCAAGATGAGATTCGTCTCACACACACGTACAAGCGCATACACCTGCCGAACGGATCTGAAGAACGAACATGAGTCAAACCTGTCGGAAGAACTCCTCCAGCAGTGACGTGGTCCAGCGATGGTGCAGGTCCCAGTTCTTGGCTGGATGACTGATGTCGGCCGTGTGTAAGAGCAGAGACAGAGCCTTGGGTTTATCAATTCTGGGTGAAGAAAACACACCGATCCGAATGGTAAACACGTTTCTGTACACGTGACAACGAGATTAAACGGAGAGCAAATTTAGCTTTTTAGATGTTTCTCCTGAGAAAAGGTCCCCAGTAATCTCTCTAGTTTCAGAAGACACCTGAAAAACACAGCTAGCTGTTCAGATTTGCCAAAATTAGATAGTCTTGACTCTTTAATCAAAAGATAATAAGAAATCAAACATTTTGCATCAAATTCTCCTAAGATCTGATCTGAATTCAGTTTACAGCTCTATAGACCACTGCGGTGAACGTGATTTCGCCAAGTACCACATGTTCCTGGATCAACATCTTTGTTGATCCTGGATCAACTTTCCAATCAACCAATCAGATTTGAGGGATGAGTTTACTGTTTATGTCAAGTTTAGGCTTAGAACCAGGGTGAAGGACACTCTTCTATAAAGAAGAAAAGGTTCTATATGGAACCTTAAAAGGTTCTATCAGCGCTACGTATTTGGAACCCCTAAATACGGAACCCTTTTTAAGGGTTCAATAATAAGAACCCTTTAGAGTTCTTTGTAACCAGGAAAAAGGTTCTATATGGAACCTTTTGGGTTCATTCATTATCATTTGTTTTGTCCTTTCTGGATTAAATATTTCATATTATTGACAAACATCACGACCGTAAAATGTATTTATGAATGCGATATGTATATGTGAATGATCACAAAATTCAAGATATGGGGGTTAGAAAATGTATATATTTATTAGGGCTGTCAAAACGATTAATCGCGATTAATCGCATCCAAAATAAAAGTTTGTGTTTCCATAATATATGTGGGTGCACTGTGTATAATTATTTTGTATATATATATAAAAACACACATGCGTGTATATTTAAAAAAAATATTATTTATATATAAAAATATTTATATTTATATATAATATAAATTATATATAAATCCATATACAGAATATACATGAAAATATTTCTTAAATATATACAAGCATGTGTGTGTGTTTATATATATAAAATAATTATACACAGTGCCTCCACATAATATTATGTAAACACAAACTTTTATTTTGGATGCGATTAATCGCGATTAATCGTTTTGACAGCCCTAATATTTATATAATTTTATGTAGTTAATCAATATCACACGAAGAGTGCCATTTCAGTTTTTCTCCTCCAAAAATCAGCATGATTAAAATGAGATATTAACGGTTTAATAAACAACAATTTAATTACAACTACAAAATGTTGCAGAATAATGTAATATATGAATGAATAATAGCCTATAAAGAACCTTTGTGCCAAAAGTGTTCTTTCTTGTCATTATAGAACCTTTTTTAGCATAAAAGGTTCTTTGGAGTTGAGTAAAGAACCCTATGCTTCATATATAGAGACAAAATGAACCCTTTTTTCTAAGAGTGTACTTAAACATCAGTGTTATTCGCCTTTAGGGAAAAGTTACGGGTAGGGTTAGGTTTAGGGCTAGGGATTGGGTAAGGACTACAGTGCCCTCCACAATTATTGGCACCCCTGTTTAAGATGTGGTTGAGGACTTCTAAAAATTCTTCCTTTTTTTAAACAACATAGAACCCAAATGCAAAAAAGGAGAAAAATCCAACCTTTTATTTAAGTACATTACTTTGGTGGTTAAAAAAAAAAAAAAAATTAGAAAAAGAAAAACTTCAAATTATGCGTGCCACATTTATTGGCACCCCTAACAATTCTGCAGAAAAATATAATTGATTTTTTGTAAAAAATATATTTTCTGTAGTTGCTAAAGTTGGTCAGGATATCTAGGAACTTTTAATTAGTAATTCATGACTTCCTGGGGTATAAATATGACATAAATATGAAAAAAAGGAAGAATTTTTTGAAGTCCTCGACCACATCTTAAACAGGGGTGCCAATAATTGTGGAGGGCACTGTACATTTCGGGACAGGAATGGTGATCCAGGACCATCTCTTATTTGGCAAAAATTTGTCTATTTTTATTTCTCTTAAGGAATAGGAGAAACATCAATCTGAATAAAGTCTTAACTGCTGTGAAAGAACAACCTCTAACCAATAAAATCTTGCTCTGGGGAGACACAGCCAAAGCAAAAGGTGACAGGACAACAGAGAAGCAGGTCGGATGTGTGTTTGTCAAGGTTTCTCACCCCTCGGGCTGCTGGAGGAAATTCTTCATGGCTTTGACCTGCTGGAAGTGGCAGGACATGTCAGTGGCCAGAACCATCTCGACCACGAGCGCCCTGAGCTCTCTAAAAAACACAAGCACACAAAACACCTGCACTGAGTCTCCTCACCGCTTCAAAGAGTGACGATAACCATTTCTTTCTGAATGTGAAATACATCATTTCCATCTCTGTCTTGCTGTAAAACTTCACAGGACTTCAGACTTTCTTTATTTGTTGCGTTTAGTTTAAAATAGCACAGTGAGAATGTAAAAAAACAACACTTTCAGCACTTTTTGGGCCAGATTACCTAAAGAGGGAAGATTAGCCCAAATATGTGGGAGTGGAAAGTATAAAAATCAACCTTTAGTTGAAGAAACACCCAGTTACTAAGACATATCATGATATTGTAGTTACATAAAATTGATGTCAAACTGTCAGTTTACACTCTGGACACAAAAGAAGTGAGATAATGAGGAAAATGTATATAATGATGGATGAGAAATGGTGCTGTACCTCCAGTCATCTTTGGAGAGGTTGTACAGGATATTCATCTCGTCGTCGTCCTGAAGCAGTCGATACGCGGCGCTGACGTGATGACTCTCCAGAACAGAGCGGTCGTTGTACAGGATGGCTGTGTCCGACCTGAAGGAACGAGTGCAAACTCAATACACACAATTTCCCTTTTTCTATAGACCATTTTGAAAGATGTAAACAACACTGGTCCAGAAACACTTCCTGTTTTAGTTTCACATGTAAAGAAAACATCTTAAAGAGGTTTTGTTTAACTTTTTGATTTAGTTTTAAATGTTCTGTTGGTTGTATTTTATCCCAGGTTTTATGTAGTGTTAAAAAACTGAAACAGGAAGTGCTTCTGGACCAGTGTTGTTTACGTCTCGTAAAATGGTCTATACAACAAATAGCCCTGAAAAAAATGTATTATGGTTTCCACAAAAAATATGAAGCAGCACATTAAAATTGTCACATTCTAGGGCTGGGAAACGATTAATCGCGATTAATCGCATCCAAAATAAAAGTTTGTGTTTACATAATATATGTGTGTGTAGCGCGTATAATTATTTTGTATATATAAATACACACACATGCATGTATATATTTAAGAAATATGTGTTATTAATATATCAAGTATTTATATATATGTATAATATTAATTTTGTATAAATATATATAAAGTATATACATGCAAATATTTCTTAAAAGTTTACATGCATGTGTGTGCATTTATATATACAAAATAATTATACACACTACACACACATAGAGTATATTATGTAAACACAAACTTTTATTTTGGATGAAAGAGACTTCTTTCAAAAACATTTTTTGTAGTCTTATCAACCCCAAACTTTTTACAACAGTACTTAAACCCACAAACCAATTCAGTGACACAAGGAAACCAGGGGAGAAAAAAAAAAAAAAAAAAACACTGTGTTTTTGTAATTTGTCCCAGGTCAGTTTTTGGTCAGAAAGGTCATCTTTCTCCATTTTTCATTCAGCCGGCTCATGTTGAGGTTTTGTGATGGTGTCACCCAGTTCTCTCATGCTTTACCTGGTCTGGATGTGGAAGTTGTTTGTGGTCCCGGTGTGTTCGTAGTCGTGGACGGCAGCGGCGAAAAGCATCGCAAGAATCTCCAACTCAGTCATCCAGTGCTGGAGAGGAAAGAAACATCACGCACGAGAGCTCTTGAACATCTCATTTCTAATGGAAATGAAGCTAAATAAAGAGCAGACCTCTTCTAAGATGTTTTCCTGACAAAAAAAAAAGCCAAATAAAGATCTCAAACTGTGCTTAGATTAAAGTGAACTATTCCTTTAAGAGAAAATAATATCAATCTTTTCTTTTTTGTTACACTACAACTGCCTTAGAAATACAGTACCGGTCAAAAGTTTGGAAATATTATTTATAATGTTTTTGAAGTCTCTTATGTTCATCAAGGATGCATGTATTTGATAAAACGCAGTAATATTGTGAAATATTATTAAAATTTAAAATAATGGTTTTCTATCGTAATATATTATATATTTTTCATCAGCCATTAACCCGGTCATTATCCTTCAGAAATCATTCTAATGCTGATTTATTATCAATGGAAACATTTGTGCTTCTTAAAACATTTCATTTATAACACGTGATACTTTTTGTCAGGATTTTTTGAGGAATAAAAAGTAAAAAAAAAAAAAAAGAATAACATTTATTTAAAAATTGAAATCTTATGAAACAATATACAGTAAAGTTAAATAGTTTGGGGTCTGTATTTTTTATTTATTTATTTATTTATTTATTTATTTTTGAAAAGAAATGAAAACTTTTATTCAGCAAAGATGTGTTAAGTACAGATTTATATTGTTCGAAAATATTTCTATTTTGAATAAATGCTGTTATTCGTCAATGAATCCTGAAAAAAAAGTATCACAGGCTCCAAAAAAATACTCAGCAGCTCAATTGTTTAAAAACTAGGGATGGGCAACGATTAATCGTGATTAATCGTTAGCAAAATAAAAGTTTGTGTTTAGATAATATATGTGTATGTAGTGTGTATAATTAATTTGTATATATAAATACCCACACATGCATGTATATATTTAAGAAAAATGTGATATCAATATGTCAAATATTTATATTTATATGTAATATTAATTATGTATAAATATATATAAAGTATATAAATGCAAATATTTCTTAAATATATACATGCATGTGTGTGTATTTATATATACAAATTAATTATACACACTACATACACATATATTATCTAAACACAAACTTTTATTTTGCTAACGATTAATCGCAATTAATCGTTGCCCATAACTATTAAAAACATTAATAATTGATAACCGAGTAACAGATCAGCATATTAGAATGATTTTTGGAGGATCACATGACACTAAAAACAGCTTTATTTTAAATAGAAAACTTGATGAGCATAAGAGACTTCTTTCAAAACATATAATTTGAAATGAAGTTGTCACCTTGAAATCAAAATTGCCAATTAATATTTTTTATTTGATGGAATATTGCAGTATTTGTTATAAATGATGTATCTGTGCATATTATAATTTTTATTTTTATAATTTTATGTGCCCTTGTAATCTTTCATCAAAATAACTCCCCCTCCCTCTCACAGTGACATCACTTCATGAGATCACTGCAATAACACACAACAACCATTGATTCCTGATAGACAAAATCATGCCTCGCTCTACATTTATTCTTGTTTGAGAGGCTGTTTTACTTGGATATGTCACAATAGCAATTTCCATTTCATGAAGAATTTAAATAATTCACAACTGAGACCTGCATTGGTTGACCAATCATAACAGACTGGGGCAGCTGACCAATCACAGCAGACTGGACTTTTCAGAATATATACAGAAACTAAAACTGAAAAGAAGTGCTGCAGAAATGTACAGTATGAGAATTTATTTTACTTTTAAATAATTTAAATGTATTCCAGGAGAGCTCCAAAATAAGTAAGTATAATATGGGCACTTTAAAAATTAAAATAGCCAAAAGCCCCGAGTCAACAGCAGTAAAATAATGGACATGTGATGTTGAAACACAGATCAATCTTGAATCTAAAGCTCTGAAGGACCTTGAGCTCTCAGCTGCACGCGATTCCCGCAGGACTTCATCTTAATATTTAATCATTTAATAGAGGGACTCCAGTTCAGAGTGCTAAATGACACCATCACACTGCATTTGTCTCGCAGAAGTGCATTCTGACGAGAGACGTGAGCAAGTCAGATGCAAAGATAAAGAGATCCGTGCAAATGACCCTCACATGAGAAAACCGCATGAGGATTCTCTTCAGGAGCTGCTGCTTTATGACAGGCCTGATGATTGTTCATTAAAAAGCCTTCGATGTGTGTATGTGTGTTCGCCAGCACAAACGTGTCAGCAGAATTAATGATTACGCCGCTGGGTTTCGGCGCAGTTACTCTGGAGTTCGTGCCCACAGACTTCGACATGTTGTCACCGTAACGTTATCAAGATGATTAACGTCGTATCTGAATTGAGAGCGAGTGGAAGAACGCCACATCAGATCATTATAATCAACAAACCAGTCTTCGCCTCAAGAGCATGTTGATAATGAAGGGTGTAGTAATGTCGTTGCGTTCCTCCGCTGTAAACATGAGGGAAGAGATTCCACAAGCCCGGAGCAGTGTTGATATTGTTAATATAAACTAGAACTATTACAAATAGAGTTTTTGGTAAATTAAAGTGTAGGCTAACACTGATTTTCAATCAGTTTTGTATTGTTACAATATCAGTAGTATATGGAAGCTTGTTTCCGCCACTGAATAAAAAAATAAAATAAATAATTGCGACTTTTTATCTCACAATTCTGACTTTTTTTCTCACAATTGCGAGTTATTAAGTCAGAATTGCGTGATATAAAGTCGCAATTGCGAGATAAAAAGTCAGAATTGTGTGATATGAAGTCACAATTGCAAGAAAAAGTCAGAATTGCGAGATATAAAGCCGCAATTGCGTGTTATTAAGTCAGAATTGTGAGTTATAATGTCAGAATAGCGAGTTATAAAGTCGCAATTGCATGATATAAAGACAGAATTGTGAGATATAATGTCAGAATTGTGAGATTTAAACTAGTATTTTTTCCCCCTTAGAATTGGCCTGATAAGTCACAATTGCGAGTTTATATCTCACAATTCTGAGAAAAGATGTCAGAATTTCGACATATAAACCCGCAATTATGTGTTATAAAGTCAGAATTGCGAGATGTAAACTCGCAATTGTGATAAAAAAGTCAGAATTGTGAGAAAAAAAAATCGCACTTCTGTCTTTTTTTCTCAGAATTGCGACTTTATATCACGCAATTCTGACTTTATATCTCGCAATTCTGACTTTATAACACGCAATCCTGACTTTATGACTCGCAATTCTGAGAAAAAAAGTCAGAATTGTGAGATAAAAAGTCACAATTATTTATTTTATTTTTTTATTCAGTGGCGGAAACAAGCTTCCATAGTAGTACGTGTGGGAATTGGCAAAAAATGTGACGAATCGTGATATTTGGGCCACGATTCAATATTAATATGATTCTCAATATATTGCGATACAATAAGTATTGCGATTCGATTCTGCGATATATTGCGATTCATGTTCCCCATATTATTCAAAGACATTACAAAAATATTAGGAAAATAAGACTATTCAACTCACTTTGATTAATCCTATGGCATGTAGAAAAAAAAGAAAAAAAAAAGGTGTGACCAAATCATATGCTGGTGCGACCACCTGAGAAAGTTGGTAGCACCAGTGCAACCAGTGGAAAAGTTAGTCTGGAGCCCTGACTAAACGTTTACTCTTTGAATTCCTGCACGTGGAAACAATACAAGTCAAAACCATTATGACTACAAGTTTGCTAGAAAGTATTTCCAACTAAAGCAAGGCGGTACTTTACTCTGGTAAGCGTATCCATTATGGGTGTTGAAGTTGTCCTACCTATTTGGCAGGATGTCTACGCAGAGAATGTCTAATAAGGGGATAGATTCCACTCTCAGTAAACTTCCGGGTTCTGAACTGGTTGTAGTTCCACTCTGCTTCCATATGAGGGCGCTCACAGGACGAGTGCAGAATGAATGGAGGTCTATGGAGCTATACCCCCTCAAAATCCACTTTTCTCAGGATAAATTTTTTTGTCTAGTAATTTGAATGTTGTTTTCGAAAGAAGATGCAAAGAAATTACAGATTACTGGGTGTTCGATTTTTTAGAGTCACTTATTTGCTTTTTAAAGCCGTTTGCTTTCGCGCTCTGCACTTTCCTTTCTCTCGAGGCTTCGACAACACAGCTGACACAGGTAAATACACGTGCAAGAAGAGTTAAGCCCGCCTTAATCTGGTCCCGTTTCAGATGCCACGATGCCATCAAGCGGTAGCTCTGGTCGTAATCGGTCCTTTACTGACCAATCAGCGTCCATTAGCAGAATGTTAGCGTGTTATGGGCAACAACAACTCAAGCTGTAAGAAATCGAAAGAACATAAGTACTCGTTCATTCAACTTTCGACCTATAACCCATGTTGAACTTGCAAAACCTACATTCAAATCTGAGATTTCTCAACGGCAATCAGGTGAAAGAGACAAATTTAGCCGTCTAGCTCCATAGGCTGCCATTCATTTTGCACTCGGATGATCGCCCCCAGTGGAACTTTGGTGGAACTACAACCAAAATTCTGTACAAAAGGACTTAATAGGGAGTGGCCAGGCTTTCCGTAGATGGGCTTTGGCAAAAGGGTAAGACAAGTGCCTTTTTTCTGTTTCTTTAGTCATATAGACCATTTCACAAAATGTAAACAACACTGGTCCAGAAGCACTTCCTGTTTCAGTTTGTAACTGTTTTCATTATTTCACATGTAAAGAAAACTTCTTAAAGACGTTTGTTTGACTTCTTGATTCAGTTTTAAATGTTATGTTGGTTGTATTTTATCCCAGCTTTTATGTAGTGTTAAAAAACTGAAACAGGAAGTGCTTCTGGACCAGTGTTGTTTACATCTTGTGAAATGGTCTATAGCACCGATTTCAACTGTATAGGTCACCAAATTTTATTAAAAGCCCCTCTTGAACTAATTCCATCCAGTTATAGACCTCTGATGTGATCTGTGTGAGTGTGCGTTTCATCTTACCACCATCCCTGTCTTCAGGAGCAGGTAGTGTACCGTCTGTGTGACGTCGGCTGCGTGTATCAGGTTGTGGTAGGGGTTTTTATGTTTGCTGTAACCCACTTCCAGAGCCTCCACGAATGAGACCAGCGCTGATACAGGGATCTGTCAGAGATACGGTGTTAATAACTCTGATTACAGCCCTCCACTCACACTTCCTCAAGAGTTGTTTTCACCTTGAAGCGGCTGATGAGGTCGTATCGCGTGAGGAGCTCATAGAAGATGAATTTGAGCGAGTGGTCGCCACTCGACTCGTTCAGAGCAAACACGTCAAACGACCACTTGTCCACATTCTGAGAAGAAAAAGCAGAGAAACGGAATTTTTCCCCTCTGAATATTCAGCGTAACACCTTCCGTCGTGCCAGGTTTGATGCTAAACACTTTTAGTTCTTGTGTCGACTAAGAAAATGAATGCAATGCGAGGAAAATACGTTATGCATTTTTATGTCCCTACATTTCACTACATAACTTCCTTTATGCTGTATTATGACTTAATTTATATATGTTAATTTATGTTTTACCCCCGTCTCAGACCCTGACTTTTAATCTTAAACTCATTATTAAAGTCTTTATTATTATTATTAAAAATGAGTTAAAGCGTTTGTAATCATATTACATAGTTGTGCTAGGAGTCACTTGTTTTATTTGTGTTATGTTGTAGCCAATATGCTTTCTCTTGTGAGCTTTTGGGGATTTTATCATTTCTTTTTGCATGGTACAATAAAACGTGTAGCTTAGTCAGATAAATACCTTAAACAAGTTTAGTGTTTTGTTTTTCCTTCATATTTACATATAAAAATATATTTAATTTTTTTAATAATATAAAAAAAACTTTATATTTAAAATTTATAAAATATTCTCCTTATATTTTGATATTATTTTGGCCACTACTATACACTGTAAAAAATATTTACATGATTTGTAATGACAACATTTTTTCTTTTGTCAAATCAACTTAAATAATTTATACAGTTCAGATAACATAATATTTTGAGTTTCTGATGATTAAATCAATCTCCTTCATTGTATGAACTCAATTTTTCCATTTCAATGAACTTAAAATTTTAAGGCAGCCAGGTTACTTCATTTTTTAAGTTAAACCAACAATATTTTTTACTGTGTATATAATGATGCTCTTATATTTCTAGAAAAATATGTTTGGCAACAGCTTTTTTAACCCCAATTGAAATTCTGTAGCTTTTCCACATTGTATTGTGAAATACAATATTTTACCAACAATTGATGCAGCTTTTGAAGGAAATTTCTTTAGTTCCATCAAGAGGTGCATCAAGTTTTGGTCAATATCTTATAATCTTGTCCAAAGTCTCCTCAAGCACATCCAATAGACATCACTGACTTTAAGCTCTGGACTCAGAGGTGACAATTCATCTGTGAAAGTGATTCTTCATGCTCCTCACAAGCATTCTTTCACAGTTTGATCCTGATGAATCTTGACATTGTCATCCTGGAATAAAGCTACGATGTGTCTTTCTACATGATTGATTAAGAAATGACAAGCAACACACTCTATCAATTAGGGTTTAAGAACTGCTGCCAAACATATAACATGCATAATAATTATCCATAAGCATTTGCCTATTTAAATCCAAACAGTGACTTTATTTTTAGACCATGCAGGATATATATTTATGCATCATTTCCAATCATGCTGTAGACAAATAATTTGACAAAAAGTGTGAAAATTAGGGCTGTCGAACGATTAATCGCATCCAAAATAAAAGTTTGTTTTTACATAATATACGTGGGTGCACTGTGTATAATTATTTTGCATATATATATAAATACACACAAATGCATGTATATTTAAGAAAAAAAATATTATTTGTATATACAATATTTATATTTACATATCATATAAATTATATATAAATCTATATAAAGTATATACAAGCATGTGTGTGTATTTATAAAATTAATATACACAGTGCACCCACATATATTATGTAAACACAAACTTTTATTTTGGATGCGATTAATCGCAATTAATCGTTTGACAGCCCTAGTGAAAATATTATTTCTGTGCATTTCGGACAGAGTGCTAGCGAAAGGAGAAAGACAAAACCCATGTTTTTTTTTTCACTTTAATTCCACCACAGATTCCTACTGAAACATGGTGGAAATAATTGGCCATTGTTAGGAGAACAAATTAAAAAGTGAAAAGGTACAAGTGAAAAGCATGCTTTAAAAGTTTCCTTTCTGGAGCCATTGGACAATGGCTGCTTATGAGAGTGTGTGAGTATTTTACCTTAAGCACAGCTATGACAGAGGAAGGGTAACTCAGTCCCACCATGTTAGAAGTTCGGCGGTACATTCTGTTAGAACGAGATAAACACATCAAGTGAAAGCGGCAGCACAGACCGCAGGCACTCCAAACACAATGCCGTAATCTTCACCTTTAAAAATGACAAAACATCAAATGTAGAGGACAACCTGCACTTTCTTAAAGTAAATGCGTTGTCGGAGCAATTTATATGTGCAGTGTTGCCTGAAGTGCATTATAATTTAATGAAATGATGCTAACAGATAGATGGGGAGAGAGAGAGAGAGGGGGGGGAGTGACTGTACTTATTCAGACTCGTCAAAAATATGATGTATATGCACACACTGACTTACATTAAGCTCAATGCATAGATTTATAATAATTTCACTGAAGACTTTAATGCTGCCTGGCGAGAAAATAAATGGCCTTACAGAGGACAGAGGATGCAGACTGATTAATGAAAACTGGAAGATTCCTGCTGTGTGTTCAAAAAAAAAATCAGCTAAATGTATTTATTTTCTAATTTTAATATTATTAACTAAAACTATAAAAATAAAGCTGAAAACAACATTAGACGAAAAACTTAATATGTTTACCTTGGCAACTAAAAGAAACAGAACAAGTTGAAGTACTATGACCAAAACTGGAAAAAAAAAAAAATATATATATATATATATATATATATATATTTACACTAAAAACAACAAAAGCACATAAAACTAAAAAAAAACAAAAATTAAAATATATATTAAAAAAAAATAACTGATATAACATACATTTTTTTATAAAATCTAAAAATAAAAAAGCTAATTCAAAAAATATTAATAAATTTTATAATAGCATGTCCTTTGAAATGAAGAGTTCAAATGGGACATTACAAAAAAAATGACAACAGCTAAATTTATTTATTTTCTAATATTATTTTTAGTTTTAATATTTATAACTAAAACTATTAAAATAAAGTTGAAAACAACATTAGATGAAAAAACTTAAAATGTTTACCCTGGCAACTAAAAGAAACAGAACCAGTTGAAGAACTAAAATGACTGAAATAAAAATAAAAATCAATTAAAACTAATATATATATATATAAATATAAATATATATATATATATATATATATATATATATATATATATATATACAAAAAAGCACATCAAACTAATATATATATATATATATATATATTAAAAAATAACTGATAACATACATTTTTTTTATAAAATATAAAAATAAAAAAATAATTCAAAATATTAATAAATATTATAATAGCATGTCCTTTGATTTTTTGAAATGAAAAAGACATCCAAAATAAGAGTTCAAAATGGGACATTACAACATACACTTATGTCTACATGTTAGACCAATCATATTGGAGGCTGTTTACATAGAAGTTTTAAAGGTAGACTAGCAAAATCATTTAAATAGCGAGGGTCAAAGAAAAGGAAAACTAAAGTAGACTTTCTTTCATTGAAAAATGCCAACAGCTTCTATTTTGCGGTTAACCCCACCTCTCCACAAATATCCCAGCCTGCACTGCGTGTACGATGCTCCTGAATCGCGGCTTCTCTTCTGTCCGTCGCATCATCAACCCCATCTGTCGTGTGAAGGTGGAGGCCAGCCAATCACGGACCTCTGATGGCACAGAATCTGATTGGATATCGCTGAGCTCATCCTCAGTATCGACCAATCGCCTTTGAAAAAAAATGAGAGAGGGAAAGATACTTTAAATGTCATCACTTACACTTAAAATATCAACCGTGACAGGTAATTGTTGTGCATAAAATCTAAACTGTGAGTAAACCCCACACCAAGACTAATCCATAACTGATCCACATAATTATGGCAATAACACAGTATGTTCCCTTTAAGTGCAGCAGAACGTGTCTAGTAAATAAAGAAAGCTTAAGGTATAAATATTAGCATTGGAATGGCACTGGATTGACTTTTAACATCAGTGCTAAAAACATCTTCGCAGTAACTGTGTCATAAACATCTGTGTATCTAGACCTAAGCTCCTATGATGGATTTAAAGCCCACACCCGTCATAAATCACACAGCGAATATGAATCTGACCAGACCGGACTGGGGGTCTCAGTGGTTTGGTAAGTGAGAGGGTGTGTCATAATCCCGGGCCGTGATGACGTCCCAGTTACATAATTCCATAAGCTTTGATCATGTCTTTTCTGGCATCTAGATATTCACAGCTGTTATTCTTCACTCTGCTCATCAGAATCAAAAGATATCAGTGGTACTTGAGCGGCGTGATGGAGGGCTTCATCCCCCCGCAGTGATGTTAAATACTATCACTGAGCGGGAATGAAATGCCACTGATCAGGAGGAGTTTTTTGGCTCGTATCAAACTGCAGGTGTTCGTTTATGTTCTCTCAATAAAGCTATCAGCGTGGTCTCATATCCACGCATCCAGATGAAAGCATATCCGGGTGCCATTTCAACCCAAAAGAAACTCATTATATTTTGTGAATGCGTGTCGTGTGACATTATTTTGATTAAAACACACTCTTACCTGCCAAAATCTATTGTAATGCTTTTGTTTTGTTTTTTTGTAATTAAATGTTTCTCATTGTGATTCCCTTTACTGGAAAATGACTGCTGTACGTGTACGATGTTTTTAAATTAAAGCCAGCATAAATGAAAAGCAGTATAACAGGTATGAAAAAATCAAATAAACAAGTAAATAAGTAAATTTATACATATACATTTCTTATGCAAACAGATTCATTATATATATATATATAAATGAATCTGTTTGCATAAGAAATGTATGTGTATATATATATCTCCTATCAAAACAGATTCATTTTAAATGCAACAAATAAACAATTATATATATAGGCTATATACTGTATATATATATATATATATATATTTCCTATCAAAACAGATTCATTTTAAATGCAACAAATAAACAAGTACATATATATATATATATATATATATATATATATATATATATATATATATATATATATCCTATCAAAACAGATTTTAAATGCAACAAATAAATATGTGTATATATATCTCCTATCAAAACAGATTCATTTTAAATGCAACAAATAAACAAGTAAATATATATATATATATATATATATATATATATCCTATCAAAACAGATTTTAAATGCAACAAATAAATATGTGTATATATATCTCCTATCAAAACAGATTCATTTTAAATGCAACAAATAAACAAGTAAATATATATATATATATATATATATATATATATATATATATATATACATATATCCTATCAAAACAGATTCATTTTAAATGCAACAAATAAACAAGTATATATATAGGCTATATACTGTATATACATATATATATATATATATATATATATTTCCTATCAAAACAGATTCATTTTAAATGCAACAAATAAACAAGTACATATATACATATATATATATATATATATATATATATCCTATCAAAACAGATTCATTTTAAATGCAACAAATAAATAAGTAAATATACATATATATATATATATCCTATCAAAACAGATTCATTTTAAATGCAACAAATAAACAAGTAAATAAGTATATATACATATATATATTTTTTTTTTACTTGTTTATTTGTTGATATATATATATATATATATATATATATATATATATAAACATACATACATATAAATATATTTACTTATTTACTTGTTTATTTGTTGAATTTAAAAAGAATCTGTTTTGATAGCATATATATAAACAAGTAAATAAGTAAATATATTTATATGTATGTATGTATATACATATATATATATATATATATATCCTATCAATACAGATTCATTTTAAATGCAACAAATAAACAAGTAAATAAGTAAATCCTGACGTATCCCTTTAAACATTTTTTAAGGTGATTCTGAAGGACAAAGCAGTAGCGTTGACCCCTGTGAACCCTGTGACCCCTTCAAATGGCCACTCACTCAAAGCATCTTGGGATTGAAGCACCCAGATCTTTAACTGCTAATTGAATTGACCTCTATCAGCAAGAGTAAATTGCTTAAAGCTCCATTAGACTGATCCAAGACCAATTTTACAATCTTCCCTTTACAATGACTCCACTTAGGGTCAGTGTGAAAAAAACTGGATTAGCATCTGACATGGAAAGGCTGAATAATGTGCGGTTACGGCTTTGTGAGCAATGCAGCGGAGTCAAAGATTTTGACGAGAATAGAAAATAGCCTGGAGATTAATATTCATTGTAAATGGACCGTGCAGTTAGTTTGCAACTGATGGATGTCACGAAACAACACGAGAATAGGAATATTGCAGGAATTTGTTATTTTTGTTAATGTGAGTTTCAACTTGTTTATAATTTCAAGTCAATCGGCAGTGGTTGTGTTAAAAAAATGGCAATGGAGAGTGGTCGAGTAAAATATAAGTTTAAACACCATACCTTGTTTCCTCAATATAGACTGATTCCAAAACAGTGGCAGCATACTCCAGGTTTTTCTTTAGGTCTACGAGAGACGCCTCTCCCCTCTCCAACTGTTTTATCAAACATCGTAATCTGGAAAACAAGCACACAACAAACACAACTGAATGGCTGTTTATTTTCCAAAGCAATTATCTGAGAGCACCAGCCAACGTCAGCGTGACAAACACAGCATTTCATTCTGCAAAACAGAGATCAATATTACATTTACATAAACTGTGTAAGTATATATATATATATATATATATGTGTGTGTGTGTGTGTGTGTGTGTGTGTGTGTGTGTCAAATGATTGGTCACGATTAATCACATATAAAATAAAAGTCTGTGTTTAAATAATATATGTGGGTGCACTGTGTATAATTATTTTCTACAGCATATATATATATATATATATATATATATATATATATATAAATACACACACATTCATGTATATTTAAGAAAAAATATTATTTATATATAAAATATTTATATTTATATATAATATAAATTATATATAAATCTATATACACAGTATATACATGAAAACATTTTTTAAATATTTAAATTTCTTATTTCTTAAATATTATATTGTGTGTGTGTGTATTTAAACATAAAATAGTTATACACCCACATTTATTGTGCACCCACATTTATTGTGTAAACAAAAACTTTTATTTTGGATGCGATTAATCATGATTAATCATTTAACAGCCCTAATATATATATATATATATATGTGTGTGTGTACAAAATTTCAGGTACTGACCACTACCATTTGGCCAGTAAGATTTTTTTTTAAACAAAATAGAAAATGAAAATACTTTTATTCCGCAATGTCACCATATTTTATCTTACTGACCGCAAACTTTTGAATTGTGGTGTATACACAAACACTAGATACTGACAGAATCCTTTATTTATTATAGATGTTCAAAAGTGTCTGCAGAAGCTCATCTTTGTAAGACTATACGCTTGATTAATTGAGCTTTTAAAGACGATTGATTAACTAAAGCTTTTAGTCTTATCAAATCCATCTTCAATATCCCACTTCCTTTCAAACCAAACCACTAAAATGCTCTCCAGTCCTTGATATATTTGTTAAAACAATTAGAATGTCTGAGGATATTTTAATAAGGGGAAGCCAAATCAATAAATAATGGTGAAATTATTGGAAACATTTTATTTTGATGGTTCCCTTTGAACAAACGTTGCACCTATATTGTTTTAAAGGGGTGCTGAATTGAGAAATCAAATTTCCCTTGAGCTTTTGACATCTAAGAGGTCATCATATTATAAGACTATCTTGTAAGTTTCAGAACTGAAAACATGCTTGTAAGTCCAATAAAAGTTTTTATTGACACCAGGCTCAGCAAACGACTCGTTTTTCAAAGGGAGGAACCATGACGTCAAAGAGGATAAAACCCCACCCCCGCAGAAGATCAACGCCTACTTCAACACGGCCGGTTTAGCCCTGCCCACCGATTCACTGCTTCGAAACTCATAATATTATGCAAAATTGTTATCCACTCACAAGCAGGGGGCGTTTACTTTTAAGTCTTCAATGCGAGACGCCCATAAAAACCTAGATTTTTCAGTTAGGCTCAAAACTAGGGTACAAAATAGCCTTCATTTTGATGTTTTTGAATGCAAAAATCAAGCGAATGTCATAAGTTGACCTCAGACAACAATATAATAAAATGTAAAAAGCCAGTTCATGACCCCTTTAATGCTCCCCAATCACATATTCTACTGTCTAGAAGTAACTTTGCAAATACATGTCAACTTATTCTACTAACCCTAACCCTACCAGTCTACTAAAGCTCTACTAACACTAATGAAAGTTAGCAGACATGTAGATGCAATGTTACTTATAGTCAAAAATACTATCTAAAAGGGACCAAAATTGAAAAAAGTGGAATTGCCAGTGAAAAATGGTTATCATTTTTTAATAACAGTCCTTGAGTCACAACATGAGAGGTCAGCTTATTGAAATGACAATGCTATTGGGTGCTTAAAGGTCGAGTCATTGGTTTCAGATTTCTAGTTGACTTGCCGCTATGCAGTAGAAACATTACCCCAGTGATTTGGTCTAGTGGTCCAATTGGGGCTGCTAGTTAAACATCACACTTACTAGTAATTTCCCACAGGGTACATTTGGCACATTTGCACTCATATATCTGACATTCATAAGTTAAATTTGTATCTTAATGTGACAGCAACACAAAATCCAGCTGGGTCCCACCTGTGTCCACCGGCACAGGTAGTGTTTTCTACCATGAAAGCGATTTCACACCAGTAAGAGGTGGGCGGCTGTCACGAAGACAATCACACGGTGTGCCATCGATGCTTTAGGGTCAATGCAATCACACGGAAAGATTAACATTTTCCACTCAACATTTTGACAGCTGCCTGCAGATAAAAAGAAGAACCCAATCCCCAACAGCCCTGTTCATCTCCGCAGTCCGCACCTGATCTCAAAACACACTCATAGGCCTCAATCAAACACAACACCACTAGATTAACATGTAATACGAAACCCTCCCACTAACATCTCAATTTGTCAACTCAGAGGTTCCTCGAATGACATCTTTCTTTATCTAATTGTATTTCTGTCTAGGAAAACCATTTTCAATTGTGATTTGTATATGGAGTTTAGTATACACCGTTAGTTATTTTCTGCATGCAAATTTGCTATAGAAAGATTTAAGATGAACGTAACAGGCTTGCGTTCGAGATCCCAAGAGATGATGCCGTCCATCAGAAGCACAGCAACAATAGCCGTCTTTAACGCTCCACACACAAAGCTCGTTTCTGCCGGGATTGACAGATGTCTCAAGACGTGTGGGCGAAACATGACGTTTGATTGGTTGAACACAGCTGTCCGTGTCAGCGGATGCCAATCAAGTTAAGCAAAGCAAAATCATTTCATGAAAAATTCAGCTGATTATGTTTTGCCAAAGGGAGAACAACTGCAGCTTCACCTCGAACACGCTGCAAAAACTATAAAATCATGGATAAAATCCTGTTCATTCCTATCCATTGAAATATTTTGCTTATTCTCCCTTACAAAGTCAGTCCTGCTGGAACAAAGTCTGAGATTGTCATTTAGATGTTTCCAGAAGTCAAGTAGAAACATCTAAAATGACTGATTTTGTTAAAATCAAACCATGCCTGACTACATTAGAATCTACAAACAATAAGAAACTACTACCGTAAATCAAAGAAAAGTCCTAAATTCTATAAAACAAAATTTAGCAGCAATAAAGTCCCTGAATTGAACTTGAGATAACTCAAATATACAAGTATCCAACTCAAATATCCCGGATTTATCTGGTTGAGAACTCAAATATATAAGTTGACACCTCCTAACATAGATATATACACTAGACGTCACCTTGGCTACAGCAGTTCATTGGAACGAATGAAAAATGTTCTTCCTAGTTCAGATTTCGTTCGTGTGAACATCTATATGCAGCACAAAAGTCAGAAAATCCATGAATTCGAAGGACAGGCTACTTCCAGTGACAAGACCCCTGTTCCAAGATGGTGGCAGTTTTGACGCATACTTAGAACCCCAAGGCGAGTTCTAGAGTATATATATATATATATCTATCTATGAGTCGACCTACTACAACTTCACATTTCAAGTAGAGCCCAACCGATAAAGGATTTTGAAGGCCGATATCGATACAAATATTTTTTGGTTTTAAAATCCGGTATATCGGCCGATATTTTTTATTTTTATTTCCAAAACGTGCAACAAAACATTAACAGACTTCCCAAACATTAGTTATTTGAAGTTATTTATGAGTTTTAACTAAAATAATATGATAATGCATTTTAAAAAGAAACTTGAACAGAGCACAACAGAACAGATGATAGTGGCATTAGCTAGCTTTGTGGTTATGATGAGCCATAATTTAGCTTTAGGTAGCAATTTAGCTATATTTTCACTATAACAGGCCAAGAAGAGATGGTACGTCTCATTGCTATAACTGTCACGTGCTATTAAAAAAAAACGTCAGTCACATTGTCAAAAGTTAAAAGGATAGTCAGTCAACTACACTGTAACAATGTAACATATTACTACTAGCTAATTCCGCTTCACTCTCGGCTTATTTAACAGCAGCAAAACTGGACATGATAGTCAAATTTTGTCATGCTTATTTGAGTTAAGAGAACTTTTATTTTTGAAATATTCATTTATCGGCCATTATAACTGCTGATACCGATAGTTTGGAAAATGCCTAATATCGGCCGATAATATCGGTCTGGCTCTAATTTCAAGTCGACTAAACTTAATTTTAGGCAGTATGAACACTTACTTTAAGTTGAAAAAAAAATGTAGAAGCTATAAGAAAGCTATTAACATTCATTAATTTAGTAGACACTATAATTGAAAGTAATTTACAGTACAAATGAGGCAATTTGTCATAACAGCCAACAATATTCAAATAACACAAAGCCGAAAATATTTACAGGACTGTATAGGGGAAAAGAGGTAAAATGTTACAAATTTTTTAAAGGAGAACAGCTTTAAAAATCACGCTAATAGCTTAAATTTGACAAAATTGACTTTTAACAGATTCGTTTTATTCAGATTCGCTGATTCAAATACGGTAATAAAACTAGAAGATTTCACTGCATCATTGCCTTCGCCAGTTGTAAACTACATGCACAATACAAAGTGATATAATCCAAACAAGCAATGTGGAGTTTCATACTTGGATTTAGACCACTCTTGCCAGACAAAAAGTAGTTTTTTTTTTCTTGGAAAAGCAATCGTCACACTAGTTTACCCCCAACTTAATTACAAATCCATCTTGATAGCAAAATGGGTTTTCCCAACCAAACATGAAGCTGCTTAAGGTCACAACTGCAGTTTTTTTTTTGTGATTGTGCTGTATACTGTTGATAAAACCAGATGTTTGCATGCTAAAGTCTGCTGAGATGCTCAACTATACTAGGCTAAAGTCAGCATGAAAATAATTATTTTAAACACCAACCCCCTTCATCCATCATACAAGCTTTTATGGAAAAGAGGTTTCTGCCAGAGAGAGGTTAGTTCATAGCGTGGCTTCCATTTTGAACATAGAATGATCCAGCAGGCTATAAATTCAGTCTCCCAATGCAAAGCCACCATTCACACTGACTGCTTATGAGATATTCATGCAGAAGTGCTCAAGTGCTTCGAGGCAGGCAATGTTTCAGGCTAATGAATCTCCAATTGAATTTGCGTCAATGGGAGAGAGAAATTGACAGATGCTGCAGGTTTGGGCTGGAGTGTTTTCCCGAAATTTCGGAAGATATCATCAATATCATAACCTGTAATCTGAACTTAAATGGTAAATTAATAATAATTAATTTACTAAATGCTTTGTAACACAGACCAAGGTTTACAGAGAAGTGAAAGCACTTGGAAAAAATTCAGAGAAGTTTAGGTTTGCTGTAAAGCAAATGTAGTGAACTAAATGTATTTTATACAGCATATATTTTACAAAATAATTTGTTCTCAAAAATCAAAGCCATATAACCAAGTTGTGTTCCAAATTTGAAGTTGATATCACAAAAATTGAGACAGCTATAATAATTTAAAGTAGAATTTTCATGGTAATGCAATGTCTAATTTCGAAATGGTTTCAACATGATGAATTTTTGTGTGCTTAAGCTTTCGAATGATCCCTAATTTAGTATGATTACTAAAATACACTCACTCAAATTCTCGATATCGATACCCTGACTTCAAGACCGGTTTCTGAATGATACTTTGTTCGATACCAATTTTATGAAATCCGTTTTCAACAAGATTCCATTACATATGAACCAAAAAAGTGTGGGTTTTCTTTTTGTTGACTTTTTTTTATAGATTCAAAGACTCATATTATAGGTTGTTGGGGAGCGGAATATTTGCCTCGCATCAGGCAAATCACTGGCAAAATAGCCTAATGATTATAAATGTGTCTGAAAAAATGGTAACACTTGATTTCGATAGTCCACTTTAGACATTCTACTAACTATAAGTAACCTTTCAACTACATGTCAACTAACTGTCATTATGTATTAGTAGACTGTCAGCTTAATATCTGCTAACACTTTATTTTGTTGGTCCCCCAACAGACATTCAACTGACTATAAGTAACTTGGCGACTACAAGTCAACTTATTCTCCTAACCCGAACTCTAACACCTACCTAACCATGACCTACCAGTAGGGTTGGGTATCGTTTGAATTTGAACGATTCTGATTCCGATTCCTTGTTTCGATTCCGGTTCCCAACGATTCTTGATTCCGATTCTTTTAAGAGGCAGGGTCAAAAAAGTTTAGCTAACCTTGCTAACCAATGGTCTTTCTGAAGGAAACACTCCTTTCTAAAGGGAAATACTCCTTTTGTCACAAATCTTACATTTTGCCGAGATTTCGTTATTTTTAGAAAAGTGAAGCCACACTTTGGACCGCCGACGTAAGCTCATGTTCGACTCGTGCGGTTATGCCAACACTACCGGTAGACGCTTCTTCATTGGTGTTGTTCAGCCGTTTCTTCTTCTGGTCGGCAGACTGTGAATAGCGAAACTAGGAATCGAAATTTTAACTTTTCAACGATTCCGGGAAAAATGAAAAGTTAGTCCCGGTTCCAATTGATACTCGATTCTCGATACCCAACCCTACCTACCAGTCTACTGACAGTCTACTATAATATACTAATACCCTAATGAGAGTTACCTGACATGCAGTCGAAAAGTTACACTCTAAAAAATGCTGGGTTGTTTTAACCCAACTTTGGGTCAAAATGGACTAACCCAGCCATTGGGTTAAATTTTTACATTACATTTTTAACCCAACATTTCGGGTTTGTCCATATTTGACCCAAAATTGGCTTAAAACAACCCAGCATTTTTTACAGTGTACTTATAATTAGTAGAATGTCTAAATAAAGTGTAACCGAAAAAAATAGCAAGGAGACATTTTTTAAGTGTTTTCTGATTCAGTGTTGGCTGCAAAGATGAAGTTGACATTGCTGACTCGTCATCTCTGTGGTATAATGTATAACACGTACCGCCTATAGCGAGAAGTGCAGCATTCATTTGGATTATAATCAGAGAGTATTTGTTTTATGATTTGCATTGTTTTAAAAGTAGACACTTCAAGCTAGACATTTCAATATGGCCATTTATCATGTCTGTGAGGTAAATAGCCAAAGTTTCAGTTCATTTACTGTATGTGAAGTGCTCCAATTCTCACAACTTTCTGCTCTTAAGATTATTCCGTGCCCTGTCAAGTGCTTCACCAGATTTGACGTGTTGCCAGTCTTGGCAGCATTTTTCTTGTCGCAAATATAAAATCTGGCACTGAACGACAAAGCATTTTTTGATGGTTTTGAGGCAATTTGTTTAGGTGCCTAAAAATAATCAAACTTGATACCCAGCCCTAATTATCATATCTCATTCAATGGTGCAAATTAAGTTACATGCTAAAGTTTAATACTTACTACTATTGGCTATTTTCAAATTCCCAACCCTAAATACTGTATGAGCAATAGTAATAGCAAGCTGCACTAGAATGCACGGGAAAACTAAACTGAGATTTTGGTTTGATTTAAACTGCGGGCATCATAAGACCCCTTTCAAGCTTTGTTTAATCCTTGACCAGTTATTTTTCTTCCTGGAAACAGTTTGAAATGCAGGGAAAATGGACTGGCCAAACAGTCCAACAGCTTATTAGAGCGCGCCAGATCTCTGAGCGGGGCAGAAGAGGGCAGAGCGACAGGCACCGCACAGAGATTAAAAACACGCAGACACACCGCTCACACTTATGCTCATTTCAATGCAGATGTGTGTATCCATGTGAAAATCACATATTGCATTATGGTAGTTTATAATGCATGACTTAAAGAGTCAATCTTGTCCAATTGATCCCAAGTAATAATAAAAAATGAAATAAAAATAAAAAACACTAACAATACTGTAGGCATATTTTTAGATTACACAGGGAAAATACATAAACGCTAAAAAATAGAATGAAATACTACTATAAATGAAATGTATAGTGAAATGAATGAAATAGTACTATAAATAAATTAATTAACATTGTAATTAATTAACAAGTATTATCTAAAATATATAGTAAATATTGTCAAGAATTAGTGAATTACTGAAGCTCAAACATGCTGCGTAACACAAGAATAAATCTCATTGGTTCTTGCAGAAGCTCAAACGTGATGCGTAACACGAGAACGAACCTCATTGGTTCTCACACGCCAAGTAAACATGCATGAGCTTCCGTTTACCATAACTGATTTGTGAGCTGATTAATGTTTATATGTGAATAAAAGCCTAAATTAAATCTCTTAAATCATATTTTCATCATTTTTTGACCCCTTTAAATGAACAAACCACAAAAATGTTATAAAAATAATTAATTAAAAACAAAGGTAACACCTTACACAACATATTTGATGTTACCACATATTAAAGTTAGTCCACAAAACTTAATCCCAACAATGATCAAATCTCTAGCTCTGAAATTTATTGAAAAATAATGGTAAAGTGCCGTCAAATCTAGTGCCATTACTGTAAATCAAACTCTCTAAATGTCTCTCTTTTTGTCAGACTTTTTTAATGTAAAGGTTTATGAGTGGCTCAAGAAGAGTTCATAAACACATTAATGAAACAGCACGCTAATTCACTTTCTCTCTCTCAGGGGCAGCCAATCAGTGCATTCTGGGTCAGACTGGGCAGGAAATCAATTAATGACGAGCGGTCTGAAATAATGATGGAACACTGTGTTGCCGGGGTCTGGAGAAATGTCAGCGCATTGTTTTAATGTGTAATTAGACAGTTAATGAGAGCCTTAATGAACAACATGATCTCCATCTCCATGGGTAAAAGTATTGAAGAACCAGGAAGGACAGAGAGATTGACACACCGTGGGGTAAATACTTCAGATTCATAATCAGTCAAATAAATAAATAAATAAAGTGCCTTGTTGCTCATACAGATCATCATTTGTGGCCAAATGCGCTGCAATTAGAAGAAGAGTTGTGATGTAGCGGCTGGTTTTAAATTAATTTTCTGATTAGCTTTGTTTGAGTTTTTCAAAAACGAGTATTATATTAGAATCTTAATGGCTGTCTCACTGTCTGAGGCCCAGCTAACAGGGAATGTTCCCAAAATTGTCCCAAAAGATATGTAAATGTTAAGACCAGCTTTCTTAAAATAATGTTTACATAAACGTTCTCAGAATGTTAATAACAGTTAATACGTTCTCGTAATGCTGAGAGAAAATGTTCTTAGAAATAACATCTTTGGAACAAACCTGTGTAACGTTATTTTTATTTGCTGAATGTTTTCATAATGTAATTCATATCATAGAACATCCTTAAAATGTTGTTTTTACCTGATAAACATTCTCATAATATTGAGAGAAATCCTTCTTAGAATATTCTCGGAATGTCGACATAAACATTACTAATTGTTCTAAACATTTGCTGAATATTTTTGGAATTGGAATTTTTTGTGAGAAAAAATAATGAAACGTCCTTAAAGTGTCACTTGTCAAAGTAAATAAAAAAATGTACATAGTGCTTTTCACAATAAAAAATTGCTTCAAAGCAGCTCTAAAGAAAACTATATAGTGTTTATAATACCTTATTGTCGGATTTAGCGGATTCCCAGCTCAGGGAACGTTTTCAAAACTTCTCTTGAAGTTATGAACAAACTTTCTTCAGTAACCTTGATAAAACGTTCGATCAAAGTTATCTGGCCTTCAAAAAAGCTAGCACAAAAATGTTATTCAGATATCCCGGGGTTAAGATTTTTGAATGACCAAGAAAAAATAGTTTTTAAAACAATATTCACATTCTGAACATTGAGAAAACGTTCAGAAATAAAAATAATTAAATCACATTTTCAATATAGATTATATGAAATGTTCCTTTAACGTTCACAAAAACCAAGACAAATAATACATATAAGATGCGTTTATACGTCTTAATGCATATGTAAAAAAAAAACTGGACGTTTTGAACGTTCAAAAAACATCAACTTAATGGAAATGTTAGCAAAAAATTCTGAGAACATTTCTGTAGTAGAAACACTGTAAGTGACTGATTTAAAGTGCAGGCAGCAAAATGCATTGTACAAAAAATATTTTAATTAAATAACTGTTTTAAACATGCTTAGGGTTAAATGAAATATGATTAATCAACATTTGACACTTTGTCTCTGACATGCCTACAGCAAATATAGCAACCCGATCTCACGACCAAATCGTACGAATTCGACGAATGATTAAAAAGTGGCTAATTCGTAACAATTCATACGACCTCACTCGTACGAACTAGTGCGATTTTGCTAAATCGTTCATATTTTACGAATTGGCCAATTCGTATGAATTCGTACGAATGACCTACCCCTTACCCCGCCCCTAAACCTACCCATCACGTGGGTTTAGACAAATCGTACGAATTTGTACGATTGAGGTCGTACGAATTAGACACTTCTTAATCATTCGTCGAATTCATACGAATTGGTCATGAGATAGCGTAGAATATACACACAGTCCCTTCTTCTAAAACACACAGGCACCAAATGAAAGGAAATCAAATGTATTAGGGCATCTGCACACAATCCATATCCAGCCTTCCTCCTGCACAAATTGGAAGTAAATGACACAAGCACGTCATATAAACAAACACTGTAGGAAATCAGCAGACGCTGATAGGTTGTGGTGACGTGTGCATTAAAAGAAAAACAGAGTAATCTGGATTAAATAGACGAGGACAGTTACTGAGGAATCCAGATGGCACGCAGGGAAGGAAAGATGGCAGAATACTTAAGTGGAACTTCAATATATCTTGCTAACAGTCACAATCTTTACCTACTGGGTAAAAATATTCACTAAATCTCAGTTCTTTTTCCTAGACAGCAGCAAAAACTAAATGTCACATGACTGTGATATTAAAAGAAAATATTGCCATATAGTTTTAAAGTGTCATGCCTTAACCAGATGGGCAATATGTAAACCAGTGCTATTTACTGTAAATAGTAAAGAAATGATAATAATATTAATATAGTAGTAATGACTCGGTTAATTGCATGGCATGGCTACTAACATACTTTGTTTAAATTTCAAGTATAGTCAAAATATAACACTTACTGAAAAAATATTTAATATTTTATTTGTTAACCTGCATGTTATGTGACCATGAATCAACTTCAGAGAACCATGAACATGAAATTGCATTATTAAATGACTGAAATTAACAAAAAAAATCAAAATATTTTTGGTCAAAAGGGTATGGCTGACAAAGAAAGTTTGGAAATCCCTGATATAGAATAAAATATCTTTTTCTAAAAGCCTAGAGTTTCTCTTATTTAATTATATTTCTCAAAAGTACTATTCATATCCCAATGTATACATTTAATTAGCAAAAAAAAAGTGCATCTTTAAATAATTTCCTTTGGATACTGCAACAAACTGAGTAACACAAATGTGGAGCACATTCGGTAGAGGTTTAGAGTTCTGTAAAGAACGAAATGCATCATCAATTGATTGTACGCATATGTAATTTGAGGTAACGAAACACACTTGGTTTTATGCAAATCCATAATAATTAACTGCACTGTGACTAAATACATATAGCTTGAGGAAGACGCAGACCAGCACTCAGAGTGTAAAGATTTCTGTCCTTACTTTCAGAACAAAAGCTCAGTCACACCGTCGCCCGCTGTAACTCAATAAAAGCAACCCGATTTCTGAAAGGTCACTTAACATACATATTACTCCATCAGATCATGGGTTTCTTTGGCAGACTGACCTGCGCGCACACACACAAACACAGCCATCAGCTAGCTATCAGGTTATGGACAGAATGGCTCCGTTCCAAAACCCAGTCAGCTGCTTGCACAGCGAAATAAAAAGGTTATTTATTGGCATCAATAGTTCCATGAATAACTTTTAACATCTTTCCAATGCACATAATAATAAAGGTTTCTTCATTGTGGAAAAAGGTTATTTAGATTTCTAAAATGCTCTTCACACTGAGAAGAAAACAAACAATTCTTTTAAGAAATGGTGAAATGGAAAAAGGGTTTTAACACGTTCAATGTGTCCACTTAACTAAATAACTAAGCACTGTAACTAAGTGAAATGGGTCATACTCTTTGCCAAACATGGCCATGTTGTGAAGCCATCCCGTGGGAAGCGGAAGCAAAGAAGCGGAGGCGGCGTACATTAATTGAAGACTTCATTTGCGTGCAGTCAACCAAACAATGGATGAAGCCGAAACCATTTGAATCCAGTCTGGAGATTGCTTACATTGCCTTGCATAATGCAGGTGGATCTACAATAAGTCTAAGTAACTAAGCACATAACATTTAATCATAGTTGAATATTACCGCCAATGTAACCGTTCCTACTCGAAAAGCTCCGAGTGGGATTGGAACCGATTATGAAACTTTGCCCTTAGCCAAAACTATTTGTTCTGGAATAAAGATATAGAATAGATTTATTTGATCAAAAATTGTCCATTAAAGATACCAAAAAAAATGAAATATATTTAATGTTTAAACATTATAGAGACAGATATAATGGAGAGACTGGCCGAGATAAGGCTGTTCTCAGTGAGGTACATGTGCTGCTTACATCTCCGAAAACAAAGCAAATTATTAAATATGTACTATCTTAATAAATAAATGGTATATTTGAAATTTAAACAACTACATTCTTGCCTAAAAAAAACTCTTACAACTTCATTCTGTGACATAACAACTGTAATATTTGTGAAATGATGGTGGTTTTGCTCTGACACTCGCTGTGAGAAAAGTTTCAAGCAGAGTGATACAAATGATGAAAAATGCATGGTTGGAAAGATAAGAGCTATAATAAAAGATAATAATGTACATTTAACTAAAGGATTATTAGGAACACATACTAATACTGTGTTTGACCCCCTTTTGCCTTAAGAACTGCCTTAATTGTATGTGGCATTGATTCAACAAGTTGCTGAAAGCATTCTTTAGAAATGTTGGCCCATATTGATAGGATAGCATCTTGCCCGATGCTCCCGTTCCACCACATCCCAAAGATGCTCTATTGGGTTGAGATCTGGTGACTGTGGGGGCCATTTTAGTACAGTGAACTCATTGTCATGTTCAAGAAACCAATTTGAAATGATTCCAGCTTTGTGACATGGTGCATTATCCTGCTGGAAGTAGCCATCAGAGGATGGGTACATGGTGGCCATAAAGGGATGGACATGGTCAGAAACAATGCTCAGGTAGGCCGTGGCATTTAAACGATGCCCAATTGGCACTAAGGGGCCTAAAGTGTGCCAAGAAAACATCCCTCACACCATTATACCACCACCACCAGCCTGCACAGTGGTAACAAGGCATGATGGATCCATGTTCTCATTCTCTTTACGCCAAATTCTGACTCTACCATCTGAATGTCTCAACAGAAATCGAGACTCATCAGACCAGGCAACATTTTTCCAGTCTTCAACTGTCCAATTTTGGTGATTTCTTGCAAATCATAGCCTCTTTTTCCTATTTGTAGTGGAGATGAGTGGTACCCGGTGGGGTCTTCTGCTGTTGTAGCCCATCCGCCTCAAGGTTGTGCGTGTTGTGGCTTCACAAATGCTTTGCTGTATACCTCGGTTGTAACGAGTGGTTATTTCAGTCAAAGTTGCTCTTCTATCAGCTTGAATCAGTCGGCCCATTCTCCTCTGACCTCTAGCATCAACAAGGCATTTTCGCCCACAGGACTGCCTCATACTGGATGTTTTTCCCTTTTCACACCATTCCTTGTAAACCCTAAAAATGGTTGTGCGTGAAAATCCCAGTAACTGAGCAGATTGTGAAATACTCAGACCGGCCCGTCTGGCACCAACAACCATGCCACGCTCAAAATCGCTTAAATCACCTTTCTTTCCCATTCTGACATTCAGTTTGGAGTTCGGGAGATCGTCTTGACCAGGACCACACCCCTAAATGCATTGAAGCAACTGCCATGTGATTGGTTGATTGGATAATTGCATTAATGAGTAATTGAACAGGTGTTCCAAATAATCCTTTAGGTGAGTGTATATTGCTATTGTATTTCAATTTCCATTTATCTTATAAAGATAAATCCAAGTTTCTAGAGGAGTTTCTGGTAAAGGGTGGATAAAGCCTGAAGATGGCAGTAATGCAACTCAATGGATGCCAGCTGCCGTAAAAATCCAAAGAAGAAGAAGAAGGAGTTTCTGATTTCCATTGTTCACCCCTCAGTCACACACCTCTGTGTCACACCGATAAAATCTCTATTGTAGCTGCATGACAGACAGCTGACTTTATCAAGGGAAGGAAAACTGACCTGTGGCCTGTAAGGTGACACTTTCTTAATGGAGTTTCTGTGTTTCTGACTCAAGAGTGAAAGGACCAATCCACTCAACCGAGGCTAACATAGATGACAGGTGAGCGTAAACACTAGGAAAATATCAGTATGTGTTGCTTGTGTTGTTCTCCTCACATTTCACCTTCTAGTTGCTATTCATCTTCATCAGATGCGTGTGGTGCTTGTCTGTGCCAAACACGCCACCACAGTGCTGGGGTGATGTGGGTGGTTGCCAAGGTTTTGCTATGCGGTTGTTAAGGTGGTTGTTTACTTGCCCAAGTCAAAAAGCCCACCCCCAAGTCTCTATTCTGGTCCACTCAATACACGTCCAAGTTGAAAAGAAACAGCACACCTCTCTTCAACATGCCGCTTGATTTCAGGTATCATTCATATCTGTAGAGCAAATTTTGGGGGTATGAATTCCCAGCCAAAATGTATTATTTAGGCATGTATGCGATTGAAAGAGAGAAGGTGACTGCCTCAGCATGCACCACTAATCACAAATAAATTGTTGAAGATAATTAGCAAATTATGTCGGTCGAATTTTCTTCAAGAGAACAAACATACTGTATCAAAGCATAAAATATTCACAAGTCAACGAGCCAACGTAAACAGTCAAGCTGTGCCGAGACCCTGCATGAAAAGATACAGACCATAAAAAATAAAAATGAAATGTACTTTTGCTCTCAAAGCAAATTAAAGTCCACCCTTTGTCCAATGCTTACAAGCAACAAAATTGAGTTCTCAGTTTACTTTGCCATAAAGAGCAATCCTGCTCTGACCAAACTCTAGTATGCAATGCATACTAATGTCTTAAGAACAGACAATATTTGCTACTTTAATGTTCACTTCCAATTTAATACATTTCCAATGGCTAATTGCATGAAGGTCTGTTCTAAGCATTATAAAGATTGGTTTCTCTGTGAAACACAGGCTGTCCAGCACTGATTAATATTCCATTAACAGCTCAATTAAGCCTGATTCATTAGGTGAAGAATAGCAGACCAGCACTAATGCACAAGTCCAGCAGTGATGGTAAAATGCGGAGGACTTTAAAATGTCCTACACAGGTTAGAATGTCAAAAAAACCTGGTAAAGACATGTAGCTTCAATTGTCTGTGTTTAAAACTTTAATTGCTAAACACTGACCGTTTCTCAGTAGCCTAGATGTTTGGAAAAATAAATACGAAAATGTAATGACTTATATTTTGATCTGTTCCTCATCAAGATATGGACCCTTTTCATATTTCCAGGGTTCTCAGAAGCAGAAGTCGTCAAAGTTGTGCAAACTTCTAGTGGTCAAAGGGAGATGACAGCAAATATAATTTTTGTACTCCCGTTTGCTCCAATACTGGGGTGCAATTCCCGTACAACGATGTAGTTCGCAGCTTCACTACTATAGTACGATGCATCGTTGGAGAAATCAACTTAGCTAGTCACGGCTGTTTCCCGAAACCCATTGTCGCAAAGTATCGTTCAACCACGCTGGTTTCGCACGTAGTAAAGTAATAAACACTTTTAATGAAACTGTTTGAGATCCAATTAACGCTAGATTTTTTTAAATATAAATTACAGACATGTCATCTGAGGACTATTTCTAATTGTTCTCAGTTATTTTGCTTTATTACCAGACTCAATATTTGGCTCGTTCTTACATAGTAGAGCACGTTCGCAGTTCACACATGCGCACTCTTCAAACACGGTACTTTAAATCTTTTGACAAACTAAAAGACGTAAATTACATTTCTATGTATTCTAAATAAAAGGCACCGGTTGTACTGAATGTCAGCTTGCTTATTTTGCTCAAGATAAGGATACGTCCAAATGTGATGCAATATAAAAACGATACTTCTAACCACAGGTCGAGAACTGTCGTTCAAACCACACAACTTTGCGATGCTGTTTGCGAATGTTGGAACAATTGTTTCGGAAACACCGACTCGTTGAACTATGCTGATAACGACGGAACTTGCGACCATATTTGGCTAACGATGCTTTCGGGAAACACATCCCTGGGTAGCAATAGCGAACTAGTTTCACTCTAAAAAAATGCTGGGTTGTTTTAACTCAATTTTGGGTCAAATATGGACAAACCCATCCATTGGGTTAAAAACGTAATTTAAAAATATAACCCAATGGCTGGGTTTGTCCATATTTGGCCCAAAATTGGGTTAAAACAACCCATCATTTTTTAGAGTGTTTGAAAGCATAAGATACCATCCTTCCTTCAGAGTCAACAAAGCCACGCCTCCTTCAAAACACATGAACGGGCACAGAAGAGTCGCAAGAGACGGCGTTAAACTACCTCATGTCTCAAAGCACATAACATCAAAATAATAATGCAATAGAGCTCTGACCTGTATCACCTGACTGCTGCAGATTCGTTTCAGCGTTGATAGTGTTAGCACTGAAATGCATAAATTCGAGTCACAAACCGTATTGAGTACAAAATCATGGGTTTCATGGTCAAATTACATTAGCTATGGCGTGAACGCACCATAAGCTGGTTGTTTTGGTTCAGGAGGAAGTGTTAAAGTTATACTCCACTTTTTTTTGGAAAATATGTTCATTTTACAACTCCCCAGAGTTAAACAGTTGAGTTTTACCGTTTTTGAATCCATTCGGCCGATTTTTTGATATTTAGACGAATATCAGTAACCAGACAGTTTCTGGTCTCATTGACTTCCATAGTAGAAAAGAAAATATACTATGGAAGTCAATGAGACCAGAAACTGTCTGGTTACTGATATTCTTCTAAATATCAGAAAATCAGTTGAATGGATACGAAAACGGTAAAACTGTAAAATTTCCAAAAAAAAGTGGAGTATCCCTTTAAAGGTGTGTTTGGTTGTGTACTTGATTTTATAGACAGATGAACATTTATAGTTAAAAGTTGATGAGGATATCTAACAATGCACGTACTAACGAAAATATAACGAATAAAGAAGGCATAACTACTTATTACAATAGTTCATGTTTTTCACAGTCAGTAATTCATACTGTAACATTCGTTTGTTCGTTGTGTCAAGTTGCTGTTTGTTCGAAATAAACCTGTTCATGCGAAGGAAAACTCGACGAAGTGCTATTAGAAGACATCCTGTCAGAGCTTTTTGGTACATAATGGCTACCGTAGATGCAACGCGCATTTCAAAAAGCGAGGCACAATTCGTTTGAATGCAACATTTTTCACCGCTAGATGGGAGAAATTCCTACATTGTCCCTTTAAATTAGCTTTAAAATGACCATATTCAATTGAAATTCTACATGTAACACAACAATGATCATGATGAGAATTGTAACTTGGCATTAATGGGATATAAAATAATAAAAAAAACATTATGTTAGCAGTGTGTTCTACTTTAGATGATAACATAGTTTGCGTTTTTGCTATATAATCATCTTTCATCACTAACACTTTTCAAAAAATAATGACAAGGACATTGTGTTCAGAATCAGGTTAAAATGGCATGAGGATTCATAAATGATGATGACAGAATGTTCATTTTGGGCAACTATTCCTTTAAAAATGTTCTGCCACACACACTCACACACACAAATCCAAAGAGAAACATCAGCCAGGGTAAATAATTAATAGTTCTCCACAGCCGGTTCGATATCAATCCTGTTAGTTCAGTCTATCAGAAGGGCCAGCCGTGCCCGAGCAGCTGATGGATTGGCAAAGCCTGGCACCACGTCAATGGAGGGCAGAGGTAATAAAGTGGCATGAATGCTTCATTAACCTCAGGAGAGATACTCAGCGGTAAATAAAGTAATCATCTGTGTAAATCTGAGTGTTGACAGGATATGAAGTCTGCTGCAAACTTCATATGAGGGAAGAGATCACGATCTATAGTGCCAACTGTGGAGCTCTGGAAATTACTAGGAACAGCCTAGACTGCTTTTTATTTAGTTTACAGAGAGGAAAAAATCCATTTACAACAGCCAAAACAAAATAACATGAAAGTCAATACTTTGGGGACCATATTATGGGGAACAAAAGATTAGTCTTGTTCTTCTGAGTTCAAAATACCAAACGTTCACAACAAATTCCCTTCTCTAAAAAAAGCAGTGGAAAACTCGTCGTTATAATGCCATGGTGTTTCTATGGGGTTGCTTGCTGGTGAAACGAGCGAACCTATACCTAATATGTAGGGTTGGGTATCGAGAATCGAGTATCGATTGGAACCGGGACTAACTTTTCGTTTTTCCCGGAATCGTTCAAAAGTTAAAATTTCGATTCCTAGTTTCGATATTCACAGTCGGCCGACCAGAAGAAGAAACGGCTGAACAACACCAATGAAGAAGCGTCTACCGGAAGTGTTGGCATAACTGCGCGAGACGAACATGAGTAGCTTACGTCGGCGGTCCAAAGTGTGGCTTCACTTTTCTAAAAATAACAAAATCTCGGCAAAATGCAAAATTTGTGACAAAAGGAGTATTTCCCTTTAGAAAGGAGTGTTTCCTTCAGAAAGACCGTTGGTTAGCAAGGTTAGCTAAACTTTTTTTGACCTTGCCTCTTAAAAGAATCGGAATCGAGAATCGTTAGGAACCAGAATCGGAATCAGAATCGTTCAAATTCAAACGATACCCAACCCTACTAATATGATATTCTGAGTCAATATGTGGATCAGGTAAGCAATGCAGTTTGCTGTAAAACAGCTATCCTACACCATTAATAAAGCTTCAAACAAGTGTTTAGAAATCTATGATGAAGTTACATGAGCATATTTACACTTGATTATCCCTATTTACCCATCATTTGTGTGAAGACAGGACATTTTATTTATGTTAATATTATTATTCCAGTTGGTATCTAGATTGATTTTTAAGGTGAAGTTCAACAAATGTTGTGCAGAAAACTTTATAACTGGATTTTTTAAAGTTTATTCAGTTTGCATTAACTTGCTGCATCCAGTCACTGTGTAGTATGATAGAAACATTTTAACCAAAAAACAATTGTATTATAATTATTATTATTATTGCAGTTGTATCTATAGGTGAAGTTTGGAGAAGTTAACCAAATGCTGTGCAGAAAAAAGAAAAAAAAAACATTTTACAAAAGGTATGAGCTTTATAACCAAATACACATGTACTGTGTTTTTTCTCAATGTAAGATCTGTCTGAAGTAGATGGCCAGAGAGAGGAAGTTAATTTTCGAGGGGGTTGTCTTGCACCTGCTCCAACAAAGCAACTCACAACAATTACACAGAGCCGGCCCCCAGTGGACACACACAAATCTGCTTTAAAAAAACACCTGACAGGCCAGACAGAAACAGAGAGAGACAAATAGGTGTACACATGTAGAGAAAACTAATGAAAATGGGGGAGAAAGGGAAATGAGTGGGAGGAGCATCAGTGAGCAGAGGAATGTAATTAGCATGAATATGAATAATCACCCCTCTAATTACCCAAGCGCCGGTACAAAAACGATTCTGAAGCTGTGAAAGAAATCATGAAGGGACATTTGACCAGCAGTGGAAAGAAGCATATACGGTAATACAAATACCCCGTTTTTTGCGGTATGCAAATATTTTATATGTGCAGAATACCCAGATGATCTACTACATCAGTCAAAATATGTAGATCACTCTATTCCACATTGCAACGCAAATGCTCAACTGTGAGGAAATTAACCAAAGGCAATATCACAATTTTTAAAGACCGCCAAAAATCAGAAATGGAGTTTTGCATCATGTGACTTTTACAAATGAAAAGTCTTACTCTTTCAGCAAAAATTGAGAAACAATGCTAACGCCACATCTTATCACCAACATTTTGCCACATAAAATGCTCTCTATAGCCCTAGCATTAGCTGCTGTAGCATTAGCAGGAAATCGTTGTGTTGTTCAGGGCCGTAAACATCATAGATAATGCTTCCAAATGGCTAAATTGTCCTTGCTAATATTTGATTGTCTTGATGCTGCTCTGCTGTACTTCATTATGCACCGAAGTTTCAAAGGTACATTTTTAACATCAACGTCAAATGATTGAGATGGCCAATCAAATCAAAGAAGGCGGGGCTTATTGTTCACAGAAGACAGATGCTGTGTCCGAAATCACCCATTACTCAGCATATAGTGGACTATATAGTGAGCTCCCCATTTTGTAGTGCTGTCCGAATGTATAGTGATGATTATTATACCCTGTATAGTCCACTCAATGTATCCCAGAATGCATTTTGAAAAGTAGTGTACAACCGATGGTCACTAACTTAAGCCCTACATACCATCATGCATTGAGCTGATCGTAAAAATAAGTTATAATAATGTGTGGAGTAGCGCATTATAGCAAAAACGGCCAGAAATCACAATGACAGAAATCAGATTTCGGACACAGCAAGAGTTTTAACAGTGAAAGAGTGCATGGTTGGTAAAATGTAAGTAGCTAAACGTAATATTTGACAACTGCTTTACAATATAAAAATATAATGCAACTAGTAATGCAAACTACTCAACTTTATTAATACATTTTGCCGTTTGAAATGGGAAAATATACTATAATTTACGATTCACGCACTATAAAAAAAACCTGGGTTATTTCGACCCAAATTTGGGTCAAATATGGACAAACCCCAAAAATGTTGGGTTAAAATGTAATTAAAAAATGTTCAGTTGAAAGTGAAAGTTGAAGTTGGGTTGAAATTTTAAATGACATTTTTAACCCAACATTTGGATTTGTCCATATTTTACCCAAAATTTGGGTTAAAACAACGCATTGTTTAGAGTGTGTAATTCATAACTGAATATGACAAGACAAGAAACATTTTTTGCATTTTTACATTAATAATGAGTGAATGTGTGCCTATTTTAAAATAAAATAATATTAGCAAATAGTCCAAATATACTTCTTCATAACGACTTAGATTAGAACTTCTTTTACTGTTCTTGTTTTTTTTATTATTCTCTTAATTCCCTCCTATAATTATTTAACTCCTTTGAATAAAAAGACCAATTAGTCCCCCCAATCTTCTTTTCTTTAAAAGCAAATTGGATTAAAAGCACAAAATAACAATTTCTCAGTAAAATAAGACTAACTGGGTGCCACTTTCTAAACGAAGCATGCAATATTATAAGAAAATCATGTGACACTGTCGGATATTGTTTAAAACATTTACCTTTGTATTTCTGTTTCACATGATTTTTAATAGTATGCAGTGTACAATACAGTATCCTATCAAATCACTTCACCACAGCATTTTAATTACAGATAAATTGCGTATCAATATATTTTAAGAGATATCTGCCTGTTTGTGTCAAACACACAGTCAACATTCAAGGCTCACTCTTATCATCAATGGGGATGTGGAGTGGTTTTTAAGAGCTCGTGTGAAGTGTGTGTGATGGCTGGTGTCATTTACATGCAGGTGTTTCAGTACTGAATTAGACCAACGCTCTTCTCTTCACCTTCTGTGAGTGTTTGCAGCCACCACTCCAACATTCTGCACCAATTATTCCTGCATTTATTATCATCCTGTATTTACAGCCTATATTTACTCAAAGGAGCGATCTCCAGGTGCAAGAGCTCTAGACGTCTGCCACTGCAGGTCTCCAAAAAACTTTCAGAAATTTGGAAAGAAATTAGATTTCAGAAACAGATTTTAAGTAATCAAGGACTTAGGCCGTTCCATCTGAAGACATTGCACAGCGATGGAAGGGCAAAAAAAAAAGGACTTCAACGCAGCTCAGTTCTGTCTATTATTGGTCCGATCTGATAAACCGTCAATGCTACACAGGTTTCATTCTGCTTTCGCTTCGTTTGCCGTCCGCTGTCATATAACACAGAAATGGCAGCTGTTGTCAGTTGAGTTAGGGTAAACTAACCCCAACTCTTAACCAGAGCAACGTTTAACAAACGACCGTTTTTTGATCACTATTCTTTCGAAGTTTAAATCTCAGAATTCTGACTTTATATCGAGCAAATGCGACTTTACATCTCGCAATTCTGACTTTATATCTCGCAATTCTGACTTTATATCACGCAATTCTGACTTTATAACTCGCAATTCTGACTTTATTTCTCGCAATTCTGACTTTAAATCTCGCAATTCTGACTTTATTTCTCGCAATTCTGACTTTATATCTCACAAATGCGACTTTATATCTCGCAATTCTGACTTTAAATCTCGCAATTCTGACTTTATATCTCGCAATTGCGACTTTATATCTCGCAATTCTGACTTTATATCTCGCAATTCTGACTTTATATCTCGCAATTCTGACTTTATATCTCGCAATTGCGACTTTATATCTCGCAATTCTGACTGTATATTACACAATTCTGTCTTTATATCACGCAATTCTGACATTATATCTCGCAATTCTGACTTTATATCTCGCAATTGCGACTTTAAATGTCGCAATTCTGACTTTATATCTCGCAATTCTGTCTTTATATCTTGCAATTCTGACTTTATATCTCGCAATTGCGACTTTATATCTCGCAATTCTGACTTTATATCTCACAATTCTGACTTTATATCTCGCAATTCTGACTTTATATCTCGCAATTCTGACTTTATATCTCGCAATTCTGACTTTACATCTCGCAATTCTGACTTTACATCTCGCAATTCTGACTTTATATCTCGCAATTCTGACTTTATATCTCGCAATTGCGACTTTATATCTCGCAATTCTGACTTTATATCTCGCAATTCTGACTTTACATCTCGCAATTCTGACTTTATATCTCGCAATTCTGACTTTATATCTCGCAATTGCGACTTTATATCTCGCAATTCTGACTTTATATCTCGCAATTCTGACTTTATATCTCGCAATTCTGACTTTATATCTCGCAATTGCGACTTTATATCTCGCAATTCTGACTTTATATCTCGCAATTCTGACTGTATATTACACAATTCTGTCTTTATATCACACAATTCTGACATTATATCTCGCAATTCTGACTTTATATCTCACAATTGCGACTTTAAATGTCGCAATTCTGACTTTATATCTCGCAATTCTGTCTTTATATCTCGCAATTCTGACTTTACATCTCGCAATTCTGACTTTATATATCGCAATTCTGACTTTATATCTCACAATTCTGTCTTTATATCACGCAATTCTGACTTTATATCTCGCAATTCTGACTTTATATATCGCAATTCTGACTTTATATATCGCAATTCTGACTTTATATCTCGCAATTCTGTCTTTATATCTCGCAATTGCGACTTTATATCACAATTCTGACTTTATATCTCACAATTCTGATTTTATATCTCGCAAGTGTGACTTTATATCTCTCAATTCTGACTTTATATCTCGCAATTCTGACTTTATATCTCGCAATTCTGAGAAATAAAGTCAGAATTGCGAGAAGTAAATTCGCAATTGTGAGAAAAAAAGTCAAAATTGTGAGATAAAAAGTGAGATAATTCTATGGCAGAAACCAGCTTCCATAGTTTCTTCATGTTTGTAAAAAAACGATTTTTTTGAAAGTCAAGAAATCTGTATAGAAATCTTTTTTACATTAATGCATCCTTGCTAAATAAATGTATTAATAAAAAATCTAATTAAAAAAAATCTTACTGACTCCCAAACTTTTGAATTGTAGAGTGTATTGTAATGTTTCTAAATAATAAAAGTTACATTGAGAATAACTGCTCGGTTCATTTAACATTAAGGAAAAATCCTCATGCCTTTTTTTATGTGTGTGTGTGTCCATGCACACGTGTGTTTGTAACTGTCCTGTTGCGTCTGTAATGACAGAGTCCCAGAATGCTCTGTAGCCAATTAGCCTGCCATAATTACCCAGACTCCCATTGAGCTGTCAATCAGAGAGGAGCTGCACAGGAAGTCATCCCTCCCTCTGTTAGCGGAGGAAAGTCTCTGCTGAGCCCTCCCCAATTAAACCCACTCTCACACTAATATTAGACCCGACTTAACCATCTCTCTCTGTGTGTGTGTTTCTCTCATTCGGTCTCTTTTACGGTACGTTTCAGCATTGGCTCTCCTGACATCTTTCTTTCTCTGTTATCGTCTCTCCACCTCTTCTCACTCATAATTGCAGAGTGCTCAGCGCAGACCAAAGCACATTTGTTTCAACAGATGTTTTCTGTGAAGTGCCACATACAAACGCTGCACGCTGTCGTCGCCCTTCATTGTGGTTTGTGTTGCCAAGTAATTCTGATAAGTGCACGAGGTAACTCTACTCCGTCACAAGCTTACTCCACAATAAAGTCTCAGTATTTCTAATGGGATTTATCAGGAATCCTGATCAATCTTTTATATGAGCGACTGCTGTTAAATCCAGCTCAAACCAACTCAAAGCCAACACTGACCTCATTTACTTTCTTAATACACCATACACAACTCATTACTTGTTCTTCCAAAACAAAATAACTTTGTAATCTTGCTGGTTTTTCAAACTAGTTTCTAGCTGGTTGATACTGGTACACTCTTAAATATAAAGGGGGTCCCAAAAGCGGGTTTTCGCAGCAATGACATTAAAAGAAACATTTTTTCTTAATGTGATAAATATTTAAAAAAAAATCTAAAAGAACAATTTTCCAAATGAACCTTATGTGGAATGGTTAGTTTCAAAGGATGTTAAAGACTTTCATGGAACCATAGATGGCAATTAAAGGGATACTTCACCTCTGGAAAGATGAATGTGTATTTATAATGGGTCATTTCGAGAAAAAATGTGAAATTATTTTTGAATTTGGAGCTTTCTAGACTGAGAAAAGCCAGAAAATGTGTTTTCGGCTTATGTGAATGAAAGACAACAACTCCCAGAATGCACTTGCTTCGCTGCCCTTGGAGGCCACGCCTACCGGTAACAGAGCGCAGTAGTTAAACAACAAGTCTAGGCTACTTGTGATGAGTCTGCCCGAAAATGTGTTTCGAGATCGCCCAAAATGTCCAGGATTCGGCTTTTGCGTTCTCCAGTCGCCATTCATCATGTTTACTGTGGCGAGCGGGACGAGTGAGGGCCGCGGGAGAACGGCGCGAGGCCGGTGGCGTGATTACCGATGAGCGACACCTGTGAGACACACCAATCTCGTATCTCTCAATTTCTTAGCGATGTTAAAACGCACATCAACCGATCACTTGTTTAGCGTTCATGATTGAAACAAAAGCTGTGCATGTAAACAATGAATGGCGACTGCAGAAAGCAAAACATCGACGGTCGGACATGTCCGGGAAAAAGAGGATGGTAACCACTACTACTCAGCTTTCTCCACAGAACAAGAGCCTGCTAGCTTAGCTTCCAAAAAAAGATGGCCGACACTATGTGTTCATTCTGTGAGTGAGATCGCCCTCTATAGGCGGGTCGAGAACATGCGGGACAGACCCACTACTGACTGTAGTCTTCAGTCTCTTGGAACAAAAATCCTCCAATGACGCAAAATGAGGATTTTTAATGAGGATTTTTGCGTCATCAGAGGATTTTTCCAGACAAAGAAACACATAAAATTCTCGTCTCAGGGGGATATGAGGGTGGAAAGCATGGCAATTTGAAAATACTACAGGTTTTCTACTAATACAAAGCTTAATGATCAAAGCTTAATCCTGAAGTATCCCTCTAAGACCACATTGGAACAGCAACATTCAACTTGACATGTTAAAAAAAACAGCCAGACCATTTAAAAGCTATGAGAGATTTTACTAGGAAGGAGTTCAACCACCTAAACCAGCTAGACCAGCAAACCTCCACCTTAAGGTACCTTTACTTGAATTTTCCTTCAAGGAGACCATGCTTAAGGTTAATGTTACTGAATCTGACTTATACATACAAATACATGAAGCACAAATATTAGAAAAATCTCATTTATTGGCGAAAGTATTTGTTCACAGAGGACAGTGATGAGTTCAGAGCCCTCAGATCTTCACGGTCTTACCTCTGTGATGTTTTCTTGTACTTCCTCCTGAAACAAAACAAACACAATGTTAAAAACCTGCATTTGGCTAACTGTTCACAATCATAGTTCAATCATTTCAGCAATAATAAACACACACAAGCACACACAATCTACATTTCAAACCATGCCGTTTCCCAGTTAACTGGACACGTTCAAAGAACTTTCTGGCAAAGTTTCCTCAAATTATGAACAAATGTTCTTCCAGGAGCGTTAATAGAATCTGTTCTGAGAACATTCAAAAGTAACAATGTCATAATGTTTGAAGAATTCTAAAATGGAATGTTAAAACGTTAAAAAAAACTGGACGTTTTTTTAACAGAAATAATGTTTTCTCAATGTAGCATAATGACAACATACTACATATTTAGAACTTAGAACTTTTTTTTTAGGCTAAGATCACGTTTTAAAAGTGGTCTAATGTATTTATAAATGTATAACTCTAACATTCTGTAAAGATGAATATTAATATTCATGAGCAAACCTTTTTTTTTTAAATTACATAACACCCAGTTTATATGAAATAAACTGGGAAAAATCTAATCTTTTCCGTTTTTGAGACAAGCCATTAAACCTCTAAGCCTCCATTAAGAATCCAAGCATTTATGACTTAGAACACAGGCTGTTTACAGCCCCACTTCTTCTGGCATGTATTTACGGAGTCCCTAACAGTCCATATACTATATGTGTCTCCAAAAAGGCCATTAACAACACAAGGACGTTGAAGCAATTAGTCAGCGCACAGGAAAAATCGGAGCTGCCCAATCATTACTCATTCCTGCCATGAGCCACTATCACTGGTGCCTGAAATTGCTCCGTAAGAGAAGGAAACTCCTTCTTTTCTTTTTTGAAGTCACCAAACACATTATGAGTACAGCTTCACGCCATTAAGAGGTTGTATGCACACAAGGGCACATGCATTACCATGTCCATATACTGTATGCGCACACACACGACAGCTGTGCATGTTTGAGGCTTTCGGTGAGATTAAATGCTGATGCGGTTAGATTTACCCACTGCGGTAACCTTTAACATCCACATATACAGCTGCTTCTACATGCCCAAAACACTGAGAAAACAGCTTAACAGCCTGTGAACTGACGGGCAACCATCCAAACCCAGTAAAGGGACTGATGTCAGTTTGGCAAAAAGAGCACTTGTTTTGCCCTCTGTTAAACAAAAGTGCTTATTCACAAATGAAACAAATTCAATTTGTGCGCATGCACATACACCAGCTGTGAGGTCAATCACGTTATATGCACTTTTGTGGTGCTTTCTGGTGTTCTTTTGAGCTTGACAGCAACATGTTACATTCTGCCGTCATCGTAAGGAATATTTGATATCCAGCAAAATTATCTTTATTCGGCTTTTGTGTTCAACAGAATATTTGAATCCACTACGTATCCCTCAATTGGGTCATGGGGTCTATATGACCCCAATCGACTTTTACTTAATAAAAAAAAGGTTCCCTTCATCTTGTGGAATAAGATTTTGTGACTTCATACATTATCTATCTATACACACACACAAAAAAACTGGGCTTGATTCGGTTGTTCTGAAGGAATGTAAAAAAAAATGTTTACATTTCTGGTCTTCGGGGTTAATACGACCCCACATTTAAATGAATGGGAAATGTGAAAAAAAAAATGAAATATATTTTCTTCATGTGTCAAAAATCACACAAATGAAGGCCTAGTACTAATCAATGCAATGTATCTCCAAAAACACAGCATTAATGAATAGATGAGAAGGAAACAAAAAAATGATATATTATTTGTATGATTAAGAATGTATATGCTTTGTACAATTACTCAATCAATTGTTGGGGTCGTATAGACCCCGAAGCCCAGAAGTGTAAACAGGAAACGAAGACCATTTGAAGGTTAAAATGATTGTGTATGATTGTTTACATTTTTAGGCAAACTATTCCTTATATATATATATACAGTATATATATATACAATATATATATATATATATATATATATATACATATATATATATCAGTAATATGACAATGAAAGTACTCTGAATGAATAAGGGACATGATTTTGTCCATAAGAAATTATGAAAAGAGTCTCTGAATGACAGGTGGACGTAAACAAACTACTTGTTTATGTCAGCCGAAAAGGAAATTCATTTTAGTGGTGGAACATAATTTTATATTTATATACATAATATTTTCGTTAATATGTTTGGACGAAAAATTATGAAAAAAAAAACATTTTCTTTGTTGGATTAACGCAATAGGGCCAGAAACATGTTTTAAGGGTTAAGCATAAGACTGACATGAAATATGAATATGAAGTAAGGTTTATGCATGTTTGACAGCTGTCTTGCGCTCAATAATGACATTTTGAATGCATATATGGCACTATTTAAGATGTCTTTGTTATGACATCTTGACATTAACCAATACATCATAACCTGTCAGTGTGTTTGTCATGACAACTTGACATAAAAGTTAAACTGTCATGGTTGGCTTTGACATTGGCTGTCATGAGGCCATTATAACTGTGTCATGAATATCAACTACAGTGGTACTAATTGAATTTGTCATTAAAAAGTTATAATGGCTTCATGACAGCCAAAACCAACCACCTGACAGTTCAATGTAATGTTAACCAATAAGGTGCTTTCTTAAGTTTGATCATTAATCTGCCATGTCATGTTTATGTTGTCTTAGTAATGTCAAGTTGTCATGACAAAGACACTGACAGGTTATGATGTAACCTGGTTTGGTTTATGTTTAAGACATCTCAAACAATGTCATATTTGCATTAAAATTGTCATAACTGAGCGAATGATACCTAATGACAGTTGTCATAAAAATGCATAAAACTTCCTTCATATTTATAACATATGTCATGTCTTGATTATAAAGGCGTCATGTTAGTCTTATGCACACCCCTTCAGGTAAAGTGTTACCAACTTGGATATCACGTTGAAATACACACAAAACTCTTCAAACATAACATTAACAGAATAAAGTGCATGAAGGGAGAAAATATGAGAGGAGAAAAACAAGCCCAGCCCCCAATAATCTCTTGCTTTCATTCGCCTTTTCTTTCTCCTTAATTCTCTCACTCGTCCTTTATTCTTCACAGATATAGTGAGGAAATTGCATTTCATTTCCTGAGTTCTGTGACAATGAGAGACTTTTTCTCCAGTCTCCCAATAACAGCCAGAGAGAAAAACTGATTGACATCGAAAGAGATTCGTTTTTTCAACAGACGATGGATGTGTTTAATATATATTTGAGAAGTATTTGAAACATATTAATAAAAAGTCACCAACTCTCTGAGCCTGAAAGTCAGAAATGACCTTATTGAATCGTGAATAAAATCACAATAAAACACTTTTATATGAACAATGACTGTCATTTAAAGAATAATATTTGTGAATATACATTTAAATATATATATATATATATATATATATATATATATATATATATATTATATATATTATTATTATATATATTTATATAATATTATAATATTATATTACAATATATAATATATTAAATAATATATATTATATATAATATACATTTAAATATATAATATATTTCTTCTTTTGTAAATCTGTCCAGAAACTTAAGTCATTTTACACTCCCAAAAAAATGAGAGAATAAAAAATGAATTAGGACTGTTAAGATTTTTTATGACCAAAAAACATCCTCATTATTATAATGGGAGGCATTATATTTTTTTTTTAATGTTTATTTCTTATTAGTAATTTTTATTGTTTAAAAGTTTGTTCCTCATGACAGAATATGTTGTACAGCGTTTAATTTATGCTGATTTAAACAAAAAAAGTGTGATATTCGGCACTTAACAACAAAATTTCATTAAAAAAAACTTACGTCTCCATGAAAAACAGTCATAAAACAAGCTTTAGGCTTCGTGCAGAATATAATTTATCATTTTTTCCTTTTGATTTTGGGGTGGAAAGTGACCTTGACGTGTTTACATAAGATACAGCCTCTTGGTCAACCTCTTAGATGGACACACACACACACACACACACACACAAAACACAAGAAACCTGTTGAAATAACTCATACTCACAGTCCACGCAGTCGGAGCCAGATTTTCTCGATCTGGTCGGGCTGTAAGTACTTGAGCGAGGTGCTTTCAAACTCCTCGATCTCTCTGGTGGGAGACTCCATGATGTCAAGACGAGGAAAGAAAAAAACTTAATCCCAGAGCCGGAGCAGAGGAGAGCGATTCCCCTCTTCAGATGAGCTGTGGTCGGGACGCCGCAGTCATCAAGCCCTGTTCTTGCCTCCTCCTCCTGTCCCTCGTGCTCCACTCCGGGTCTGAGCACAGGGAGAGTGTGACGGTACTGCAGTACGCTCTCTCTCTCTCTCGCTCTCTCTCTCTCTCTCTCTCACACACACACACACTCTCTCTCAAAAATACAACGCAGTCCAGATTAACCCAGACTCCTGATTTCACGACACGAGTGTTGGCGGGAGGAGCTGAGCGTGACTAAAGCCTCCAGCGGGGATGACAGTATGATCAATAATGACAAACTGGGTCTCTTCCCACAGGACAAACCACAAATGACATCTCTTTAATATCTCAATTGTTTCTCCTAGACAGCAATGAGATTAAACGGAAGCTTTTGTTTGAGTCTGCTGAAGGGAAAATGCCTAGTGACTTCACATGCGTCTCCAGAGTGCCAGAAGAGGTCTGAATGCGCTCAGATTCGTGAAGATGCCAATCAAAAGTCAGAAATCTTAAATATGGACATTTCTCGAATTCTTCCAAGACTGAAGTATCTGAGATGTACTATCAATAACATATAAATGGATATAAGTTTGTTTTTTTGGAATAACATCTGCTAAATTTGTTTTGAGACAAGCTTACTTAACCCTCTGGGGTTCTGGAAGCGTTTAAATAAAAAAAAAATGTTAAAAATCGTAGCTTCATCGGAATGGTCCGAAACTTGGTGACTTCAATGGTACTTGGTATATGAACACCCAAAAAAATTGGGGACAGGATTTGAAAAGTCTAAAAAAATAGTCACACTCAGGACCTTCGGGTCAAAAATGACCCGCATAGGAAATGATTGGGAAATTGGCAAAAATGTGAAAAATGTGAGTTTTTTTGTGCGTACAATCTACAAATCCGCAACGATCTTGAAAAAAAAAGCACACAACATTGAAGGGGTGAATCTATAAAACATCAAGAGTGCAAAACAGTTGTAATATGTATTAACAATTGTAATATGTATTATTATAATTACTATTATCATTATCACAACTATACTACCACTCTTACAACATCTACTACAATCATGAATGCTGTTTGCCACTGTTACCACTACTATCACTACTATTCTTATCTGTTATAATTATTATTATTAATACAAATACTGCCTCTACTTCTACTACAATTCTATCACAACTACCAGGAATATCTCAATATTACTTCAATTTAAATCTCTTAAATATCCCATTGCTTAAAACATAACAATATACTTGCATACATGTTTTTGTCTTTGTTTTTCTTTTCCTTTTCTTATTTATTTTGTAATTTTTTTTATTTTCTTTTGCTTATTTTTGTCCTGCCTACCTTGTATGTATTCCATGTACGGCCTTCTCTCTTTTGTATGTATACATAATTCAATGATCTCTTATTTTTGTAATGTTTTGTTAACTTGCAATAATAATAATTAAAAAAAACAGCCAGTGCAAAAAAGAGTGCAAAACAGCCACATCTACGCACACACCTTTATACACAAACACAACAAAAAATTCAGATTATACATGTGTTTTGCATTTTTAAAAAGCTCAGTTTGTCCACAAAATGGCATCCATCTAATTTCAAAAATTGCTTTTATGAGGCCTAGGCTTGACTCCAAAATGAAATACAGCTTTAATATATATATATATATATATATATATATAATATTTTTTTCTATTATATTCAATGGGAGAAAATTTGGTCATAATTATTGCATTAATACTAATTATAATTTTTTTTTATTTTTGAAATTTTCTCAAAACACCAAAAAAAGAAAAGAAAAAAATATTATAAAAAACAAGTAAAAAAAAATATGATTTTCTTTTTTTTAAATATGAATCCTGCCCTTCGGGTCAATTTTGACCCGAAGGCCCCGAGTGTGCCTGTTAAAAGAAGAACCCCAGAGGGTTAAATGCAAGATAATATTGACCTTTGCACGAGAGCTTTTGTTCATTTGCCATTAGATTTTGGTTCATTTGACTGGTGTGAACTAAGTTTTTGCATTGAAAGAACAGGCCAAATGCACAAGAATGGACAGGCATGAACTGTTTTTAACTTGGGAGGACATCTTAAATATGTGAGAGGCTGATAAGACGACAAGACATGCTACGATGTTCATCCAGCATGTTTACTTAAAAAACAATTAGCAGAACAATTAACAATTGTGCAAATGGATGCAAAAACACACCCCTGGGCTATGATATAGCAACGCAATAACATTTAGGCATCCTATTATGCTGGAGAGAGAAAATACAGAGCAGGAGAGGAGGAAACAGAAACAGAAAAGCAGTTAATGACACAAACTGTGACTGGAGAGATGAAGAGGCCAATCAGCCTGCAGCTGTAGAGCCGTGCATCAGCCGAGTGAGATTATATGCCACCCCACAGTCAGATACGCATTAACACAAACATCCACACACTCTCAAGCACTCTATTCTCACATTCGGTTCACTAAATGACCCAATGATTCCTCCATTTCTTTCAGGACTCGCAGATGATAAACAGATTCGTCTTGACGATCAGGAGATAACTTCGTAACAAACAAATTGATAAATTCTCTGGAATAGGAACATTATCAATTCAGAGCTTTATGGAAGCTTAACATCTCAATTGGCTCTCCAGTTAGATTAAATGGAGAACAAATGGGGACTCTCACTCTTTAGATGTAAACTTGTGGATCTTTTCAACATTTTCACAAAAGATTTCAGTGTCTCAAACTGTGCTCATATATACACTATTGTTCAAAAGTTTGGAGTCAGTTAGATTTCAATTTCAAATCATTGTTATTTCTATATTCATCAAAAAAATGTGAAAAATTTGTCAGTTTACACAAAAATATTAGGCAGCACAGCTGTTTTCAACATTGATAATAATAAGAAATGTATCTTGAGCAGCAAATGAAGGATCATGTGACAATGAAGCCTGTAATGATGCCTAAAATAGCAATAAATCCTAATAAATGCAGCCTTGGTGCACTGTAAAAAATAACTGTGATTTTAATGGTAAAATACTGTAAAAATGCTACAGTGCAAAACTGTTAATTGGTTAACAGAAAGTTTCCGTACTATACACGATAAATAAATGGGATATAATTTAACAGTAAAATACTGTTAAATTTACAGTTTTTGAAAGTGAGACAAAACAAATCATTTTATAATTTACAGCGAAAAACTGTAAATTGACACTCCCACAATTCCCTGTGTGACACTTCACATTTTATTTATTTTTTTTGTTGAAATAACTATGGTTCCTCATAGTTTTATTGTTTTTTTTCTAATCAGTTATGTACATTAGGGTTTTATGTTACATTTAATGTTGTTAAATTAATGTTTATTGCATTTTTTAAATTTCATGTGTGTTTCCATGATGGTGCTTAATGTTTGTGTGAATGACATTGTGCAGCTTCTTTAAATAAGTATTGCTTTATACATGCGTTCATTTGTGATGAGCTCTGATTGCTCAGTGTGATTACAATGGTTTAAAACAGATATTAATACTTCAATAAGTTGGTAAATCCACATTTTATCAGAAATTAAAATACGGTTTATTACTGTAAATTTTAAGTTAAGTCTGTAAAACCATTAACGTTCTTACCATATTTTTAAGTTCTGGCAACCACAGCTGCCATTTTTTTACCGTAAAATTTACGGTTTATTTTTTTACAGTGTGAGAATAAGACTCTTTCAAAAGCATACAAAAAATCCTAATGCTTTTGAACTGTAATGCCCAAAAGAAACCACAATCTGCATTCAAAAGTCCAAGGGCCAGATACTTACAGCTTGCTCCAGTGCAAACCCTCTTTTGATGTAAAAAAAAGCACTTTCAGGATCAGGATCGACTAAAGACATGCATGAGCGCTGAAAAATGAGCACTGAAAGGGCATGGACAGGTTTGCGCTAGTCAATTTATTGGTATTTGCACCATAATTTACCACCCAACAAAGCCTGTCTTAAACCAGATGCTAATTGGTAGATTGCGTTGGTTATTACGGAAATGATCCGAGTGCGTCTGTGTTCTTTAATTTAAGCGAAGTCAGAAGATAACACGCTTAAATTTCCACTCCCATTTGTGTTTTTGTTGCAATAACGCTCTCACGCGAACTTTCCCTGCAAGTCAAATTTCTCAAATTCATTTAAAACTATTGATTACATTTTTCCCTCTCTTTGTTTCTTGTGCTTTTGTATTTTCCATCTGCTTCTCACAATGGGGCCATTACATAATGGAGTTTCCTGAACACCTCGAAAATCCAATAAGGCTGAGAGCAGGGCTGACCGGCCTGAGACTAATGCAGAGATCTAATTCCTCACCCTGGAAATGTTTTTTCTCCAGGGAGACATTCAGGGCCAGCTGTGATTGAAAGCCGAGACACAGCAGCAGGTTAGTGCGGCAGAGTTCCCCAAAACATTCTGGTGTGTGCTCGTAATATTCTATGGGAGCCCTGAACTGCAATGTAAAAAAAATCTGTAATAAAAAAAAAAAATCTTAAAGTCGAAACGTTTCGAGATTAAAAAAGTCGAAACGTTTCAAGATTAAAAAAGTCGAAACGTTTCGAGATTAAAGTCTAAACGTGTCGAGAATAAAGTCGTAACGTGTCGAGATTTTTTTTCGACTTTAATCTCGACACGTTTCGACTTTAATCTCGACACGTTTCGACTTTAATCTCGACATGTTTCGACTTTAATCTCGACATGTTTCGACTTTAATCTCGACATGTTTCGACTTTAATCTCGACATGTTTCGATTTTATTCTCGACATGTTTCGACTTTAATCTCGACACGTTTCGACTTTAATCTCGACATGTTTCGACTTTAATCTCGACATGTTTCGACTTTAATCTCGACATGTTTCGACTTTATTCTCGACACGTTTCGACTTTAATCTCGACATGTTTCGACTTTAATCTCGACATGTTTCGACTTTAATCTCGACATGTTTCGACTTTATTCTCGACACGTTTCGACTTTAATCTCGACATGTTTCGACTTTAATCTCGACATGTTTCGACTTTATTCTCGACACGTTTCGACTTTAATCTCGACACGTTTCGACTTTAATCTCGACATGTTTCGACTTTAATCTCGACATGTTTCGACTTTATTCTCGACACGTTTCGACTTTAATCTCGACATGTTTCGACTTTAATCTCGACATGTTTCGACTTTATTCTCGACACGTTTCGTCTTTAATCTCGACACGTTTCGACTTTAATCTCGACACGTTTCGACTTTAATCTCGAAATGTTTCGACTTTAATCTCGTTAGAAATGCTAGATTTATTTTTTACATTTTTTTTACAGATTTTTTTCATTTTATGTTGCGGTTCAGGGCTTCCGTGTTTCGCAATAATGAGAATAATAACATAACTGTAATATTTCAGATATAAATCTTAATACAAAAAGTGTATCGGTATATTAAAAGCAGTAGTTTTAAAAATACTATATCAACTCTCAGAGAGAGTTCTGTGGGAAGTAGGCCTAAAACTATCCGATAACATTTCCATTCATTTCAATGGGGCATTTGAAGGTCACTTAGGGAGTTAAATGTCATGAGAGTAATCATCGCAGGATAATGTCATGACAACACTGATTGGCTGATGGGAAACCCTTGGTGATTATCCCGATGTGAGCAGAAAGGGAAAAATAAGTCTATTTCACACTCATAAGAGCCCTCCAAATAAGATCTGTCATTGGTAAAGCAGCTATAATATAATAAAATTCCACATACAAGTATTATATCTTTATAATAAGTAAATAAATACAAATAAGTAACTAAAATCTAAGTAACTACATAAACAAATAAATAAAATAAAGAAAGTCTGAGTGAGTTCATGTTGGAACAACATGAAGGTGAGTAATAACTGACAGAATTTTACATTTTGGGTGAACAAAAGAAATGACTGGAATAAAGATTTGTTTATTTTGATGGACGAGATCGAACGAGAGAGTTTGTTTACTTCCGTTAGTTTATATGTCATATGTCATGTCCTCATTATGTAGGGGGTGTGGCCTGAAACCTAAGGGTAGGCAATTCAGCTTGGAATGTTGTCTTGGGTGGAGAGAGAGAAACGCTAATATTTGAGCCGATCGGCACTAAAAATCACAATTTAAATAGTATATTTAACTTAAAACGCCCTGTCCGTTTATCCTACGCTATCTCACGACCAATTCGTACGAATTCGTACGAGTGATTAAAAAGTGGCTAATTCGTACTAATTCATACGACCTCACTCGTACGGATTCGTAGGATTTGTCCAAACCCACGTGATGGGTAGGTTTAGGGGCGGGGTCAGGGTTAAGTCATTCGTACGAATTCATACGAATTGGCCAATTCGTAAAATATGTACGATTTAACAAAAACTTACTAATTCGTACGAGCGAGGTCGTACGAATTAGCCACCTCGTAAAATTCGTACGAATTCCCGTGAGATCGGGTTGGTTTATCCCTCTCCCTGACATTCTCTCGGTTTTTGTCTTGAGGTGCTACAGCTACATGTGTCTCCCTCCCTGCAGTTCCTTCCTGATGATGATTTCTCTATCAGAGGCCTTTCAATTACCTGATGCAGGAGATAATGCCAGGCCAAAGTCTCAAAGACACATCACCGCTGGCCTGCTTTCATCTATGGAGAAGCTCCCTGTGCTGCACATGCGAACAGTTCCATCTGTCGACTCTGAGCTCTTCAAAGGTAATGTTTGAAGGCGATTGCTCTTTCTGCTGCCTCAACTCACTTCTTTTCTTTTAATAGAGATTTATAGTATATGTGTGTGTGTGTGTGTCAGGAGGCTGAGAGCTTCTAACGCCAATGATGTCACATATTGTGACCTATTGCATCATCACCAGACACATGAAACTTGACTAGGGGCATCTCAAAAAAAAAAAAACACAGCCAAACCTAATCAGCTTTACTCATGAATATTAATTAGCTGATGTCATGTATTATTACTTAAAGCTACACTGTTTAACTCTTTTAGTTTATTCAGCTAAAAACACTTAGTTCTTTCAAAAAATATATGTGCTCATTAATGTATATTTACTTCGTTCAAGTAATAAAGTATTCTCGTGACTGTGTACGTCATTGAAAATACATACGGGTAAGGGGTTCTAAAGTCGGTCGCCATGTTGACCCTCCATCTTGAAAGTACATTAGCCAAAGAGGGACATACCCGTTAAATCAAGCTTCGCCTTTCGCGTTTACGTTTGAGTTAACACTCACGGACGAGGTCGAACTGGAAGCCATGTTAATCTTGGACTACATTGGCCACCGTAGGAGTTAAAACGAAATCGGAATTGAGAGGAACAGAAACTAATATTCACTGGATGGTCATATACATTTTCACCACTAGATGGGGGTAAAAATCACACAGTGTAGCTTTAACACCATCTAGGTTTACGACTCACTTGGTTTTGGAACAGAGCTTCCCATTGAGTTATATATTTGGACCAGACTGACAACACAGGTATAAATGCACCAAAAATAAAAAAGTCCCTACAAAACTGAGTCAGTAATGAGCAACATTAGACTATTTCCTGCCCCTCTAGATGCTCACCACCAACAAGTGGTTCTTTAAATAGTTTTAAAAGTCTTTGGAGCTCAACAGAATCCAGCAGACATCACAGCCTACAAAGGTAAAAGTCTCTCAAATGTCACAGGTCATTCCCAGCAGCCCTGTTGACACAGGAAAGGTCTCACAGGAGGACACTAGAAGGTCTCTCTCCAATGCACAACTCACATTTGAAAACACCAAACCAAGAGAGAAACCACAAACCATTCACTGTCAGAAAAAAAGGTACAAAAGCGGTCACTGGGGCGGTACCTTTTCAAAAAGGTACACTTTTGTACCTAAAGGGTGCATATTGGTACCATAATTGTACAAATATGTACCATGAAGGTACCAATACGCACCCTTTAGGTACAAAAGTGTACCTTTTGAAAAGGTACCGCCCCAGTGACAGCTTTCGTACCTTTTTTTCCTGACAGTGTTGGTGGACTATCTTCGGCATATTGCACACAAAAAAAGACAAGAACTTTATCAAAAATATATACGATGGCAGAGCAGGTTATGGATAGCATGAAGCTCTGAGATGCCAAATGAGTCCCAAGTGGGTTTAGAAGGAGATCTGAAAAGTCTCATTGAGTTCCGGTGAATGATTTAAAGTTTGATATTTTCCACATAGACGCACACACACTCACAGATGAATGGCTCATTTCAGCTTTTGATTTAAAGTGTTTATCTATCCGACTGAAGAATGGTAACATTATTGTTTCAATCTGATCCAGAGGCTTTAATGAGAGTTTAACAGTGGTAACCGATATTAAGGACATGCCATGAGACACGCTGAACAAATTGAAACATCTCGCCTGTAAAAGTTACAAATCGCTTGTGTCACAGTACATGAATCCGTGAAGCCATATTGTCAAAATAGAATTAAGTGATCACTATTAAGAGCACACATGCTAATGAGGGCCGTCTGAAGGAGTGATTTTAGCATACTCGCGCAACTGCTGCCAATTCTGAAGTGCTAAATGATGAGAATTTGATTTGCTCATTTAATGACCAAAAATCTAATGAAATAATTAATAACAGCAGAGCTAAATAGAAGGATTAACGTCCTCCTGGGGGGAAAAAATACATTTTTACCTTTATCAGCTCTAACCAGATTTACCAAAATCAAATTAAATAAATAAATAAATGGATATAAAGATCCAATTACATGAAGATGAATGTGTGTGTATGTGTGTTATTGACTGTGCTAATGCATAAACACTAACAATTTCACATTGACTAACTTATCAATTAACTCCTGCCACGCTGACCTTGATTTATGACTGTATTTTAAGTCATAAATCGAGTCAACTAGCACTGGTTTTCAATTATTACTTGGGCTGTTACTGCACTCCGATAAGACTGTAAACAAAATACCGAATGCAACGTTCTCAGAATATTACAAACAGTTCAGGTTGTCTAATGTGAGCAGTCACTGATCAAAGATGATTGTATTGCCTTTCCTCTTGACCTCTTTATGACCTTCGACACGAAGTGGCAAACTTCATATCCATCAATGGGTTGCTGCATTAATCGATACACTGGGATATTAGAGCTGATAAAGAGACCAGAGCCGCAGTCCCAATCAGACCACCAGCTGTGTACGATATTACACTCTTAACAAGAATGAATGAATTATTATTGTTATTATTTAAAAAAAGGAACGAAATCGATGCATGATCGAAGACATGCTGACAATGATTTGCTACTTGCTATGTGCCATTTATTAGGGAGAAAGGACATTTCATTTTTCAAAGCATTTTAAAGAATGGTTAATGGTGCAAGATGTGTCAGCAATATTTTTGGTCTGTTTTACTTAAACAGAAAGATCTGCGGATGCTACTTTCAAGACCAGAGTTGAAATTTCCCAATTCTAAGTTGAAGAGAAATTCATTTTCAAATGCAATTTCTTATGTCGTGAAGTGCTTGATTTCCAAATGATGATTTTTGGATGAGTTTGGTTCGGGATGATTGATATTTCCTGATTTTTCAAGTAAAATCTCTGACTTTGAGTGTCATTCCAGTCGTTATTTTGAATTAAGGAACATTTTTATTGTCTGGAAAACATTGAAGCATTTAGATGATCTCAACGCTAACACACACGCATGGATTAAAAAGCTTTTCAGCATTTCAGATTGCATGGAAAAAAGGGATACTTCACACTCTTGTTCATCCATATAATGGCAGTGAATTGCGATCAGCATAAAACGTTTTTAAAAAAGCCGCAAAAGAATCACAAAATGATCCCTATTATTAAAATACTTAAAATCAATGTAAACATTGACCTTTTGGATACCATATTGTTAATTTATGATTTGTTCTTTATTCATTTGACCTTTAAATGTATGTATTCCTCAATCATACCTTCATCATATATTCCTGAAAACCTTCATCATCACGTATACTCATTATTTTTTACTCATTTATGTTAATCTTTTACTCGATTTATTTTTTATTAATGTAGTATTATCCAAGAATATGTATATTGTACTCAAATGTTCATACATTAATATCTTGGTTACACTGTAAAATCAAATGTAATTCGTTAGACTTGAATACATGCAATCGATTGCCTTAAACTAAGAGAAATGGGCTCCGTTCTAGAGCCCACTTGAATGCATCTCAGACCTTCTTAAGTGGACTGCAGCCGGTTTCTTGGTGCTGCGGTTTGCAAATAGCCAAAAAGATTTCTTGATATCAGCCATGAAAATGTTCAGGGAATTTCAGCTCTTCTTGATCCACTCATGATATGCTCAGCGGTGCTCAAGTGTCATGATATTATCAGTGTTCGAGTTTCAAGTGTTCTCAATCCAGTCAACTAATGCTTTGACACAACTCAATCTGTAGAACAGATTCTGCATGACAGCCGTGTTCTCATCTAATATGAATTTAAAGGCTAAATCTTTATAGAGATGTCCTATTAGACGGCTTACAAGCAGACAATTCCCACTTCTCCTAGTGAATAAGCAATCTAGATGTACCAGCAAAGGCAAAAGTTTTTGCATTCTTTGTTGCCACTGTTGGCTTACTTTGTTCAATAATTCTGCATACTAAGTGTCCCGAACTGAGTTTAATCAACACTGAACTAAACTGATCTGAATAAGGACACTCAGTCACTGTCTTCTGTAGAGCAGCTAAATAACTGAATTGAACCTGTTTATCACTGTAGAGCTTTTAATTTCTAAGAAGGGATCTCAAAAAGTCTCAAACGACACTCATATTGGCCAGGATACCTAAGTATGCAATCAAAAGTCAGGGATCTCAATATAAACTAAAACATTTCTCATCAATTTCTTCCAATGACAAATGCACCTGCTATCCTAATTCATTTTGGGAAAAACTTCTGAGACAAAGTTGATAATCGAGAAAAAATTTGCTGTTCCCAAAACAGTCCATCCTGTCAGTGGACATGATCGCATGACGTGTACTCTTAGAAAAAAAAAGGTTCTATACAGAACCTTAAAAGGACCTTTTAGAAAGCAGGAAAATGGGAGCTATAAACAGGAAGTGCTTCTGGACCAGTGTTGTTTACATCTTTTGAAATGGTCTATAGAATATATAGAACCTATTGCTATATATATAATAAGGTTCTATATAGAACCTTAAAAGGTTCTATCAGCGCTATGTATTTGGAACCCCTAAAAGGTTCTATACACTCTTTAAAAAAAGGGTTCCTCTGGGTTCTATATAGAACCCTGGGGTTCCATAGCCTCGCGAGACCATCCTGATCTCGCGAGCTTTCAAGGTTTCACTCGCAGATCAGTCTGGATACTTTCCGTTAAAGAAAATTTGGGAGCAGTTCACCAAACGAACGTCCAATCAGCGTTGGCTTTGAGGCGGGTTGAGGTGTGACGCAACGAGAAGTGCAACAGTTCAGTCTAAAGAACATGGCGGCTTCAGCGGATGAAACTAGCATCAGCGTGGCTGTCGAGCAAGTTTTATCGGAATCACAGAGTATTTCTTCACTGAAAGAAGAGCGAAACGCTGCTCTGGAGGCTTTTCTCAGAGGAAAAGATGTTTTTGCTCTTCTCCCGACTGGTTTCGGCAAGAGTTACGGTACGTCATATGCTTCGTTGATCTGATTGGTTGATTTGGCCCGTCTATCACCAACATAGGCCAATCAGCTAAACAGTATTTTCACCCCTTACCAAAATTACTTCAACGGAAGGTTTCCAGATGGATATGCGGAGCAAATCCATCTGGCGGAGTCAGGTTAGGGGTTCCATACTTGGCCAATAGAACCTTTTACCAAAAAAAATTATATATAGTTCTATATAGAACCATTTTGGAGTTCCATATATGAAGCGGGGGATGGAACCATTTCTGGTTCTATATAGAACCATTATGGAGTTTCATATATGAAGCGGGGGATGGAACCATTTCTGGTTCTAAATAGAACCATTTCTTCTAAGAGTGTGTAAAGCAACGGTTGACCACAAAAAAAGGAGAGAGATGAACCTGACAGCAGTTTTTTCTGTTGCTTCTGGGACGTCTGTAGAGGGAAACTCGTCCGCCAGGATCTCTTCTATTCTGCGTGGATCGTCTGGAATGTCCCTCTCAACTTTGCCCTTTTCCTTCTTCCCTGTCCCAGCTGTGAGTGTGTTCCATAGTGCACTCTGAGACTTTGAGCCTGGAAACAAGATGAATCGGAGTAAAAACTTTAATAAACAATGAAACAGCTCCCATTTTCCTGCTTTCTAAAAGCAACACCTTATGTCTTTGCCTGCCACAATATGACAAATATATGATCCGCCGTGCTACACTGATACTGACAGTCGAACACACTCAGATTGATTGCTGCTGTCTGCCTTGCTGCTGAGTGGTTTGCTCTCAGTTTGTAGCAGTAATGAAGAGATGTCTTATTATCAATCACAAGTTCAGTATGGAGTACCCCAAGGCTCAGTACTAGGACCGTTGCCGTTCACTCTGTACATGCTTCCCTTGGGAGATATCAGAAGCATGGGATTAGTTTTCACTGTTATGTCGATGCCGAACTGAACTGAGATGAACGATGACATCATAGTTTACTCTAGAGCGGCTAAACATTTAAATGAACTAAATTAATAACTTTTTTTAAAACAAAAATTAAACATCACATAACTTAATTAAGCTGAACTGTGACGCTATCTTCTTCTGGAAACAGAACAATTGTTCTTAAACTCAAAGCTTTATTTTCCTGTTATCTCTGTAAAGCTGCTTTGAAACAACCAGTATTGTAAAAAGCGCTATATAAATAAATGTGACTTGACAATATTTGGTAATACAATTAATATTTGTACATTTAGCCTCCAATTATTTATTTTCTTTTTCTTTTCATTTTATGTTGTAATTTATTTTATTTTATTACATTATATCATTTTATTATATAAATAAATATTTTATATATCATTTTATTTTTTTAAGATTTAAAAAGAAAAATCAAAACACTGAATTGAAAATTAAACCTTTACCATGTCTTTAGATTTTTTTTTTTTTTTTTTTTTTTTTTTTTTTTTGTAGTAGTAGTATTCTGATTCGAAATAACAGCAATGGCAACAGAAGACCAAAAACACGAGTACTGAAAATGTTTTTAAAGCCTTCTCTAGAGATCTTAATGGCCTTGTTGTTGATTCATGGTATATCATATTGATTTGCCCCCACCAATGCTGTGCACATCGTTACCATCATGAGCTCATGTGTTCATAATGTCTATTTAGATGCAATCTGTGTGCCACCTCTGAAAAGCTCTGAGGTTTTTGGATCAAGTATAAAGCCCATTAAACTCATCTATTGATGGATGCTGCCACCTAGTGACATGGCCATGCAAAGTGTCATGGCTATTAAAAGGACACCAGCCACCTGACTGGGTAGTAGCAATGACTATTATTAGAGTCAAGACCAAACCCAGACTGCATACCAATAAAGGTATTTAAATACTTAATCAGGTTTTCACCTTATTTATTTTTTCCAAAAAGCATTAAAATCACAAACTGAAAAAAAATACATCACTAAAGTCTCATACAAGTTTCATATGAAACGCCACTGTGGGTCATCAAGAACGTTGAGATATTGAGAAATTTTTGTAGAGGTAATTAATTGTTGACATAAGCTGAGGTCCATGCAGACCAAGGCCACGTTTCTGTGGTCTATAGACCTCTTAGAAAAAAGGGTTCTATATATATGTAGCATAGGGTTCTTTACTCAACTCCAAATGATATTTAATGCTAAAAAGGTTTCTATAATGAGAAGAAAGAACCATTTTGGCACAAAGGTTCTTTAAAGGTTATTATTTGTTTATTATATATATACATATATACATATATATATATATATATATATATATATATATATATTATATGTAATATATATATTACATTATTCTGCAACATTTTGCAGTTGTAATTAAATTATTGTTTATTAAACTGTTGTAGTAACTTAATATCACATTTTAATCATGCTGATTTTGGAGGATAAAAACTTATTATTGAATAATTACATTTTTTAACCCACATATCTTGAATTTTGTGATCATTCACATGCATTGCATTTTAGGGCTTCCAAATACGTAGCGCTTTAGAACCTTTTAAGGTTCTATATAGAACCTTTTCTTCTAGGAGTGATTGCACGTCATGACAGCACAATGAATGAATTAAAACTAGCTTGGGACTGCCTTTACTGTTCCTCATACTTTTTCACCAGTGTTAGTGATATTTCTTTAACAATTTACGTGTATGTTATGTACTTGTGTGTCTAACTAAATTTTCTTGGTTTTTAAAAGCAAATTTATAAGAGATATATATTTCCGTCGTCTTCTTTTTTTAGGAATTTGGTCAAAATTGGGTCGCCCCTTAATGACCATGGAAAAATGTGGGTCGCCCATGGCCAAACTAGTTGAAAATCACAGTTTAGAGAGAACCCAAGACCATGACTCCATCTGTGGTAACAAAATGTCCTAATGAACCTACATGATTTGATCTATTGTACAATTTTTCCATGATGGCTGTGAAAATCCTGTTGTAAAGACGTGCGGTGAGTAGTGTTTCTGCAGAATTTCTACAGCACATTTTAGGATAAAAGCATCTGCTATATGATTAAATATATTCGCAAATTGGTTCCTTGTACTTCATTTCAGTCCATTTCTTTTGAATATGAAACAAGACGTAGAATGTGTACAAAAAAAATGTGTTGCTTTCTGAAAACACATACTTACGTGCAAATCTCGCCAGTGGCCGGCTGTTGGTCTCACCATCCTCATTAGCCACTATAAAGAAAAAGAGAAACACATGAATACAGTGGCATTTTCTGTGTGTGCATCTCTAAAAAAAAACACTAAAAACTTATTTCAAAAGCTTTTTCAGAGGCTAAGTAAAGTACATCATTAAAAAGCTTCTTTTTTCCCCTATTTTCTTTTTGCATAATGTGAATATAATGAACCGAACAGCTGGAAGGCTGCTTTAATACGACTGCAACCGCTGTCATATGAGCCTTTCATTATATTTTCAAATGGGTCTTGGTCAGTTGGGGACTGGAAAGGTGTTGTTGGTGTACTGTGAGTCACTTGCAATAAATACAAATTGCACAAGAACAAAAAAGATCAGCACATTCCCCCAAAAATATTATTTTGTGCTCCTTGTATAGCCTACTGAGAAGCACAATCAGAGAAGCACATTTCTATTGATTATTTTTTCATTTATATTAACAAAAGAAATCTCCTGGCGGCACGGCACCATGATAGTAGTTTGTTGTGGTGTTTGCATTTGTGTTCTAGAAGGTTAAATAGAGTCCAGAGAAAAATTCTCTCATATTTTGGACTCTAGATGTGCCTCAGGTCAGTCTTGAGGGACTTTTCAGGTGTTTAATCGGGTTAGTGATTTGAATAAATGACTTAGCCTAAAATATAAGCAACCAGTAATGCATGCATTTGCATTCTTTTATTATACAGTTCAGTGCATTACTGTCACCGTGTCCTAACTACACGCGACGCGACGCCGCGACACGCGATAAAAGGTATCTTTTCCATGTTAATCTGAGTTTTTGTCCTAACCAGACGCGACGGCGACAAGCGAAGTTTCTAATTTAGAAACGGTTCCTATTTCTGCGACGTCGCGGCTGACAGAATGAAGAAATTACACTGGTTATGAATACACATTATTTATTTTTAGTTAAAAATAGGCCACTGTGCCACAAGCGATAATGGATAATTTACCTCAGATTTTGAAAGCATGTAATATAGCGTTCAAAATTAATTCTATGCAAAATTCGTAACCTTTTATCGCGTGTCGCGGCGTCGCGTCGCGTGTTAGGACACGGTAGGTTCTATATAGAACCTTAAAAGGTTCTAAAGCGCTACGTATTTGGAACCTCTAAAATTTTCTATATCAAAATTCAAGACATGGGGGTTAGAAAATGTATATATTTATATCATTTTATGTAGTTAATCAATATACCACGAAGAGTGCCATTTCAGATTTTTTCCTCCAAAAATCAGCATGATTAAAATGTGATTTTAAGTTTAATAAACAATAATTTAATTACAACTACAAAATATTGGAGAAAAATGTAATATATGAATGAAAAATAGCCTATAAAGAACGTTTGTGCCAAATGGTATTGTCATTATAGAACCTTTTTCAGCATAAAATGTCATTTGGAGTTGAGTAAAGAACCCTATGCTACATATATAGAACCATTTTTTCTAAGAGTGTAGTCAGGTCACAGTTAACTCAAAGTTCAAGAGATTCTAAATGTGTTTTAAGAGTTGCTTATGTGCATTCATGTAAATTGCATTGCCTACAGTCAGGAAAACAGCAGCCTGGATGATGCACCGGTCAATAAGATTGGATTTCGAGTATGCATTGCCCGAGCTGAGAAAAATCAGAACATGCATTAGTACAACACCATTTACACCACAACATCGTACAACTCCCATTAAGTGTCATGACATTCTGTATCGAGACCTAAATAGACCAAAACACACACACACACACACGCTATGTTTCCCCAGGAGGCAAACCATTAAAAGCCCACAGAGCGACTAAGGGAGGAGAGGAAGTGGTCGTGTTGCTTTAGCCAATCATCATTAACGGTTCGTCATCATGCTCCACTGGACCTGATTGACAACATGTCACAAAAATGAGCTTAAAACACACTGAGCCATTGATTTCTGGGCTGTGTAACCATGACGACAAGCAAATGTTTGAAAATGCCACGGATTGTTGTGATGATATGTGGATATTTCTTGTGTGATGCTCGACTCGTTGGCTAGTTTATCTCCAGTCTTAAAAGTGCGCTACTTAAATAAACAGTTTTGCAAGTACACTCTTAGTAGAAATGGTTCTATTTAGTACCAGAAATGGTTCCATCCCCCGCTTCATATATGGAAGTCCAAAATGGTTCTATATAGAAGGTTCTATTGGCCAAGAATGGAACCCCAGGGCTTTATATAGAACCCAGAGGAACTCTTTTTTTTAAGAGTGTATAGAACCTTTTAGGGATTCCAAATACGTAGCGCTGATAGAACCTTTTAAGGTTCTATATAGAACCTTTTCTTCTAAGAGTGATAAGGAGCTTTTTTTAAACGTCCTATTTAAATGCATCACGACAGAGACAAAAAAAAACATCTCACACCTGTGTTTCCATCATAACACCTTTCCTGTAACCGCTGTCCTCCCATGTGGGTGTGTGTTTCTCCGAATCAAAGGCTGATAAACAGGACGGTGAGTCCGAGTATGGAAAAATGTACAGATAGACATTTATCATCACAAAATAGACCCCAACAAGATGATCAGGACCAAGACGCGAACCACATGGACATAATATTTATTTAGGCTAAAATAATGTTATTGTTTGAGAAGAAAGACATGAAATAAGTGCAGATATGCTGGAAACCAATTGCGTGGGTCGACCCTTGAAATATTTAGTTATTATCATACAAAATAGCTGACCAATCAGAATCGAGTATTCTAATAAGCTGTCTAATAAAGGGCAACAGTCGGTTCTGGTGGTCCCAGCTCAGAAGAACCCAAGCAATCCGATTGGTTCAAAGCACGTTTTATGGGCAATTGCTTTTGTGCCTGGTTAAATCAGATGTCACTTTATTATACAAGTCGTTTGAACTACGTTATAAATAAGCATTAATATCTTGACTTATCTGTTTCATATAACCAAAGCTATAGATTGTGAAATTAAGCATTTAGTTAGCTTAGACAGTAGCATAGCATACAAAGCATACAACATTTGCAAAATATGTATACTGTAAATTCAAATTTTGAGAGCGTAGAGAGATCGACTCGATTTGCGGTGTTTCATGGGAGCGGGTGGAGCTAAAGTGCTATTTTGGTGCATGCTGCTTTTTTTTCAACTCTGATTAGTCTAATTTTCTGAACAGCGTCATGGGTAATGTAGTTTTTTCCCAGGTATTCCACTGTAAAACACGATTATAAAAAAGATGGCTTCAGTAGAAGTAAATAGCATGGATTTACATGAAGCTAACTTTAGATCGGACGAGCCCTGATGCCTTCCTTTGCGTCCTCTGAAGCCTGCATTTAACCTTTCAGATGCAGCCTATAATAGATGATGGACCCCATTTTTCTTATATACTAATATCTGTTCGTTAATATCTCAGTTGTCTCTCAGACAGCAATGTGATTAAATGGAGAACAAATTGAGACTGATTTTCACTGAAACTGATGATCGCAGCAATGTAATGAAGAGTCAGATGTATTGAATTAAAGCTGAAAAAATAAATATAAAATATAAATTAAATATAAAATAAATCTAAAAATGTACATAAATTTTATAATATAAAATTTATTTATAAATAAAAAAATAATATATTTATATAATTTATAAAATATATAAACATAAATATTTATATATTTTATAAATATTCATATTTATAAAATATAAATAAAAAAATATGTAGGCATATATATATATATATATATATATATATATATATTTAAAAAATACATTTTAAAATAAATATAAAAATATAAATATTTTAAAAATTATATCTATAAAAAATATATAATATATTTAATATAAATATAAAACTTAAAATTGAAAAACTGCCAACAAAATTTGTCTTGGCAACTAACTGAAAAAAAAGTTGAAAAAAAGCACTAAAATTACTAAAACTAAAATAAAAAACAAATCGGCTGAATCGAAATATAAAAAAAATAAAGAAAAATGACAAACTACTAAAACTGAAAATATAAAATAAATGATATTATATTAAAGTATGCAAATTAAGCATATAATGCGCTAATATATATCTCAAACTGTGAGATGTATATAGAGAACCAAACGACTCACAAACAAGTCAATTTTGGGATTTATAATAATCCCAAAGTTGTCAAAGATCTTGATATGAACTCACATATTTATCATCAAATTACTCCACATTCAAATGACAAGTTACTGTACACACAATTCACACGGGGATGCTTTTCTTTTCTCACTCACTCTTGCTGAAAATCAATTTGTATTTGTATTTCTCCTAAGGAACTGCAGAAGACACACACCGGATTAAATGCAAGCTCACTAAATTCCATATGCCATGACAGATTGGTGAATGTGTGTGCTTGTGGTCAGGTGCATTTTTACTCTGGTTGCTATGGAGTTGTGCTCACCTGAATGGGTCTTTTCAGAAATCAGACACTCAACATCACATCCTGAAATCAACAGATCTGTGACTGTAACATCTAATCAAGAGCGATTCCAGGAGCACCAGAACAAATGAGCGTACTGTACATCTGCTGAGACTGCAGTCGTGATGGATTTCAGAAAGTAAAGAAGGGATTGTCCTTAACCAAATCTCCATCAAATCCTTATTCCTGATTTTGTTGCACAGATTCTTACCAATGGTGAAGCTGAATCCGTCGATGCTGAAAGTGGCACTTCTGCCTTTGGTGAAGCCCTTTTTCCGGGAGTCCGCTTCTGACATGTTTTCTGTATTTTGCCAGTTCTCTCTTGTTGAGTAAATCCCCAAATTGACTTGTTTGTGAGTCGTTTGGTTCTTTTGTCTCTCAGATCTCTCTATCCTGACTTGTTCTCACAGTACGAACATAGGGGAGACACTATTTTCTCTTTTATTTCGATCATTGTCGTCCTCTGTCGCTCTCATTATTCTCTCTCTGGCTGAATGCGAGTCTCCTCTCAGAGCACTTAGTGTACCAATGCATATCATAACACACTCTGCCCCTCTCATCCGCACTACAACTCTGTGTGTCTGTTCGATGTTCTGCGATGCACATTTGAAGGGAAAAAAAAACGCAGCTTGCTTTTCCTGGCGATTTTATCGTCTTAACGGAATCAAACCTATTGCTGGAGATTTGTTGAACACACTCCCAGAAATGTGTCTAGCTGGGCCAAGGCCGTGAGGTTTATGTTCTGTATTTCGGTGAAGCATGAATCATTCGGTTCTTTTTTAGAGATATAAAACTATTGAGACGAACAGACAGGTGGAGATGAAGCTATTGTGCGGAAATAATAGCTGGAGTTTTGGAGCTTTGATCTTTTTGTCTCTGTAATCACAGTGGGATGGGTGGCCTCAAACCCCCGAGGATTCAGTGACGGTTTAATGCGTTACTGTCTCACGTCTGACTGAATGATTAGAGAGCAGAAGACAAGCAGAAAGCTCCTTCACTAGCTCAAAGTAACAGACTAATTGAATAATGTAAAAAAAAAAAAAAAAACTTAAATGGTAGGAATTATAAAATACTTACAGTATTTTGCAATAAATTTATATGGACTTTAATTAAATAATAAAATATTTTTTAAAAATGGCAAATAAAAACTGAAATTGAAACAAAAAAGTGTGTGTGAGTGTGTAGTCTTATCATTAAAATGATGGTGATGTTTTTTTTTATATTTAAATATATAAATTTAAAAATATACATTTTTAAAATATAAATTTACCAGTAATTATATAATACAATATTAAATAATAACTTGATATTGTATAAGTAATTATATATAGATCGGTTCATCCAAGAATCGTGAAAAGTATAGCATTTTCCACAAAAATATGAAGTAGCACAACTGTTTTCATAATCATAAATGTTTCATGTGCAGCCATGTTTCAGTCATGTGACACTGAAAACTGGAGTAATGATGCTGAAAATTCAGCTTTGATCACATGAATAAAATTATATTAACATTTTAAAACAGTTTATTTTAAATTGTATTTCTTTTAATTTAATAATATTTTTGATTAAATAAATGCAGCCTTGGTGAGCATTAGAGACTTCTATCAAAAGTTAACATTTTGAATGGTAATGTATACACAGATTAGAATAGAATAGAATAGAATAGAATAGAATAGAATAGAATAGAATAGAGAACGGAATACAGAATATAATAGAATAGACTACAGAATAGAACATAACAGAATACAGAATAGAATAGAATAGAATATAGAATAATAGAACAGAATAGAATAGGACAGAATACAGAATAGAATGCAGAATAAAATAGAATAGAACAGAATAGAATAGAACAGAATACAGAAAAGAACATAACAGAATACAGAATATAATACAGAATATAATAGAACATAATAGAATAGGACAGAATACAAAATAAAATAGAATACAGAATAGAATAGAACAGAATATAATAGAACAGAACAGAAGAGAGAATATAACAGAACAGAACAGAACAGAACAGAACAGAACATAATAGAATAGAATAGAATAGAATAGAATAGAATAGAATAGAATAGAATAGAATAGAATAGAATAGAACTGGTGGAATATATTTCCTTGACTTTACAGTCGAGCATTTTAGGGTTCAGTCAGTGTCTCACTCAAGACTATCTTGGCAACTTCTATTGGATCAGTCACACATTTGAGAAACTGTCCATCCTCAGGCAAAATAAGATATTATATTCATAGCTTTACTGAAGGAATATGAAGATGTTTCAGTGTGCTAATATTCTCTGTTTAGAAACGGAGATTCTTCTAGACAAGCAAACCTCATCTGGTCTTTCCTCAAAGAGTGTTAATGAGCTTTCAGACAGTCATTACAGAAGTACTGTGGCTGTTTGTGTGCTTGTGTGTGAGGTCAGCCGCTCATGTATATGATGTCTCTATTGTGAATGCTGGTCACTAGGCAACCAACCAAGGCTTTTTCCCACTGCAATAAAGAGATCCTGAGGTTAATGTAATGCAACAAAACGGGCAAAAGCTGGATCTCGTGTTCATTGTCACACGTCTCTGATATAGAAATATAGTTTATTTCGTATGTACAGCTTTTTCAGTTTTCTGTATGAAACATATTTCTCTGTGCATTTTAAGGTTTTGACAATGAAAACAAACATTACATCTATACTATCTTGACTTTTTTGAAATCACAAGGTTTATAAGGTGCATTATTATGAAAGATAAATATTCCTTTTTAAATATGCTTGAAAAAAATAATATTGTTTGAATTAGAAAAAAATGATCTAAATAACAGGAGCGGATGGAAAACTCTAGTTAGATAAGAGAGCTCGGTTGCGTCTGAAAGAGTTTACGACACATTTCAAATTATAAAGATCGTTGTAATTTTTTTAAGAAATTAACTCATCGCTCTTCAAGAGAAAGTGCTTTTAAAGTTTTTTTTTGGCATAAGCTATTGCTATTTCTTTAAGTTTGATTATATAAAAAGTAGTCAAGTCAAGTCACCTTTATTTATATAAGGCTTTTACATGATTGCTGTTGTAAAGATCAATTATTAAATTAGTTTATTTTTTTATCTATAAAGCAGTTCTAAAGAAAACAGTGATGTCATCATCCGGTTCAGTTCATTTCTCATACGATTGTCAGTACAGTCAAATTAATAATATTGTGAAATATTAAGCGTAAAAAAGTAACCTGAACCTGAATATAATATCCAACATCAGCTGATATATATATCCAGCAAACTATTTGTTTTTTTTTGTTGTTGTTGTTTTTTCGGTTTTTAAACCTTTTTAATACATTCATTTCAATGTTGTGTGGCCAATTTCTTTGCTAAATAAAAAGTAAAACAGAAAAAAATAAAAGGTTATTCCACTGTTCTTAAGCATAGAGGCTCTAACTGGTTTCTAACGTGGACGTACAGATGAACGGATGACAAATACGAACTATAGATAGATAGATAGATAGATAGATAGATAGATAGATAGACAGACAGACAGACAGACAGACAGACAGACAGACAGACAGACAGACAGACAGACAGACAGACAGATAGATAGATAGATATCGTCAGACCACAAGAGGGCGCCAAAATAGTCATAATTAATAAATAAAAGATATATATATGTATATATATATATATATATATATATATATATATATATATATATATATATACTGTATAATACATATATACACAGTATATATATATATATATATATATATATATATATATAGGAGATATATATTATTATTATTATACCTTTATTTAACCAGAAGAAAACTCATTGAGAATAAAAATATATAGGATATATATATATATATATATATATATATATATATATATATATATATATATATATATAAATACACATATTGCCACACCCAGATTTTGTAAATAAAAAAAGTTACTTTTTAGCTAAGAAAATAAGCAGCTTTGTCATTATAGCATAAAAGTAGTAGAAATATCTTCAAGGCCTTTCCAATATTGTCTTGAGAACCACTGACTTAAGTTGTCTCCATACTTCTGCGAGTCACAATCTGTGCTTTTCTGCTCCATCTGTTCAGACATCTCACTCATTATTTAAATAACAAAGCCCTAATTATTCATGGCAGGTGCCGGTCTCATCCTCAGACATGCAGACGCAACTCAGTTTGACAGGCTACATAATGCAGCTATCGTAACAATTGGACTCTGGACACCTTAAAATACTCCTTACACCAATCTGCACATCTAACTAAACTCTAGCATATAACACTGAGCTGATTGTGTTTTGTTTTGATCTAAGCGTAACATTCGGTCACAGTGTTGGTTGGTGTCTCCCCACCTGTGGCTCTCTAGAGATGCAACGCTGTAGAGGGAGAAAAACCTGAACAACAGGAGACTTTACTGTCACTGCTTTATGGTAACCATGAAACATAGAGCTACTGGAAATATTTTAGTCACCCTCGAGGGTCGTTTCCTCTATTACAGGACAGGTGAAAAGGGGACAGAGAAGTGGGATATTGAAAAATTAATCCTTTAAAACTTGATTTTAATGACATTATTTTCGGTATGTATTATACCCATTTTCATATATTGTTATGATGATGTCTTTATCTTTGCATATACACCACCATTCAGTTCAGTGTCAGTAAGTTTAAAAAAAAAAGTTTTTTTTAAGGGGTCATTACATGGATTTTATTAGGGTGACCAACAGTCCTGTTTTCCCAGGACATGTCATAATCCTGTTTTCAACACAGATAAAAAAAAAAATATCCATCACAGAAATAAATTACATTTTTAAATATATTAAAATACAAAACAGCTATTGTAATAATATTTCACAATATGTTTTACTGTATTTTTGATCAAATATATTTTATTTAGATCAAAAATCAATTCAATTCTATTAGACACCTCACATTTGCATGATAGTGTTTCTAATAAATCTATTAAATAAAAATGTAGGCTATTTGGCATTTTCAATAGTAGACAGCAATTGTAAAAATAAACCTTGAATGGTTATGTCCGTTTTAGATTTGTGTAAAAATCCGTCTCTGAAAAGCCCTCGTGCTTTCTAAAGCATCAGGACACGGTGTTATTCTAACATCAAACAGTTCAGACATAAAAAACACGGATCTGCACCCTTCAAAAGAATGGTGGCGGCGCATCATTGATCATGGAGCGTTTTTCTCATCTGTTTCACAGAAGTGCCTGAACTCTCTAATGTGCAGATAAATGGATGCTATCACCCGTGTTCTGACCCAAAATAAGCAGACACCTGTTTCCCACCCGTCTCATAAAGGCATGTGCTGAAATTCCACAATTACCTAATAGAGGCAGATGAAAACAGAGTGGACGCTTCAGCTACACTTACAAATATATGAATGACATTAAAAAAATAAAATATTAAAACATAACTATCAATAATTATTATTAAATAAACAAACAAACAAACAAACAAACATATATCTTTATATATACATATATACACACACACACACTCACCTAAAGGATTATTAGGAACACCTGTTAAATTTCTCATCAATGCAATTATCTAATCGACCAATCACATGGCGGTTGCCTCAGTGCATTTAGGGGTGTGGTCCCGGTCAAGACATCTCCTGAACTCCAAACTGATGCTGTGTCCGAAATCTCCACTCAAACCACTACTCCCTACCCCCTAAGACATAAATTGCGTCACTTAACTGCCATTCACAACTTCTCTCCCGTAGCCTCATGGGATAGTAAAGTGTCCATCAGATGCGTAATTCAGAATCTCACCAGAAATAGGTCATTTGGTTACTTTTCCTCTATGAGTATGAACACTATGAATTTGGACATTGAATTTTTGCCCACTGTATTGTATAGACGTACGGACACAGGGAGTGACTTTTATTTATTTAACCTATTTATTTATTTATTATTTATTTTTCCAGAGGAAGAATTTTTAACGTTAATATTTTTTAAAAAATATATATATTATTCCTCTATTTTTTTAAAGAATTTTTTCAACCTTTAAAAGCCTATATACAGACACGCCAATCTCTGAAAAAATTACACCAGCTCCTTGCTATTTTTGACTTTAAGCCCCACAAAAATATAAAAATTGATATAAATTCAAAAATTGAAATTTGATGTATTTAAAATTGATGTATTGATGTACAGAAATTGAATGTATTTAAGTCATTTTTTGGTATGATCTGTATTCTGAATATTCTAAATAGCATAGAGCATCACCAATTTTTACCTTTTTTTAAATCAAGATTTTCGGGCTATAAAAGATTTTAAGTTACACCACCTAGCCATAAACTTATATATATATATATATATATATATATATATATAAGTTTATGGCTAGGTGGTGTAACTTAAAATATTTTATAGCCAGAAAATCTTTATATATATATATATATATATATATATATATATATATATATATATATATATATATATATATATTATGCTTATATATATATATAACATGCTAAATAGAGTAGAACACTATAGTCATTTTGAACTGTATTCTGAATAACTTAATGGACATGGACAACAACAAGATGCACTTTATTTTGGTTTGATATTTTGATATTTAATATACGCTAATGAACTTTAGCTAGGCTATTGTACTCCAAATGCTAGGCTACTTTTGAGCCTGCTATACAAACAAAAACAAAACAAAACAAAGACAATTCTACCAATTGAACTCCAGCCATTTCAGCTTTATATACCTTATCCAATTCTTAGACAGTCCTCCATAAGAATATGAAACATGACAGAAACTTTAACTCACGTGTGGCAGATGCAGGAACCTGTGGTGTGTTTGCTCTGGATGTGCAGTTTCTTTTCTGCACAAGCGGTTCTTTGCTAGTCTGTTTGACGACCACTCCAGACCCAGTCCGCGACTTCCCGTCCGGCTCTTTCTGCGGCTCCGAACCCACTTTGACCAACGTGTTGCGCGACTTGGTGAAAGCTGAGGTCACTGAGCCCATCTCTGCCGAACAACCTTCAGCTGACTGAACGTCTGCTTGGGAAAGACAGTTACACACTCCATGACTTTGATTCAGACACTGTCATTGCTGGCTCGTCCTCATAGAACTAACGTTATGGTACAAGGCAAACCGTGTCCTCTGAGCGTGGATAATGAAACACCTTCTTTTATTCGGTTCAGTCTATTTGTGAGGCATTTTGTCAAACGGAGGTGATGGAACCAGCGGAAATCTCCTGTGCGCTTTCCCGAGAGAATGCGCGCGGTCGTCACACGAATAAAGTTAGTTTGGCAAACACGAGTCTCTGGGGTCGCGAGCGTTGAAAACAAGCATCTTTAATTAGTCTGTCAAGTGTATTGCATTAATGAAATCCGACACTATCGAGCTACGAATATGCAGTTACATTCACAATTAAAGTTAAAAGAAATAAAGGGGAAATTGACATTAGTATACTACTAGCAATATTTCTCATTAGCTCAATTTGTACAATTTGTTCTCCCCGTGCGTTTACTTTAATTCATACGTTTACTACAAAGTATTTTCATCCACATAATTCAGTAATAAGGGCTAATTATGTCATAAGGCTAAATTCTGTCATAATTTCATGTTGTATAGGTCTATGTTCCCAGCAAACAAATTTAGGTTCTGGCAAGGTACTGGGAACGTTTTTGGTTCCCAGAACGTTCCTAGAACTTTCCCTTAAGGTTAAGGGAAAGTTCCCGGAACATTCTCCTTGTGTTATAAAAAATGGAACCTAAAAATAACATGGAACGTTCCTATAATGTTCTTGTTTGGTTCCCAAAAAAGTAAACTAATGGGACCATTCGGGAACGTTACGTTCTGTGTTTGCTGGGTAATTATAGCCTATATTCTTTTTCATCCCTGATGCAAATAGCCTCGATCAGCTTGGTAGTCGGTTTTGTCCAAGCTGGTCATTTACTCTTCAGTTTGGTTGACCAACATGTTCCAAACCAAGAGCAATTTGTTTGCAACATGTAATAAAAATAAAAATTTAAAGGCAGGGTAGGTGATTAGTTCCAGAAACATTTTTTGTCTCTTCACAATCTCGATATCAAACAAGCCTATATGTTAACTGTAGACTTTATATATATAATCTTTGGAAGGCTTAGGACCAAGAGTTCGTCCAATCGGACCGACTGCCTGTCAACGTGTATTTTCATTCTTTCGAGCACTAGCTCACGCTGGCGTGTTTCATGGTCAGTCAGCACTGCAACCACAAATAAATATCACCTTTTACAGTTCCACCTGGACCAAACCAATGAGCTTATGCTGTGTTCACGCCATACTGTCATTTGAAAGATATGGAAACCCATGACGTTATACTCGGAGCAATTTGTGACTCGAATTTTGAAGTTTCAATGGCAACGCTATCAACGCTGAAGCGAATCTGCAGCAGTCAGGTGATACAGGTTAGTCTTTTAAGTTCTGTTTTATACATGAGGTAACGCCGTATTGCGATGCTTTTGTTTGCTCTCTTTTCATAGAGAATGGTGCAAGAGAATCATACAACCGGCTTTTGCGTTACCGCTAAAATGGCCGCCGTTACCCACAATGCACCGTTCCATAACTTCTATGCCCCAGCTCTATAGCCTACGTGTGCTTTGGAGGGAGGGTGGGATCTTATGCTTTCAAAACTAGCTTGCTATTGTTAGCTTCTCCGAAAATTGCCTTCTCTACCTAAATGAATAAGTGAAACTGTAAACTTATCTATGTTAACCATGTATCTTAATTCATTCATACATCAAATTCATAAATTCCATCGCACAAAGCAATCGCATGGCTTTGGAAAAAAAATATAGGCTAGTGCAAACATTTATGATGTGTGTCTTGTCTCTCAGAGCTTGACAGCCCTTAGGTCACAGTCATGTGGCCTATAATTAAAATGAAGCATTGACATTCTTTAAAAAAATACATTTTTTGTTTTCCATTGAAGAGACAAAATCATTTTGTAAATTATTTTCCTTTCTAGCTGAGCTATTCCTTTAAAAAAATTGTTCAGATATGACACCGCACATGGGAGCGAAACAGGAGCTAACACTCATGTCCAGGGAGTTCAAGTCTTCATCACTGGAACAAACAGACAGGAACACACATGCTATCCCACATGAATGACTAATAGTGAACATGGATGCTCCTTGGAGAGAGAAACACCCTATTTTGAAAAGGTACATCAAAATCGGAGACTTGAGAATGCAACTTTGACTAGTATTTTCTGTTCTTACAAATGTCCACACGATGGCAGTGACGGGCTTCAAATCAAGAACCACTTCAAAAACAATCAGTCTTTTACTTTCAAATTTTTAATTTCCACGGGAAAAAAAATCTGACAAAGAATGAAGCTCTTTAAGAATACAAACTGTTCTTTGATTATTTTTATTGAAGCATTTTCCTTAGGCCACATTATGTGGAAGATAAAAGCAGGTTTAGACAATGAAACGATTCACAGTACGCTAAAGGTCACGTGTTCTCACTCTGAGCAGAACTACAGGTCCTCTACAGGCTCAAATACTTGAAAGGTATATTTTTGGGCAGATAAAAAGGCACTTTGAAGCGGGTTATTGTGGGTTGTTCACATTAGATGAAGTTAGTACGAGCGATACAAAAAATGTGCTGCAGTTGGTTTCTCTCCATCACTCCAGGTCATCGTGGTTCTGAGTGGACTCATTGATCACCTTAATACAAGAGAAGAGCAAAATCGTTTTATTTTAAAATCTGATTTCAGGGTTTTTTTTAAATTACAGAAATTTAATATTGGAAATTAGAGAGATTAATGGGAATTACAAAACATAAATAAAATAATGAACTTAATCCTGTACATAGCCTATTTATTTTCATGTTATCTCTGTGAAGCTGCTTTGATACAATCTGTATTGTAAAAAGTGCTATATAAATAATTGTGACAATGTATTTTTAATAAATACATAGAAGCATATTTTAGCATATTTCATTATTTAATTGCAATCAAGACTTGTTAGAGATACACATAGTAATCATTTCACATCAACAATTACATTTTTGATACCAAAAATTGAATTATTGATATCAAAAATGTAATTCTTATCAAAAATTGTATTTTCACAAGTGAAATGTCACCATAGGCTGCCATTCAAAACCAATTTTTGATATCAAGAATTAATTTCTTAAGTCTTACTGGTTGAAATTCCAATTTCACATATCAGAAATACAATTATTACTAGTAAAAACCTTTATTTTTGATATCAATTCAATTGTTACTATAGTTGAAATGTCTTTCTTGATATCCACAACTGAATTGTTACTAGTAACAATGTTCATTTTTGATATCAATAATTACTACTAGTGACAATGTTATTTTCTGATATCATGAATGTGATTGTTACTAGCAAGAAAGCCAGTTTAGATATCTAAAATAATATTGATATCATAAATACATTTTCAGATATCAAAAATGATAATTTTTACTAGTACAAATTTAATTGTTGATATCAATGACAGACATTTCAACTAGTGACAATTTAATTATTGATATCAGGAATTCACATTTTTACTAGTAACAATATAAATTAAATTGTTGATATCAAGAATTAATATCCTGGAAATGAATAAAAGCTAAAACGGCTTGCCATATAGTGATAAGTTAAGCACATACCTGGCCATCTCTGGTCTCAATGGTCTTAATAAGAACTTTCTTAGTAAACGTATTTTCAGTAACAGGCTTGGACTCGAGCATCATATCTGTGAAAATGCCATTTTCAATTACAGTAAACTGCACAAGGACATTGTTTTATCATTGTGTTATTTATTGATGACTTGATGTCTTACCTCTCAGACTGAAAGAGGAGAAGTTTGGAAGAGGGGGAGCAATTCTACATCCAAGAGAATAAAATGTAGAATTAATTTATAAAACAATATAACGTGTTGTTTCAACCATTTTCATAAAGAAGTCATGCGGTAATGCACTAAAAGAGGTGTGAAGCGTTCACCTGCTCTCCTCCCCTTCTAGAAGTTTCCTGTAGGTGGCGATCTCAATGTCCAGGGCCATCTTGACATTGAGCAAATCCTGATACTCATGCAGGTGTCTTCCCATCTCGTCCTTCATGCTCCGTAAGTCCTCCTCCAGCCGAGCGATGTTATCCTGGGAACTAGATGACTCCATTCCAAAGTTCTCCTCCATCTCCCTCATTTGACGCTCCAGAGATTCATTCTGTATTTTTTTACAACAAGAAAAGGTGGTATCATGGAATATCAGGGTTTTATACACCAAGGTTCAGTGTTGTAATCAGATTACTTTTTTAAAGGATCGTGTTAAAGGGTTAGTTCACCCAAAAATGAATAATAATTTTAATTCTTGGGTGAGCTGTCCCTTTAAGTGTTTTTTTGTGAAGACTGTACGCATTCTCAGGAGAAGCACTATTGCAGACATTGGTCTAACTGTCTTTTTCTACAGTCAGTTTTTTCTGTAAAGTTGACTACTGTCATGGCAAAGCATCGGTTTGAAAGGAAAAAGTTAGTAAAACTTACTAGCCAAATAGTCATCACATTTCTAGCCAAAGGACATGTCTAAACATGTAAACTACTTACTGTTCCCTTGAGGGCGTCCACCTCGCAGGTGAGCGCCTGCACCTGACGGCGGTATTCACTGGCCTCCTGCTTGGCCAATCGCAGAGCTTCATTATTCCTGTTAGCCGCTTCGGTCAGGTCAGCAAACTGACAGTGAGTGAAGACACGTAAGTAAAACTTAAAGGGATACTTGACCTCTGGAAAGATGAATGTGTATTTAAAATGGGTCATTTATGTAGAAGAAATTTGAAATTAGTTTTGAATTTGGAGCTTTCTAGACTGAGAAAAGCCAGAAAATGTATTTTTGGCTTATGTGGATGAAAGACAACAACTCCCAGAATGCACTTGCTTCCCTGCCCTAGGAGGCCACGCCTACCGGTAACAGAGCGCAGTAGTTAAACAACAAGTCTAGGCTACTTGTGATGAGTCTGACCGAAAATGTGTTTCGAGATCGCCCCAAAATGTCCGGGATTGGGCTTTTGCGTTCTCCAGTCGCCGTTCATCATGTTTACTGTGGCGAGCGGGACGAGTGAGGGCCACGGGAGAACGGCGCGAGGCCGGTGGCATGATTACCAATGAGGCGCACCGGTCTCGTATCTCTCATGGAGGAGCGGGAATTTTCTTAGCGATGTTAAAACACACATCAACCAATCACTTGTTTAGCGTTCATGTAAACACTACATTCAGATTCACCAATCGCAATGAATTCAGTTAGATTGAAACAAAAGCTGTGCGTGTAAACAATGAATGGCGACTGCAGAAAGCAAAAGATGAATCCCGGACATCGACGGCCGGACATGTCCGGAAATAAGAGGATGGTAACCCCTACTACTCATCTTTCTCCACAGAACAAGAGCCTGCTCGCTTAGCTTCCAAACAAAGATGGCCGACACTAAGTGTTCATTCAGTGAGTGAGATCGCCCTCTATGGGCGGGTTGAGGACATGCGGGACAAACACACTACTGACTGTAGTCTTTAGCCTCTGAACAAAAAATCCTCTGACGCAAAATGACGATTTTTGTGTCATCGGAGGATTTTTTCCAGACAAAAAACACATAAATGTCACGTCTCAGGGGGATATGAGGGTGGAAAGCACGGTAATTTGAAAACACTACAGGTTTTATACTAATACAAAGCTTAATACTAAATCCTAAAGTATCCCTTTAAATCCGAGTATAAAAGGAAAAATCCATAAAAAATATGTTTTAGTAAAAGAGGACTTTTTTTTCATTCCTTAAAAGCAGAAGCAGCTCACCTGACAGTTATGACTCGCAGGAAAAAAATGTGAGGCAAGATGAAGAGGGTAAGATGATGATAAATAAAGGAAATCCCTGTTAATGGTGAAAAGGCTCATGCTAAATACCTTGGATTTGTACCAGCCCTCTGACTCCTGGATGTTTTTGGTTGCCAGGTTCTCATACTGCAGCCTGACGTCTCTCAGAGCCGCTGTCAGGTCAGGTTTAGCCATGTCCATATCCACCTGCACCTGCTGGCCCTGGATCTGTGCCTGCAGCTCAACCAGCTCCTACAGAGAGAAAGAGAGATTCCAGGCTGTGTGCTTTCTGAAAAGCATCTGTCATGCCCATTGTCTTGTGTTGTGATCATAAAAACAGAGCAAATTCTGACATTTTGAGTAGCTTTTGCTTGTGCAAAACGTGACGCCAGGGTGTTGTGCACGGTTGCCAGGGTGTTGCTATGCAGTTGAAACAGCACACATAGAGTACTGTAGATGGTTTTTGCATGGTACTTCTCATTAAAACAGTCATTTTATGATTTAAATGGTCTTATATTATGCTGTAATGGATTTACATTTGTATGACAAGTATGATGTCTTGGAATTAATAGATTAAAACAATGTTTTAGTACAACTAAGACAAACAGTGCTTTCCATTTGATTGTGACTAAATGTAAATCCCTGTACTTAACATTAATTATAATATAATATAATATAATACATGCAAGTTTACTTTTACAATTAAGAAAAAAATAATTTTAAAATAATAATCAATTCCTAACTGCCTGATCCTTAAGTTTATAATATAATACAATATAATTGTAATTAAATTAGAGCTGTCAAAAAATTAATTGCATCCAAAATAAAAGTTTGTGTTTACATAGTATATGTGGGTGCACTGTGTATAATTATTTTATATATATAAATACACACACATGCTTGTATATATTTAAGAAATATTTTCATGTATATAAAGTATACAGATTTATAATATAATTTATATTATATAAAAATATTTTATACATAAATAATATTTTTTTTCTTAAATATACATGCATGTGTGTATATATATATATATATATATATATATATATATACAAAATAATTACACAGTGCACCCACATATATTATGTAAACACAAACTTATTTTGGATGCGATTAATCGTGAATAATCGTTTGACAGCCCTAAATTAAATATAATATATTTGTTAAGAATAATTATTAATTGTATTATAATCATTTTATTTCATTCATTTAATATCTGCATACTATAATTTAATGATTGCAAATGACTATTTTTCAAAATATTTATTAAAACTTCATAAACACTCATTAAAAAAAATATTAGATTAGATTCAATGGCAACATTTACGTGCTCCCATAACACGACCAAGACAATACTGCAATTAAGTTGGAGATCATATAAGTATAATACTGATTTATATGGTACAATCACTGTAAAGCAACATATTGGGGGGAAATATGTGCAAAATATTGGTTGCTTATTCAGTCTATCACTAGTTGAGAGTGTGGTGGTGGTGGTGAGAAGATGCATTGATCTGTCATGTAATGCCTTTTACTGTGAGTTGAAACAATCTGGCAGTGTATCTCACCTCATCGTGGAGCTTTTTCAGGAAGGCGAGTTCATCCTGGAGAGACTCCACCTTCCTCTCCAGATCCACTCGAGCAAGAGCAGCGTTATCCACGTCCTGCACGACATTAACAACATTATATGACACAGCAGCACGGCTGTATTGAGCACAGATGCACAGCAAGCACACAGTGAAGAGGTCTGTGTGTTAATGTGTATTGAGCACAATGCCCTGCAGTCTGTGTGGCACCATTTGGATGTCTGCTGATGGGACAACCCATAAACAGGGCTTTAACGCTCACACTGTTTTTAAGCTCGACACTTGCTCTCTAACATACACACACACACACATCCAGGCATTCCTGCCCTTGGCAGCCAGTTCAGACACAACAGTTTGCTTTGTCAGGGTCTGCTGGAAGAGCAGTGGGCAGAGATGGAGATTTCCCAGCGCTAATGCCAGAGACAAAGACATTCAGCTCTGAGCTTGACATGCCACACAGAGCCGTTCCTCAAACACAGACCCAAATCACAATCTCTATCACGGTTCACAAACTAAGGCCAAATGAGTTGCGAATTAGTTTGGTCATGCCACCCCTTGTAATGATTTTAGGGAATTTAGCTAAAAGATTATGAGTAGATTCACAATTCTTTATAACTTTGTCCCCTGGTTTTAAAATGATTTTAAAGTGCACTTTTTTTTCCTTTTTTTGGAAATAGGCTCATTTTACAACTCCCCCAGAGTTAAACAGTTTCATTTCATGTCTTAGGCCATCAACGTGTACTTACAGTTACGAGTCATTAAATCATGTTTAATTTGGACTTCTCTGTGCATGCTCTTTGAGGTGGTGACCATAGACCTCCATTATATGACTGACAGACAAGAACGGGTTGACCTAAAAATATCAAAATTGAAACTACTGTGGAAACAAAGCCACCTACATCTTGGATGCCCTTGAGGTAAGCTAAAACATACCAAAAAGTGAACTATCCCTTTAAACAAGTGTGGTAACAGCGGTGGCCAACACAAACAGAGACAGAGCAATGCTAGGATACATTGAACCAAGGTAAAAAAGAAAGAACAGACAGATAAGAACCCTCACAATATCCTAATATATCGAACAGCTCCTCTCCTTTTTTAAAACAGTCAATATCATTTTGTTTATATCCCAGAGCAGTTGAGCTTCGTAAAGCAGCAGTTTTCTCCTATTATCTCTAACCATTTCTCCTCCTAATCTCCTCCATATCACTTTAGGATTCTGTGCAGGATGCGATACATATTCTGGTATAAACCAACTCTATTTCTAATGTTGGGGGCGGAGCTTCAGATTCTAGAGAAAATCTGATGGGAAGCTGTAATCAAAATCATTGATCCATTTTGGCAGAAGTGAGAGACAATGCTTATTTTCTAAATACGAATTCTGTAATTCTTATATAACAGTAAGGCTAACATACTTATACTTAAATCCAGAAAACTCTGTCTACGTTTAAAAGAACCTGCAGAATTTTTTTCTGTTAGAATGAGAAGATTCTGCAATAGACCAGTACAAAGAAAAGAAATTGTGCAAGAAAGTATTTCATGAGGCCTTTGCTGATGCATGAAGATGTTATCACTTCTACCGTTACCGGAGTTTCAGAAGGATGGTAAAACGTGTTGCAACATTTAAGAGAAGCAAGACTAGTTTTCATTATTTAGATGTAAAAAATTGAGCAATATAGAATGAGATGAATTGATCAAATTGAGTAATTTCTGCATCTGGGTGGATGACAGAGCTCTCACTCGATAATCTACAATATCCTTCAAAAGTTTGGGGTCTTTGTATTTATTTTGTATTTTTTGTATAAATGTCTTTGTATTTATTTATTTAAAAAAAAAAACTTTCTGCCACCATCTCTTGTCCTGCCTGCTGTGTGTCTCAATAAACTGTTTAAAACTCATTCTGTGCTTGATTGCTCTCTCACTGTTCTGTGACAGAACGACGTCAACACAATGAATAATGCTGCGCATTTCAAGGCACTTCAGTGGGGCTTTAAACACTGCCATTTGAAATATAATAGTTATACAATCGTGTTTTACCTGTCTGAAACTTCTCATGCTGTTCTCTGCATCTTCTCGCTGAAGAATCTCATCCTGCAGTCTGTAAATGACACATCAATAAGAAAACACCTTTTTTCCCTTCGTTTATTATCAGTGGCGTATAGGTTTGATTTTGAAATTGGTGGGGACGGGGACATCAATATATAAATATATTTTATGTTATGATCGAAATTATTGCTAGGGATATTTCACTCTTAGAAAAAAGGATTTTCTTAATTTTCTACCGATTTTCAAACGGTTTGGTTTGTTATAAACGTCAGAGATGTAGATATGGCACTGTATACTTATGAATAATAAGTGTATAAATAAATAATCATCCAGATAATATAGCCACATTAATAACGTTTGTAAGAAACCAAACCGTTTGTAAATCCGTCAAGATTTCAACGAGATAAGAGTATTTGTGTTCATGCTGACCACTCATCTTACATCAGCTTGTCTGTGACAAGATGGCCGCCGGTGATGACGATGGAAACTCCGCCGTAACACATCTAGCCTCGTCAAGTCAGTTTGAGTTTTAATGGAATTTGTTTACAGTAAAGAATACACAACGACATTACTTTGGTTTAATAAACTTTATTTAAACTTTCGTTTGGACTTTAGTGCGCACATTCTTTACCGTTTGGTTTAAGTTCATTCTTACCGTTCTTTTTGTTTGTTTGTTTGACACGTCGGCAATCCCGTGGGCTGGTGCACCATCAAAGGGGTTTCGTGCTGAATCATTGGACGTATTTATATGATTCCGGCCGATGATCGGGCCACACCCATTCCGGTTTCTTTTGCGGGGAACTCCAAGTACTATTTTGCTTGCTTTTCTTTTGCTTGTTGATAAGAAGTATATTTGTTAAGTGAATTCATTTGATAGTATTATTTAAGGTGTTTATTTAAGGTGTTTGTTTATGTATATTGGGGGTTTTCATATTCGTTTATTGTGTGTAATGGCCAGTATATGTCTGTGTATCCCCCTTTATGTGTTAATTGGTGCTGGCCACCAGTGTCCTGAGAGAGAACAGGTTCTGTAAGCCCTTGACCTCTGTAAATGTTTGAGAGGCATATGCAGTGACCCATCGTTTTTTTATTTATTTATTTTATTTTATTTTATTTGGTATGTTTGGTTTACAACCATTGGGTTAGAATTGGCTTTACTTTTTTCCCCGTCCTGTGGAAATAAACCCCTAAACGTTTGCTGCCTCCGTGTTATTTTATCCTTTACTGGTCACATCTATCACAGTGACTAAATCAGCCATCAACACAGCCACGTGTAATTTGTTTACATACGAGCTCTGCGGTAGGTCTATCTGTATATAGCATATCGCGCTACACATAGAATAGCGCGGACCCGCATTTAAAACACACCCACCCCACACCACTACTAAACCTACCCTAACCAACCCATGCGTATCCTATGCACGTAAAAATTCACTTTAGCATATAAATTGCACGATAAACACAATGCGTGCTATAAGGACGCATTTAGTGTGATCGGGTTGATATATAGCTACCACTTGGTATTCTGTATGACCTAATGCAATGCCATTCACATTACCGTGCCCAAACATTTTGTGAATAGTCATACTTCTCTCTGAGACGCTCCATGTCTTCTGCCAGGTTGTCTCGCGTGACTTCCACGCGTGCTTTCTCCGTGATGAGCTGGTCCACCTGTCGCCTCAGGTCACGCATCTCCTCCTCGTACAGATCCGCGATGCTGGACGATCTCTGACCCCTCAGCTGCTCCAGCTCCGCGCTCAGGATCTTGTTCTGCTGCTCCAGGAAACGCACCTTCTCGATGTAACTGGCGAAGCGGTCGTTCAGTGACTGCATCTGCGCCTTTTCACTCAGCCGATTCGCCTTGAATTCCGTGTTTAAGGCATCCGAGAGACTAAAGTCCACAGTCTCCGAGGTCAGTCGTGGCATCCCCACGCTACTTCGGACTTTAGAGCTCTTGGACGCGTAAATGACCGGAGCCGAGGAGACGCCGAAGGACACCCGCGAGCGCACGGAACTGGAGGTCTGACGGCTGGAGAACGCGCTGCTCCGGCTCACATCTCCAAAACGCTTTCTGTAGGAGGAGGAAGACATCGTGAACTTTAAAATCTAGAGTTGTTCAGCGAACCGTTTCTTCTCTTCAGGAACTGTCCCAAACGGGGAGCGGCATTGTGAGAGGAAGCATTATTTATAGTCAAATGATTATGCAAATCACAAAAGGATGCTGGAGGATTTGAGTGACACAATCAAAACCCTATCGAGGTCCTTCAGGCTTACAGAGAGTTTCAAAGGTTGTTTTAGTTACTCTTCTCCGCCCATGAGGAAATAAACTAATATAAACTAAGGCCACCAGATGCAACACATCCTTTTACTCGGACATTATAGATTTAAAACTACACATATTTCGCCAAAACCAAACGTTTATACATGTTTGTGTATTTCGTATTTTTTATTTACTTATTTGAATATATGAAGAGTTCAGATGCAAAAGCCTCTAAATGCCATTTGAAATTTTCTTGTAAAATGACCATTTTTATCAAACTTGTATATTTAAGTTCAGTAATTTCACTTAAATGACAATTAATAGGTAATCTCCATTGCCATTTAAGTGAAATTACTGAACTTAAATATACAAGCTTGATAAAAATGATCATTTTAGAAGAAAATTTCAAATGGCACTTAGAGGCTTTTGCATCTGAACTCTTCATATATATATATATATATATATATATATATATATATATATATATATATATATATATATATATATATTCACAATATATATATTATATATATATAATATTATATATATAGATATAATATATATATATATATATATGAAAAGTTCAGATGCAAAAACCTCTAAATGCCATTTGAAATTTTCTTCTAAAATGACCATTTTTATCAAGCTTGTATATTTAAGTTCAGTAATTTCACTTAAATGACAATTAATAGGTAATATTCATTGCCATTTAAGTGAAATTACTGAACTTAAATATACAAGCTTGATAAAAATGGTCATTTTAGAAGAAAATTTCAAATGGCACTTAGAGGCTTTTGCATCTGAACTCTTCATACAAACTAATATGAATTGAATGGTTTAGTTAATATAACCTTTTTGGTTTATTTTAGTCAAGACTCGGCTTCTAGCACCACATTGAACCTTTTTAGTGAAGATTTAGCCATTGTGCATGCCTTAATCTTGTTGTCAAATCACAAGATGATCTTTCCCCAAAATCCTGATGATTCACAAACACATAGAGCACGTTCTCATACAAAGCTGTGGTTTTGTTTGGTAATCGGGTTTACCCTGATTTACCAAAGACACATATTCAGAACCGAGCACACTAGTTCCTTGTCGAACTTCGGCTTATTGTTATCCAGTGCATGACCCATTATCTTGATAAATATACATAGATCACCCAAAGTAAGGTTTGTGCCACAGCTGCCCTAAACCAACAGTAATGGTGATTACCAAAATCATGTCTGTGTTTCTGTAATGGTTAATCACCAGTATGTGTAAGCTCTTTAGTCACAGTTGGCCAAGTCAAAGTCCAGACTTGAGTCCTATTGAACAAATTTGGGATTTAGTGGATTCAAAGATAGATTGCATAAAAAGCAAGTCTTTGGGAACAACTAGAAACTTTTTGGGAGACAATAACAACAGAGAGTGTGGAAAAATACTGTAGGATGAAAACAATGCAAGCAAGAATGCAAACTGTTATCAAAGGACACCATACAAAAATATAAGTTTTTGGTTATTATGTTTGAATAAAGACTATTAATTAATTTGGGGATGATTAGGAGGCCATGGTGGATGCAAATTTGCCCAGGATGCCATGATTACACCCCTACACTCTCAGAAAAAAAGGTACGAAAGCTGTCACTGGGGCTGTACCTTTTCAAAAGGTACACTTTTGTACCTAAAGGGTGCATATTGGTACCTTAATGGTACATATTAGCACCTAAAATTTACATATCAACACTTAAAATGCACATATTAGCACATAAAATGTACATACCAAACTTAAAATGTACATTTAGCACTTGAAATGTACATATTAGCACCTGAAATGTGCATATTAGCACCTAAAATGTACATATTAGTATCTGAAATGTACATATTAGCATCTGAAATGTACATATTAGCATCTGAAATGTACATATTAGCACCCAAAATGTACATATTTAAAATGTACATATTAGCACCTAAAATGTACATATTAGCACCTGAAATGTACATATCAGCACTTAAAATATACATATTAGTATCTGAAATGTACATATTAGCACCTAAAATCGACATATAGCACCTAAAATCGACATATTAGCACCTAAAATGAACATATTAGTATCTGAAATGTACATATCAACACTTAAAATGTACATATTAGCACCTAAAATGTACATATTAGCACCTAAAATGGGCAAAAGTGTACCTTTTGAAAAGGTACAGCCCCAGTGACAGCTTTCGTACCTTTTTTTCTGAGAGTGATACTCTTTCGAAGGACATACTGGGATTTTTTTAATGACCACAGAGAGTCGATCAGGACCTCGAATTATCGTCTCATCCAAAGGATGGTGCTCTTTTGACAGTTTAATGTCCCCCTCTCTCTACTGGGGGGTTAGGACCCACAAAGACCGCAGGTTGAGCGCCCCCTGCTGGCCTCACTAACACCTCCAAGACCTGGTTTACCAAGGAGGTCTCCCATCAGGGACTAACCAGGCTCAACCCTGCTTTAGCTGCAGTGAGCAACCGCTGACATTGACCACAACATCCGTTCGTTTTTATGTGCTTAACTTGTGATAGCTTAGAAAGCTGTTTCACAAATTCTATTTGGCAAGTCATTTCCTGCTCTTTAAGAAATACTTCAACCCGTAAAGTGAGGCTTCAGTAGGAAACGAGAGAGTTCACGGCAGTTGTTTACTTCATCCTAGCCTGCATCCAATTAAGAGACAAATAGACCTTTGAGTTGCACAAACATCTTTCTTGAGCTTTTTTTGGAAGCTGAAATAGACCTTCATTTGAAAAGTTAATTCAATTTCGCTTTACAGGGAGCATGCTTGTCTGTTAACACTGTCTTTTCTCAGGCCTCACACTTCCATATTGAATTACTTAATTTTATACTTTATGTATTAGTGAGATATTCAGTATGTAGCCAGACGAGACAGATGTTTTACAGAGAGTGTTGTTTTGTTTTTGGTAAGCTCTTGGTTCTTAACCTCAGGCCTGTACTTGGTTGAAAAGCTTGTTTGTTTTATCTCCCGTGATTTTGAGCCACTGATCATCATGTCCGGTTGCTATGCAAACTCAGGTAAACATGTCTCAAGTTAATAGTTTTCCCTGTAAAATCACAATGCAAGGAGCAACACTCTTAGAAGAAATGGTTCTATTTAGAACCAGAAATGGTTCCATCCCCCGCTTCATGGAACTCCAAAATGGTTCTACTGTATATAGAACCATTTTTTTTTTTTTGGTAAATGGTTCTTTTGGCCAAGTATGGAACCCCAGGGTTCTATATAGAACCCAGAGGAACCCTTTTTTAGAACCTTTTAGGGGTTCCAAATAGAACGTTTTCTTCTAAGAGTGTACATATATATAGATATATCAGTATGATTATATGATTATTGATATTTGTTAATAGTAGGCCAAAATAATATTTATATATAATCTGTTCTTGACCCAGAGAATTGACCCAACAACGAAACCTACATTAACCAACAACGGTTTGGTTAATGTAGCTATGTAACAGGCAATACATTTACAATCTCAAGTAACTACACTCAGAAAAAAAGGTACAAAAGCTGTCACTGGGGCTGTATATTTTGTACATTTAGGTGCTAATATGTACATTTGAGGTGCTATATGAACATTTTAGATGCTAATATGTACATTTTAGGCGCTAATGTGTACATTTTAGGCGTTAATGTACATTTTAGGCGTTAATGTGTACATTTCAGGTGCTGATATGTACATTTCAGGTGCTAATATGTACAGTTTAGTTGCTAATATGTACATTTTAGGCGCTAATATGTACATTTCAGGTGCTAATATGTACATTTTAGCCATTAATATGTACATTTAGGCGCTAATATGTACATTTTAGGTGCTAACTGCTAATATGTACCATTTAAGGTACCAATATGCATGCCTTTAGGTACAAAAGTGTACCTTTTGAAAAAGTACAGCCCCAATGACAGCTTTTGTACCTTTTTTTCTGAGAGTGTAGATATATTTTACATTGACAAATTGTCCAGATTCATACCATATTCTTTAGTTCTATAATACTTACAGTATAAATATATATATTTTTTATTCTCCTGGTTGTTACCCCTTTTCCCCAAACTTAAAATATTGTTCCCTTATTACACTATAATTACTGCAGTTTGCGCTGTAAAATCGCTTTAATTATGCAGTACTTTCCGGGCTGTAATCTAAAGCGTTACCGAAACATGTTTTTTGAGTTTGTTTGGGAGCAGAGAGAGGTGTTAGTCACAGTAAAAACTTCAGTGTTCTCATACGCTCCATTTAGAGAATGAGTTTGGCACACTTTCCCTTTCTCTCAAAAGGAATAATGAGGCCGAGAGGTCTTTGTTCGGGTCACCATGGCGACCCAGGAGGACGATGGAAGGGTTCCAGGACCACAGAGGGATAAACTGACTATAAAAGAGCTGGAGATTTGTGTCTGCATGTGTGTGTACACATTTATTGTAAAACTTACAACACCAGAAATCACTTCGTTCTGTCCGTCTCTTTCCTTCGTGTTTTTGCTCACATTTGCACCTTTTGTCTGGCTGCCCGTGGTCCTTTTTGTTTAGCACTGTGTTTGTGTAAATCCGTTGCCAAGCAAAGGGTAGATATTTTAGAGTTCAGTTTATAGTTGAATAAAAGGTCTAAAAATCACCAAGACCTAAATCTGAAATATTATAGTCCCGTAAAAAGTTCCTTGGTGTTTTTGGAGGATATTTAACATTATAATACCAAGGTTAACTTGAAGTACTTGGGATGTAAATGTATCTCATATGCACAGTACTTACATGACGGTTATATGTCACATATTTGAACAATGACAATCTGTACCTTAATCTAACAAATGACATGGACAAAACATCAAATAAATAATGTACAAAAGTTTTAGAATGTCATTTCTGGATTTTTGGCTAGATATTCTTTGACCCTGATTTGCATGATAATTGAATATCTGTCAGTGACAGCTGTGATTTATGCTTACACAATGCCAGGAGCAGATGGTTTTTTCTGTAATCATAACCCAAGTTGCAAAGCTGAACATGATTAGAAGTGGTTCTTGCTTGTACAAAACTCGCCATAATGATACTTAGTCATGATTTGCTCTTTTTAATGATAATAATAGATATTCATGCCTCATGTCTCGTATTTCTGTTGACCTGTATATAGCCAGGACTGAAAAGTAATAAGACATTTGATTAGAGGTGTGATTTATCCATTTGAAAGTCACTCTTTCATTAGATTTATTTCTTCATCCCCAGCTGCACTGTAAACCCGAACGTTCAAACACACTGGCTGGAAGTGTCTTCGGTTTGGTTGTGAAATGCTGACATGCGCTGCAGGGCTGAATGGGGTTAATCCAGGCAGAATTGACTGGCTTTAACAGACACTGAACCACACAAATACACACTCAGACAAGCAGCTTGTATGCCAAAATATGGATCACCTACTCTAAAAAATGCTGGGTTGTTTTAACCCAATTTTGGGTCAAATATGGACAAACCCAATTGTTGCATTAAAAAAAATGCAATTTATAAATTTAACCCAACGGCTGGGTTTGTCCATACTTTACCCAACATTGGGTTAAATCAACGCAGCATTTTTTAGAGTGTAGCTTTCCTGTTTTGCAATCCATTTCAGATGTGGTCTAACATCTTAAACCTGCATGCCTTCAATGTATAGGCCTATTACTGCAAATTAGATTAGCAAGAATTGTTTTCCATGCATTTAGCTACAGCTCAAATGACAGAGTGAAAATGTGGAAAACTTTTTAGCTTGACTCCAGAAGCCTTTTGAGTCTGTTTTTTGTTTTATGATCATATTTCATTGAATCTGTGCAGCCTTTCTGTTCTGTTTAAGAACAAAACATTGTTTTTGCATTAAAACGCTATGGCCATGATTTATATGCACCTGATGCAAATAATTTAGAGCTTGCTGCAAGTTTTTAGCTACTAGATGGTGTTTTGTCGCCTCTTAGTGGTTACTCTTTTATTTCTGCTGACTAAAGCAAGTAGTTTGTCAGAGAGCAAATCCTGGCGTGTGATTTCTCATTAAACATTTAGGTCTTAGATTGGTGTCAGATCTATTGCAGGTGCTACTCAAAAACCCCCTTTTTTTTTTAGAAGCGTCTGCATTCTGAAGACCGAGACACCATTTATTTAATCATTATCCACGTTGAAACAGTTTTGTTCTTGATTACCAAAGGCCTCCGCTAATTGCCCCAGTGCATAATTAATCTTCAGTGAAATAATAGAAGATTTCACATTTATATTCAAGCTTTTTAGTTCACTTTATTTAAAGGATTACATTTTTTAGATATGTTTTCTAAAAAAAAACATTTTATTGTCATTTGATTTTTTTTTAATCAGTTTAATTTGATACATTTCTTAATTGGAAAAAGGAAAATTCATTTATTAATAGGCTACTCACCCTCATGTCATTCCAAATCAATGCGTTCTTTCATCTCTCGGAACACAAAGTTCATAAAGAGATTGTAAAACTAATCCATGTGATTCAGCAGGTTGACCAAATTTTCTGAAGGGACATGATCGCTTTTAATTTAGGCTTTTATTCACATATAAACATTCATTAACTCACACATCAGTTGTGGTACACGGAAGCTCAAGCAGACGAGAGCCAATGAGGTTCATTCTCGTGTTACGCAGCATATTTGAGCTTCAGCAAGAACCAATGAGAGCTAAGCCTAACCCTAACCCTTGACGAGACAAGTCTTCTAAATCCATCCGATAGCTTGTGGGAGGAACACAATCGTCCTTCCACCCAGCTTTCACATTTGCCCCCATCAGAATGTTATATATATATATATATATATATATATATATATATATATATATATATATATATATATATATATATATATATATATATATATATATATATATATATTGTGAGATTATTAGTACATTTACATATACAAATGTACATATGCATGTACATTTAAAACTCAGTTTATTTCTCATATTAAGCTATATGGCTTCAGAGCACTTTGAGTGGAGTGCAAAAGGCATGTGCTATATGTGGGAGCCTTTCCCCACATTCACAGCATCAATACTCTTCAAAACCTCTTGTGTTGTGTTCCGTTCAAGAATAAAACATTCATATTTGGAACCAAGTAACATAAACGCAGACATAATTTTTTATTTTTGCTCGTACTAGTCCTTTAAGAACTGCCCACCCCTCTGTTCACATCTTTCAGCGGCTCATTAAGAGTAACTCGGCAGGTGGACTGTACCACTTTCACCCGCAGAGGGGGGGACGTGAGACCTCATTAACTTCAGCACCTGGACAGCGACCGTGCCGGAAACCCTCCTCTGGTGTAACAATGCGAGCATTCAGAGGAACGATATTCCTCCAAGAAATGCTTTGATAAACAATGCGATTTCCGAGACCCTTTTTTGCTGGGAGATACGGAAAGCTGGCTGTATTGCGCACGGATATCTCACAGAAACAGCGCCAGTCCTGAGGCTTCCCTTCCGTGCAGGGAGGGTGCGGGTGAAGGAAGGACAAAACGTCGCGGTTCTCTTTGTTTACATCGGGAAAAAAGTGAGAATGCGACGGATTGTCGGAGTGGAGGTGCCGCTGATATTGTGGATATGGAGTGTTTATGTGAAGCTCAGCGCAGGAGCCCGTGAGTACATGAATGTGTGTGCGTGTGTGTGTGTACGTGTGTATTCAATGATCTTATTATGCGTCAGCATGTGACTCTTCATCTATTCAACATCAACACTTAATTATGTTGCACTTTTAAATGAGCTGGTTGAAATAGAGTTAAATAATCTCATTTAAACCATGCACACAGGTTTATTAATAAAAAAAAAAGACCCCTGAAGTTGATTTATAGGCTACATGTCATATGGTCTTATGAGATTTCATGCATTAATGCTCTGGGAGCATTTTAGGAATATCAGAGTTTTGCTGTTCAGTTGCCTGCATATGGGTGTTTCATAAGCTATGTTTATGATGATGAAATATGGTGCTCAGTTGGTGTAGTAGGTGGCTCTCAAAAAGTTTTTTGACTCAAAAAATAGATTTCTTAAATATATCATGATTACATCACTGTAAAAAATGCAAAGTTGAACCTGAATTATTTATAACTAATTAATCTGACCCTTTAAATTACGTTTCTTGTTTATGTTTCCTGCTGATTTTATTAGTTCAGATTTATGCTGTTAAATCCCTAGTCAAGTATTGATGCTGTAGTCGCTTTCCTCTGGCTATTATAGATCAGTGGCATATACTAATGGAGAATACAGGTCAAAGCTGTCTGAAGAAATGATTCTGCAGCAATAACATGTAGCCTCATTTTCCGCTTGGGGTAACACATTAATAAATAATGCTTAAAAGAGATATGTGGACATGTTGGCGCCCTTTTAATATAGTTTATACATAAAACAAACGAATAAAAAGGGGCAATTATAGATGTTGGGTAACTAAAACTCACAGATGCACCAGGAGAAAATGTGTCGTGTGCCAACTACGGTGGATTAGTTTACTGTTAGTTCATCCATCTCAGATTAGTATGTTATTTGTAAAGTCATTAATTACATTCAGATTAACCAGATTGGTCTTCAGGCATTGCAAGATTCTAAAAAAATTGGTGTAATATTTTTCATTCATAATAATTTTTATTTATGTCTTTAATTTCACAAACTATAGTAACAAATTAAACATGAAAAGCAGAAAGACTGAAATAGGAAAAAAAAATATTTTCATGATCTGTAATCACAACACTTTTTCTTTTGTCAAATCAAATATAATTTATTTAGTTCAGATAACATAATATTTTGAGTTTCTGATGATTTAATCAATCTTCTTCATTGTACTAACTCAATTTTTCCATTTCAATGAACTTAAAATTTTAAGGCAAACAGGTTACTTCATTTTTTTAAGTTAAACCAACAAAAAAAAATTAAAAAATTAAAAAAAGTTTAATGGAGTAACCTTCAGTTTTTGAGGTATTTTACAATCAAATCAGCATCTCCATTGGTCAAAAACCTCTTATATAACCACTGTGGCAACATTTTAATGAGAAATGATAGTTATCACACACTTATAGACTACTTAGAAGCCGAATGTAGCACTTTTCAATCCATTAAACCAAAGACTCGGCATGAGTCAAGACATTTAGACATCAAACGATGTATTAGAGGTTGAGTTTTTGATGCAAAAATGCATATTTTGAGCCTTTCCCCATACTGGCTCTTGTTATTCTTGATGGCAATCTGTGAAATATGTCAAAATCTTAATCTACTCACCATCGCGTTGTTCCTAGTTTGAATGACTTTCTTTAATTTTCAAACCAAAGATATTTTACACAACATTGTGGTTCAAAAAATGTTGGACCCCATTGACTTTCATTGTATTGGACACACTTTTATCTTGTTATTTTTCACTTAAAAGCTATATTTGCATTTAACACACACTGTAAAAATATTTTCATGATTTATAATCACTACATTTTTTCTTTTGTCAAATCAACTTAGATCATTTATGTAGTTCAGATAACATAATATTTTGAGTTTCTGGTGATTAAATGAATCTCCTTCATAGTTTTAACTAATTTTTTCCATTTCAATGAACTTAAATTTTTTTACAGTCATTTATATCATTTATCCTTATTCTGACTGTGGCAATAAAACATTTATGAAATAGCCTATTTCTGCCCTGCAATAGAGACAGTGATGAATGCGATCGGATTCAGCTCTCCTGGTTGTTGCAGTGCCTCTAGATCAGTAGCGCCGTGTATTGTGATGCTAATGAGAAAGCTCATTTAGATTCGGGCACCTGCCATCTTGATTTGTGGTAGCGCGTGCCGCCCCCTGTCATCTCACCCCTCCCCCATTCTCCTGGCACCTCCCTTTGTCCACCGGAGATGGACACGAGCGAACAAAAGCCTCCGCGTGTTCCAAACACACACTCACGCCCCGTTTCTCTACCGTCACACCCCCCGGCGGTTGATCAGGTTGGCGGTTAGTTTGGTTTGCTGGTCGTTCATAAACAAGGTGCACATTTAGTCGAGCAGTTTCAAAGACTGCAGAAGTGTTTAAAACAACAAAAACTATAGATAGGTGGATTTTATTTTTCAGATTACACACTCTCAGAAAAAAAGGTACGAAAGCTGTCACTGGGGCGGTACCTTTTCAAAAGGTACACTTTTGTACCTAAAGGCTGCATATTGGTACCTTAAATGGTACATATTTGTACAATTATGGTACCAATATGCACCCTTTAGGTACAAAAGTGTACCTTTTTGAAAAAGTACCGCCCCAGTGACAGTTTTGTACCTTTTTTCTGACAGTGTAAAACCATCTGCATTTTTACAGGTTCATAAAAACAAAAATTAGTGTGATTTATAAGCTGTTTTCCTCATGGCAGCCAAAAAATGTCTAAATGTGTATTAATATCCATGTCGGGACATTCGCCACAACGTTGGTGTTTACATACAAACATGTAGTAATTTCAATGTTAAAGTATTTATATATTGTTAGATTTTTTTCTTCTTCCTTTTTTCTTTTTTTTTCGTTCATGAAAATGAAGTAATATGTTGTAAAACGGCATGAACGAATAAATAAATAAATAAATAAATAAATAAATAAATAAATATATTGTGGTAGCATTTTTACTTCCTTTATGCTGATTTAAATAAAACAATTGTAGCACTGTATTTTTTTTCTACTGTGCACTGTAAAAATTAATGTGCTTTATCTAATCAATAAAATTGTGAAATTAAATTGTTCAAATTAGAATTAATTAGAATATTAATTTGATAAACTATTACTCAGTTCTAATTTGTTCAATTTAATAAATAATATTGCTTGTAATCTATTGCCACAATTTTATTGATTAGATAAAGCATGTTCATTTTTACAGTGTAATGCATTAAAGATTTATGAGATTACAGTAATATAATCTAGAAAAATCAAAATTGAAACTCATTACAGAAATGAGAATTTGCGGCTAAAGTGGTTCATTCTTGTTTTAAAAAATACCTTTAACGGTCCTGTTAATTTTCTTTATACAAAATATTTTTTTCTTTTCAATTTTGAGAGGACATGTGGGCATGAGATCCCCCATTACGCCTCTAGGTATAAAGCCTTCATTTACTCCCCCCGGTTTGATTATCACCCACAGTCCCATCATGCTCCATGAATCTGAATCACTGATTCACCCTGGAAGATGTAAACGACACAAAGCCTTCCGGCAGGCCCTCCTCCCAATCCGGGCTCCGAGAGCTCATGTTTTCAATCAAATCCCAATTTATAGACAATCCCCCATGAACAGATGTGGTTTGGAGAGCAAGAGGAGCCAAACAAAGGCCAATTGTGATGACCTGTCAACTCATTAAGTCAAGATGTGGCTGTTGACTGTAGCTTCATAATTGACATCTTACACCACAAAGGTAATTAAACATGTTGACCCAGAACAGATGCTGGCTCACATGAGCAGGATTCAGCCATGAGTAAAACATCTTTAAGTGTCTTCATTCTCACTTTATGTAGTTTCAATGGGATTATCAATCCAGAGAAAGTGTTGACTCAAATTGTTAGTCTTGCTTCGTGAGCATAAATCCCAAGCAAAATTTCCATGAGACTGA